>VWZX01007609.1:518267-919191 GCA_013399015.1 Galbula dea
GGGGGGGTTGGTTTGGAGAAGCAGACAGCTCTTTGGAGTGCTCCTCATCTAAATAAATCTGTTCAGCTCACTGCACAAACTGAACTGGAAAGCCCAGAAGAGCACAGGCTGGGAGGCAGGAATTTGATGAAATATTTATCCCTTAAAGCCAGGGAAAAAGCAACAAGAAGGGAAGTGTACTTTTCAAAAGGCTCCTTTGCAATGTGCAGTCCTGAAGAAGAACACTGAGAAGGACAAAAAAAAATCGACCTGTGAGATGTAACCAGTAACATGTGAGATGGGAGCAGACAGGGAGGTGGATGGAGACCTCACCAGCAGGGACCAGCCCCTTCCCATATGGATATCCTGGTGCCATTTCCTTTAATCAGCTCCAGGGAGACCTTCCTGAAGCCTTCCAGAACTTAAAGGGGCTGATAAGAAAGATGGAGACAGAATTTTTAGCAGGGCCTGTTGGGACAGGACAAGGGCTGATGGTTTGAAACTCAAAGAGGGAGACTTAGAGTAGAGAGAAGGAAGAAGTTTTCTACCCTGATGGTGGTGACAGGTTGCCCAGAGAGGTGGGAGATATCCCATCCCTGCAAGCATCCCAGCTCAGGTTTTTTGGGGCTGTGAGCAACCCTATCTAGTTGCAGATGTCCCTGCTGACTGCAGGGGGGCTGGACTAGATGACCTTGAGAGGTCTCTTCCCACCCTAACTACTCCATGACTCTAGGTCATTGCATGCAGCTCTGGTAGAAGAACAGTTTAGCTGTTGGGAATGTGGGCAGCCATGAACACAGGTGAACTCACTCTGTTCTCTGTCAAATGCCTCTCCACCTGCCAATCACTTGGGGTTGCATTGACTTCATTTTCCTTCCCCTGCACCATGGTAATTTCATCCTGCCAAGAGCCTTACCTCCTCTTTCAGATAAACAACAGAACAGCAACAACCTGTATTACAACACATTCCATTTATTTATGAGCTCTCAAAGACTCAATTAGCTTCAGTTTACTCATCTGTGAGATGGCTACAGGATCTCACATCTACTTCAGAGCTACCATCAATCACTGGATAAATTATTCATCCTTTTACAAGGTATCATTAGCCATGCTCTTTCATACCTGGGAACACATGGGCAGATGGAAAGCTTCAGATGATCACTGCTAAAGCTTGACAGCTTTCATCTCAGTGAGAGCAACCCTGGGAGGAATACCCTCTGCCACCCTGAATAAGGATTTGGGGTTTATCAGCACTACTAGTCCTGTTCTTGCTCCCCTCTAATATTCTAGCCCACTTCTGCCTCAGTTCTTCCATCTCAGTTCTTACAGACTCCTAGAACCATCCTGGTTGGAAAAGGCCTCTGAGATCACCCAGTCCAACCATCCAGCCAACACTGCCATGCTCACCACTAAACCATGGCCCCAAGCACCACATCTCCATGGGGTTTTTATTCACACCTACAAAGCACTACCACACACACACAAATATATATATATATTCCTGTATGAAGGGTGCTATGAGAGGGAAAAATATCACCATGCCCAAAGGCCATGATGAGACTTGGCTTGTAACAGATTAGTCAATACCTCCTAGTGAAAAATAGACCTTCTGATGGATCTCAGGGCCTGCTCTGCCTTCAAGAGCAAAAGCACTTCAGTGCTTAGGCAGACTGCTGCTCCCTTCAGTGGCAATTTACAGCCCAGGGGAGTGGCTGGAAGAGAGCTGGCATGAGGAGATAAACTGCCAGGCCCCTAAGATACTCTCAATCTAGTCTGTGCTTCTCCATGGCTTGCTAATAAGATGTTGCTGATACAGAGGTGATTTTGATCCTGCTGCATTCCACTCATCCCATAAATTAGAGAAGAAAAAAAAATCCCTTTTTTCCTTTTTCTTCTTTCCTTATTTTTATCTTTTATTTTCTCTTTTCCTTTCTTTTTTCTTCTATTTTTATGGTTACTGTCCAATACTGGATTTTCTCACCTGTTCCATTTTTGTTCCAAACATCCTATTTTCCTGCTAAAACCCAGCTTGTAGCTGGCTAGAAAACTGCTGCCCTAACTTACCCACTCTGAGCAATGCCCTGACTCAGATACAAACCTCTGCCCAGGGTTGTCATTAGAGCTGTGGTGTCCCCTGAGGAGTTTGTGTCAGAGCAGAGAATCACAGAATCCTTAAGGCTGGAAGAGATCTCCAAGCTCATCAAGTCCAACCATCACCCTATCACTACCATGCCACTAGACCATGGCCCCAAGCATGACATTTATATGCTTTGTAAACCCCTGCAGGGAAGGTGAGGAAGAGGAGGCAGCCAGGACACAGCAATCACCAATGTGGGAAGCAAAGGGGAAAAATAAAACCCCAACTAACCAACCAACCAGCCAAAAGCCTCTGAACTTGCAGGAGGTCTAGGAGAAGGGACTCAGGTCTGATCGCCTGCTGACAGGATCAGGAGCTTTATCTGCCCAAGGGAGCGGTGGGCAGGAGGCAGGCAGGGGAGCGGTGGCCGGGAGGCAGGCAGGGGAGCGGTGGGCAGGAGGCAGGCAGGGGAGCGACGGGCAGGAGGCAGCCGGGGAGTGGTGGCCAGGAGGCAGGTAGGGGAGCGGTGGCCGGGAGGCAGCCGGGGAGCGGTGGGCAGGAGGCAGGCAGGGGAGCGGTGGGCAGGCGGCAGGCAGGGGAGTGGTGGGCAGGAGGCAGGCAGGGGAGCGGTGCCATCTGTTGCCATGGGAACTCCAGCACCAGGAACCGTGGCTCAAGGTGGAGAGGAAACCCCAGAGATTCATTAGCAATAGGTTCCCATGGCAACGGCTCCAAACTCATTAATAATTCTCCCTTCGCTCCCCCACCTCCCAAAAGAAATAATAATAATAATAATTAAAAAATAAACTTCTGAGCATGGGTGTGGAAAATAAATCCTTTGGGAAGGTTGCTCTAAGGGAGGGGAAGGTGCAGATGGTCCAGGGCTGTGCCCCCCACATCCCCATCAGCCACCTCCCACAGAATCACACAGGATTATTCAGGTTGGAAGAGACCTCCAAGATCATCAAGTCCAACCATCAGAAAGTCCAACCATCACCACCGTGCCCCTAAACACCACATCTCTATGGTTTTGAAACCCCTCCAGGGGTGGTGGCTCCACCACTGCCCTGGGCAGCCTGGGCCAATGCCTGACAGCTCTTGCAGGGGAAACAATTTTCCTGATGTTCAATCTAAACTTCCCCTGGTGCAACTTGAGGCCATTTCCTCTTGTCCTCCCTCCCCACCACCCACCTCCAGAACATGCCTTTTTAACCCATGCTCTAAAACAAACCCCAGCAGCTGGATGCACCCCCTTTGCAAGGCACCATCATGCTAAGGGACAATAGTCTCTCTGTGTCCTCAGAGCTGCTGCAGAAGGTGAAAAGGAGAAGATTTCTCCATTAAAACTGAGAAAGAACAAGAGGCAGGTGTGATGTGTCTCCAGATCTGCTGCTTTTTCCCTCCTGCCCACCCCAAAGGGTACTGCCACATCCCCTAGGTCTCCTCTATCCATCTCCTACCCATGCTAAGTTTGTTCACCCTGGATTTGAGACTGCAACTCCCTTCTTGTCCTAAGAATTCAGCTGGGCTGCCAAAAGTGTTACTATGTGTGAGAGAGGAGCAGAAGGTGAGAAAGACAGGCAAAGGCAGAGCAGGGAGAAGGAGACCCAAACTCCTGAGCTGCTCCCTCCCCACCTCCATCCCTCCCTCCCTTCTTCTCAGCTGTCCCAGGAAACTCCACATGCTCCCTCACTCCTGAATAAAATCACCTGACTGGGTAGGGAATAGCCCAGCTTGGGGTTTTCATAGCAGGAATTCTCCCTGCATCATGCACATCCCAGCTCAGGTGTCAGCAAGACAAGGCAGAGTGAGTCTGACCTGGGAGAGGACAAGGAAGGAGATGCAAAGGTAGATAAAAATGTGGAAAACCTCTGTGTTCTCTGCTGTGACAGCAAATTTACTGGGAAGGAGGAAACACTTCTAGTGTAACACTGCTGGGAACTGAAAAGGGGAAATGACAAATTATCTGGACCAGCAAGAGCATCCCCTGTGAACACCTGCAGAAGACACACTGGGGTCAGGCAGCATAGAAAAACTCCTCTTGCTTTTAGTAAACATTCCTTTTTTTTCCAGCTGAGCTCAGGTTTCACAGAATCCCAGCATGGAAGGGGTTGGAAAGGACCTCTGGGGATCATCCAAGTCCAACCCCCCTGCTCCAGCAGGGGCACCCACAGCAGCTTGCCCAGCATCACCTCCAGCTGCCTTGGCAATCTCTCCACACAAGGAGACACCACAGCCTCTCTGGGCAGCCTGGGCAAGGGCTCCAACACCCTCACACCAAACAAGCTTCTCCTCCTGCTCAGCTGGAACCTCCTGGCTTCCAGTTGGTGCCCAGTGCCCCTTGGGCTGGCCCTGGGCACCACTGAGCAGAGTCTGGCCCCAGCCTCTTGCCCCCAGCCTTTAGCTCTTGCTCGGCATTGAGCAGCTCCCCTCTGGGGCTGCTCTTCTCCAGGCTAAGCAGCCCCAGGGCTCTCAGCCTTTCCTCCTGACAGAGATGCTGCAGGTCCCTCAGCATCTTCCTAGCCTCTGCTGGACTCTCTCCAGTAGCTCCTTGTCTCTCTGGAGCTGGGGAGCCCAGAACTGGACCCAGGACTCCAGATGTGGCCTCAAAAGGGCAGAGTATCCTTCATTTACATCTGTTATTAATTTTTTGTGGAGCAGCAAAAGTTGAAGGCACAGCAATACTTAACCCCTAAAGCATCAATATTCCTGGGAGATGTCTCCTTTTATACCTTAGTGCCTCTTTCAGTCCCCAAAACTCCAGGAGCCTTCAACACATGGAGCTTGTGCTGAGCTCACAGCCCAGCTGAAAAGGGGTTGAAAAACATTTCCCTCCCTTTCTTTTGCTGCTATTCTGCAGGTGTTTTCTCACAGGGAGAGCTCTAGCATTTCAAACCCTCTCCCAAATCCACAGTTGAAAGCAGAGCTAATATCAAACCTCTTCCTGTGATTTTTTCCTATGGATTTCAAGGAGGCTGCTGACAGGACAATTAGGTAGTGTTTGTAGCATTAAGTATTCTGGAGCACTTCCCTAACAATAGCTATTCCTCTCAAAGCCAAATAATATTGAATTAACTGTAATAATAGTATAATAACTGAACAAGCCTGGGGGGACAATGTATGCCTTCTATTTTTTTTTCCCCTTCATGTTTGCTTGCTTTCCATAAATGAGATCTAATCTCTGCTGATAAACCAACACAAACCTTGCCCAAATCCAACCATCTCCATGGTTTTTATCCTCTGCAGTTACAAGAAAAAAAAAAGTCTCAGGCAATATTAACCCAAGACATTTCACATGCAAAATATTAGATCCCAGCCTACAGCTGTCAAACTTCCAGGAGAGGCTTTGCTTTCCTGTACCTCCAGTCAGATAGCAAAGAGGAAAACTGACAGTTTTTGGCTGAAAAGAGCCTCCCACACCAGGGAAACTGTCAGAGGGTGCAGATTAACACATTTGGGATAGAGGTATAATATGTATTTTATATATATACACACACATGTATATTATGTACATACACACACATACATAATACATGTGTGTGTACACATACATATATATACACATTATATACACACATATACATATGCACACACATTATGTATACACTCACACACATTTATATACACATACACACACATATCTATACTCACACACACATTAAATATATATACACACATAGATATACTCACATACATAGAATTTTATATATATATGTATGCACACATACATAGAATTATATATAAATATATATATACACACACACATATCTAGGTGAGCTCTTTTGTTTCCCTAAATAACAAAATGTGTTCAGCACAGGAGACTGCTGATACAAGGCAGAAATCTGCTGATATCTATAAATATTCAGCTCTGTTTCTCTCTACCTGCTAATAGCAGGCCAATGCTTCCAAACTTTTTCCTCTGCAGCCTCCAGACAAGGAGAACCCTTTTGGGAATCTCTGTGGGTGTATATCTAAGGCAGATCTGTTGCAAGGTTCCTACCTTACAAAGAAAATCCTCTAGCACTTGAGAATTCTCCAGGCAGCACCAGCCATGACCAAATGAACTGGACAAGACTAGTGCAGAAGCAGCCCCAAGCCTACACCAGGATGGGATCCCATCACACAGGAGGTGTTGCACTAAATCAAAGAGCCAGCCCTTCCCAATTTCAAAGTACTTGTTATTTCAATGTTAATAAATCCAGATACCATCAAACCTAACATCAGCACTGGTTTTCCTTGTGGCAATTAAGTGACAAAGGCAAGAAGCTACTGGAGAGCCTCTCTGTAGTGCAACTGCTTGGGATGCTGTGAAAGTTCATCCTAACAGAGGGGCTGGAAGGAGAGAGCCAGCAGGCAGCAAATCACCAAGCTGCCAACAGGAAAGTCTTCATCTCAGTATGTTCTTAAATCTCAAGTTCTTTTCATTCTGTCTGAACAGGACTGAGCCTTTTTCCCATCATGTGATGGGTCAAAAATACATCTACTTGTTAGAATGCAATTTGGATGGAAGGAGCAAAGGGCAGGGAATATGCTTTCATTATTCACCATAATAAGACTGTGAGACTTGTAGAAGGAAGATATTAATAGTAGGCAAGAGGGAGTTGCTTGGCTTGCTGCTGTGGACAGCCCAGCTCTGCTCTATGAAGGCAGGACCAGGGCAAAAGGTGAGGGCTGTGGGTACCCACTGGGGAAGGGTCTAGAGCACAAGTGTTGTGAGGAGCAGCTGAAGGAACTGGGGTTGGTTAGCCTGGAGAAAAGGAGGCTCAGGGGAGACCTTCTCACTCTCTGCAACTCCCTGCAAGGAGGTTGGAGTGAACTAGGGGTTAGACTTTCCTCCCAAGGAACAAGCGATAGGACAAGAGGAAATAGCCTCAAGTTGCACCAGGGAAGGTTTGGGCTGGATATTAGGAACAATTTCTTCCCCAAAAGGGTTGTCAAGGCCTGGCCCAGGCTGCCAAGGACAGTGGTGGAGTTACCATCCCTGGAAGGATTGAAAACCTTGGGTATGTGGTGCTGAGGGACAAGGTACAGTGGTGACCTGGCAGCACTGGGTTAACAGATGGACTTGATGATCTGAAAGATCTCTTCCAACCTAAAAGATTCTATGAGAACATGTCCTTCAGGAAAAACTGAGGTGCAGAATTGCAAGAAGGTTTTAGAAACACTGATAGCTTTAACCTAAAGCATCACTCTAGTTCTGGTGCTTAACTGGCATAACAAGTGGAATTGAAACCAACTTACCCTGGATAGGATTCAACTGAGGATTGCAAATGCTACTTGTGATGTCCTATTAAATACTGCTCTGGGGTTCCTGTAGGTCTTTAGAAATTGGGGCAGTGTAATGCTCCCATGGCCTTCCAGAGCTCAGCTTTCCAGGACACCCATGCTGCAAACACCTCCACTTGCACAGACTTCAAATCCTGGAAGACCTGTCCTCTTGGGATGCTCCCTCAAGGGTAGAATTGGAGACACTTCAGCAAACTGATAAGACACCTTGCAGCATTTCTACCCAAGCTGTGCTTTTTTCCTGTAAGATAAAGACCTCCAGTTCAAAGCCATCATTCTTTTACCTACCACCACTGCCAAAATGCACTTTAAATAAGCAGGCTTCTAGAGAAAAGAAAAATCAAGGTATTTTAAGCCTTTGTATAACACAGGAACTCCTTTCCTCAAGGACAGTGTTTTATCTGCTGCATAATGAGATGAAGAAATCCCATCAGACTAGAGCAAGAGTTAAAAGCCCTGCAAGAACTGCTCCAGGTTCCCAAAGATCACTTTACAGTGTGGCTTCAGGTGGTGGTTTCATCTTTCAGCATATAAAAGCCCTGCAGGCCTCTTTCACTATATAAATGGCCCCAAAACGTAAGGAAAACCATGTCCCTCCTGAGCTCTTCCATATCTGACTTCATTAATGATCTGTACAAGGAGGATCACCAAAACACCAGGCAATAAGTGTGAGGAGATGAGGGAAGACAATTCCTTCTCTCTGTGCATAGATTGCTCCACAGAAGGGTGGGTCACCAAACTCCAGTGCTGCCTTTGTGATTGCTCTCAGCAGGAAGAAGGCCAAGTATTCCCATTTCTCTTGAAGCAAAGCCACAGCCTCAGCTCAGCATCTGGCTGGCACAAGGAAGCAAACCCAATCAGGAGATCATTCACAAGTGGGTAATGGATCTTGGGAAACAATTTTCCTACAAGAACAGCAATTATGAGCCAAAAACTCTCTGGTCAGAGAGTCCAAGCTATTTAGCTCCAGCTCCTCTGCAACCAGTTTTCAGCAGCCCTGAACTTCTTCTGCAGGTCAACAAGGTGCAGACATCAAGGTACTCCATGGCCCTTGATGAAACCAGAGGCCAAGCAGCCCTGGCTGAAATAAGCACCTAAACTTCAGTCCCTGCTTTAAAATTTCTGGCTTTAATGTTCATCATTCACTTAGAGCTTTCAAAAGCCTTAAGTCTGCAACACTGGCACAAGCTCAGCCTCCTGCAAGGTCACCACCACGTCCTCCCTGCAGCAGCATGCCATGTCTTAGCCTGAATCAGGCAGAAATCCACAAGGAAATCTGCTTTCTCCTTCCTGGAAAACACTCTGTCTTCCTCAGGCTACTGCCTTCATGCCAATAAGTGAGTTACCAGAGTCAACACAGACTTGGAGGGGTTGACTTTGCCCAGTAAAAGGAACAGCTTCCTTCTACTGCAATCCTATCACAACTCAGGTGCAGAGGGGTTTCTTCTCAGGATCTGCACAGGGAATTTGCATGCAGGAGCTAATATCTCCTTCCATGCACTGGGACAATAATCACCAGCTTTCCTGCCATAAGCTGCACCTTTTGCTCAAGATGAAACTCTGAACCCAAAACCTGGATAGGTTTTTTTTCCCCCACTGATGCATCACTTGAGGCATGGAGCTTATCCCCTTTGATCCATCCCTGGCCCAGCTTGCCCAGAGAGGTGGGAGATGTCCCATCCCTGAAGCCATTCCAGCTCAGGTTGTTTGGGGCTCTGAGCAACCTGCTCTAGCTGCAGATGTCCCTGCTGACTGCAGGGTGGTTGGGCTAAATGACTTTGAAAGGTCCCTTCCAACCCAAACCAGTCTATGACTATGATTCACTTGACCTAAAGGAAGAGACTTTTTCCCCCAGCCTTGCCTTGCTTCTGCCCTTGGCCCACAACACCTGCATCCACATTTCCCTTCACTATGGAAGCAAAGAACTATTGAGATCAATGTGCCAAATAAATAAAACTGCAGATGGAGAAGCTGTAACTGCAACAGCAGTTTCAAACATAAGCAAACAACTGGAGATCTCAACAACATGCTTGGAGATCAGTCCAGGACCTGTGGGCTGGCTGATGCCCACTTCTGAAACCACCTAACCCCAAGGAAAACCAATGGCACCTTGTGCTGCTCTCATGGACACATCCACCAAAGAGTCTCATGGAGGAACTCTAGGTGTGTGGATACCCACCAGCCATGGGGGAACCTTGGAGAGGAAGGACAAGCTGCCCTCCCCAGGGATAGGGGAGGAAGGAGACCATCATGATGAGAACACCCTGAAGGTGTTGGAGTCAGTGGTAGCTCTCTTCTGACCATGGCATGAGGCTTCTCTCAGCTTTGTTGTTTGATCCTGGTTTAGAATCCTCTCTTTTTCTCTTTTCTCCCAATTTTACCTCTTCCTCCTTGTGGTCTAAGGCAGCCTGGCCCAAATCTGAACTCTGCTTTAGTAAGGCAAGACACAGATCCCCTAAAGCTCAAACCATCATTGGTTTCACCACATCCAAGCTCAGGTCCATTAGACCCATGGCTATCTTGCAAACCTTTTTCATACACTCTTCAAGTTTCCTCAGAGCATAAAGTGAAAGCTGGAGGATTTCTCACCAACTCTATCTATCTCCAAGGATGGAGACTGAGAAGAAAAGGGTCAAGAGTCCTTTATCTGCCCTGCCCATGGCATTGCAACATGCAGCATGCCTAGCCACATCTCACCCCCTGCATCCCCATGGCACTGCCCAGCCTGAAATACAGCTCCAAAGGGAGCATCAGAACACCAGCAGGGAGAAGGAGAGAGAGAGCTGTAGGGAAGGAGAAGTTCTGCTTTCAGCTGAGACTTAAAGTGAGCTGCTGAGCCACAGGGGGAGCAGGAAGGGAGAGCTGTGGTGCAAAATCTACTCTGGCTTCAGCCATGAAAGGGAAAAGATGAACACATTGGCTCAAGATCACCCTCCTGAATTCTATAGCCTCCTGGCCATACCTCCTCCACCTCATGGCTCAGCTCAAGCTGCCTTCCCACAGCCCTCCAGCATCCCTGCCCCACGTGGAGAGACACCTTTCCTCCTGAACACCCCAGAGACCAAAGCACAGAGGAACAAACACATGAGGAGAGCTGAGACTTGACCCAGGCTCCATGTGGTCCCCACACAAGAGACCCCAGCTCTTCCCAACCTCAATTTCCCCCCTTTTTTTTTTTGCAGCAATCTACCTCCTTTTCTATTAATTCCCTCTCCCAGGGTGCTTATTATTTAAGCTCTGCCTTACTTAACTCTCCAATGTGTTTTGAGACACAGTTTGCAGAAGAGGCACTATGCAAAACTCAAATTGTATCTTTGGCTCTAATTTGTTTCAGAGGCTAATTACCACTTTTATTGGGATTCTGAGCCTGAACGTGTGCTGCATATTATGTGCACAGCACAGCTGCAGACCAAAAAGTGATCCTTGGAGCATTAGGAGTTTCACACTTGCTTTTTAAGATAGGATTGGGAAAGGCAAATAAGAAGTGGTCATGAGGCACATTTCAACTTGGTTTTTGGGTTTTAGTGTCAGTGGGGGGGGGTTTCCCATCACAGTTTCCACCAAGCCTGGTATGGTCCTTCAGTAGAGCAAAGCTCCATCAGAGAATCATAGAATCTTTTAGGTTGGAAAAGATCTTTCAGATCATCAAGTCCAGCTGTTAACCCAGCACTACCAGGTCACCACTAAACCATGGCCCTCAGCACCACATCTCCATGGCTTTCCAATCCCTCCAGAGATGGTGACTCCACCACTGCCCTGGGCAGCCTGGGCCAGGCTTTAATAACCCTTTTGGGGAAGAAATTATTCCTAATATCTGACCTTTGAGATGCTGCTACAAGCATCTCAAAATGAACCAACCTTGAAAAGGGCATTATTGGGATTACATTGCTTTCATTGTTCAGTTTAAACCATTATGGAATAATCCTTCTGCTCTGGGTGAATGTGGAGGGCTCTGCATTCATGGAACAGATGTGTCCCAGGTCTTGCTGCCTTGGGGCTAGGAGGAGCCAAACTCAAACTGTCCATGGAAACACACTCCTAAACCTGGAACTGGTTTCAGCACAGCTCTAAAGATCCAAAGTTCTACAAAGAGAAATGCAGATGCCCATGAAAAGAGATCCAGGAGAACCATGAAATGACATCCAAGAGATGTCCATGAAAAAACTATTTTCACAGAATCTTTAAGGTTGGAAGAGACTTCCAAAGTCAGCAAGACTAACTATCAACCTAGCACCACCCTGCCACAAAACCCATGTTTTTTAAGTACCACATCTCTATGTATTTTAAACCCCTCCAGGATGGTGACTCCACCACTTCCCTGGGCAGCCTGGGCCAGTGCCTGACAACTCCTGCTGGGAAGAAATTGTTCCTGATAGCCAATCTAAACCTCACCTGGTGCAACTTGAGGCCATTTCTTCTTGTCCTCAAAGCACAAGGGGAGAGAAAAAGGCCTTTTCTGCATGCAGAAATAATAATGAAATTATTCCCCTTGGCAAGAAGAGCAGTGACAGGGGTGTGCAAGGAAGAAAGGGCAAGGACATGCACCCAAGGGTGTTCCATGGGGGTGGGCACTGCCAGGACCTGAGCAAACATCTCTCTCTTCCTAGAACCTTCCATTCCTGGGTAGGTTGCACATGATTTACTCTCTGGAGACGATGAGACTCTTCCCAGAGAGAGTTTGTGCCTGCTGGAAAGCCTTCCCAGAGCTGAGCTGATGGCATCTTGGCAAGCAGAGCTCCAGGGAAGGAGCACATCCTGCTGGCAGCCTGCCATCCCACCCCATCCCACCCCACCCCATCCCATCCCATCCCTCCCTCCCTCCTATTAACACGTCCACCCTTTGCTATTCAGGAAGCAAAAGGCCAGAGATTTGTTTTTACAACAGAGCATTAGCTTTTCAGGGAGGAATAAAAAGTATCAGCAGAACAACCCAGGCATGTCAAATCACAGCTTCCACCTCCTGTCCTTGGAGCAGAGTGGTGCCAGGGAGCAGGTAACCTGAAATGCAGGTGGGACCTGGGACCACCAAGGAACACCACATAAGCTAAGGACCCAGCAATGAAAGAAGCCAGCAGAAGTGATGGAAGAAGTCCCAGTTGAAGCATGGTGGCAGCATCAAGTTGCTGCTCCTCCTGCTTGCTGTGCCCCCTGGCTGCAGGTGCTCCAGGAGCCAGCAGACCACAGTCACAGATATGATTTGGGAGGGTGGTGCCTCCAACCCATGTAGTTCTAGCTTCACAGCCAGGCTGTCCTGCATCTCCTCATGTCCTCCAAGGGGACTGTCCCTCTGGCAGCTCACCCAGTGAAGGCCAGACAAACACCATCTTCCCAGGAGGATGAATCACTGATGCCACAAGGCTCAGCTCTGCCTCTCATTCCGGTTTCATTCCTGTGACAGAGGAAGCACGAGCTCCTGCCTGCACCCTCCCAGGCTCCTGCCCTTGCCAACTCAAGCCCTGCTGAGGAATAGAGATGGAGGATGAATTTGGAGCTTGGGGAATTGCAGCCCAACCAGCTGCAGTGGGAAAAGGGACATGTGCCTCCAGTCCTGTCTAATCTCACCCCCTTGTCCACCACCATGTCCTTCCAGACCTTTCTATGTATCCTTCATGTCTCATCCTGCTCATATGCCCAGCACTGAAAGCAGCAGCACTGTGGATATTCAGCTCACTGGGGAGACCTCCTCAATCCCTACAACCTCTGAGATCACCCAGTCCAACCATGCACCCAACATTGCCATGCTCACCACTAAACCATGGCCCCAAGCACCACTTCTACATGGTATTTGAACAATTCCAGGGACAGTGACTCCACCACCTCCCTGGGCAGCCTTGTGCCAATGCCTGATAATCTTCTTGAGGAAGAAATTCTTCCTAATATCCAATCTGAACCTCCCTGGCTCAACTTGAAGACCTTTCCTCTTGTCCTATCTCTAGTCACTTGGGAGAAGAGCCCAAGCTCCACCTGTCTCCAGCCTCCTTTCAGGGAGCTGCAGAGAGTGAGAAGGTCTCCCCTGAGCCTCCTCTTCTCCAGGCTAACCAACCCCAGCTCCCTCAGCTGCTCCTCACAACACTTGCGCTCTAGACCCTTCCCCACCTTCCTTGCCCTTCTTTGGACACCTCAATGCCTGTCTGTTCTTTGAATAAGACCTGAAAAACTGGAGTCACATTCATCTCAAGATCAGACACTCATTTTTGGCCAACAAGCATGTATCTGGCCAGCAGGGAAGAGGCCTGATCAATCCTCTGCTGATTTCTCATGTCAGGTTAGCTTTTATTTAATGGTGTGGCTCTCTGAAGTCATCTATCTCTGGCAGCTTCAGCTGAAGGAAGCATAGCCTGATGTTTATAGTAACAAATCTAATAATCAAATGCTGCCTGGTAAATGACAAACTGTTTATTTTCCCCTCACATGAGGAATTCTTATAAAACTGCTGAAACATTCCATTTAAAAGCCATTTACATGGCAATGTGCTGGGTATTGTCATCAATCAGGGGAAGGAACTTCAGGAATAATTGCAGAGACTAAAAATAATCCCAACCAGGAATCTCCTCCTCATGCTTCAACCAAGGAACATGCAAGTTTTGGGGTTGTTTCTTCTGAATTAAGACAAAAGGAAACTCCAACTGGTGGGAATTTTGAGGCAGGAGGGATGCTGCCAGCTCCTTGGCTTGGTGGGATCACAGAAGACTTTGGACTGCTTACAACTTTCTTCCTTTGAAGCACCCAAAGGTGGGAGTCCAGCCAAGCCTTTAAGAGAGAGACATACACAGGGGAATAGATGGAACACCCTAAAGCATGCCCACAGCTTCATGATTGGTTCCACCAGCAACTGGGCCAAGCCCAGAGGTTTATCCATCTCCTGTCCTCTACCAAAAAGGATATAAAAAATAGGGAAATTAAAGCAATAACTTTCCCTGTCTTCAGCAGCCAATGGGATCTCTTGATCCAAAGGTCAATAAAAGACAGAATACAGAATGAAACTTCCTGACTTTACAAAAGAAGGACCAGACTCCTACTATAAGTTGTTAAAAATCATTTCACCAAGCAATGGCTCCAGAGACATCCAATCTGCACAGGATCAGAGGTCCTGACCATCCTCCAACCCCACTGAGGTCCAGCAGATTCTCAAGGGGGAGGTTCCACCTCAAGTTATGCTCATGAGGATCAGTAGCTACCCATGTTAAAGCAGCTGCTTCCCATAAGAACTGGTGTAAAAGTAAGATCATGAGGGTCAGGGTTGGATCCCTGCTTATTTACTTCTAAGTCTGGAAGTCCCTTTGGCAGCATGTCTGAAGCCTTCAGCTGGAGGACAACCCAATCCTTGAAACATTTCACTTCAAACAATTCATACACTTCCAGGAAAAAAAAAAAAGGAGGAGGGGAAAATATCTTCCTTTCCCACTCCCCCCCTGCTGTCATTTGAACTGTGTCACCAGGGACAGGCTGTTGAAACCCCATCCTTCCCCCAGATGCACAGTGAGGTCATCAGTGGATGTTCACCCACGTCAGACTTCAAATCCCACTTTGCTCCCTACATGTCATCTGTGGTTGCAACCTCCCTCACCAGCTGGAGTACCCCTTTTGCAGCAGTGGTTTGACATCTAGTGGACAGATGGCTCCTGAGGAGCTGTCACTGTGCAGCCAGGGGACATCAGTGCAAAGTCACCTTGACAGCAGGAGGGGACCCAAGGAGCAGGGGTTCACCAGGCACCCATGGAAACACACACAACCACTTGGGTGTTTCTAAAGCCAAAACTGTCCAAGAAGCACCAGAACTAGAAAGACCAGGCCAGGCTGGTAGGAGACATCATCCAGGTTCAACACTGGCAGGAGACAAGAAGATCAAGGTGGGCTTGGTTCTCTAGACACCAAGCAAACACCAAGAGCTACACATCTCTGTTTTTGAAGTGCTGTGAGGAAGCTGCTGTCTCCCTAATGCCCAAGAAGCATTGCTAGGAAACTGGAGCACCCAAGGGTCTGTGTAGTCCCAGCAGATTCAAGGGACTTGAGTATAGAAGTGGCAGCTCAGGAAAGTCATCCATTATCAGCCTTTCCAAAGGCTGGCAGGAGCTGCTGGGTCTGTCCTGGAAGATGCAGTGTCACCTGGGCCACCAGCTTGTGAACTTGGATAAACCCAATCACTTGCATCCAAGAGAAAGGCAAGTGAGACCCTGCCCACAGCCAGAGGACTTCATTCATATAGTCAGTGGTGCTCAGATGCAGCATTGTCCTCCTGAACACCCCCCAACCCTCTGCAAGCATCTTGGCATCAACAGATCAATCTTTCTTTCATCAAATAGGCAGAGGATACAAACCCAAGCAGGAAAGGCCACCCCAGACACCCAGAGAAACCTTGAGTTTTCTTCAGGCTTGAGTAAGTGTGATTCATTTTAGAAGAGGCTGAGATCTCCACAGCTCCCTAGAGATGCAGAGTGCCCAATTCCCCCTAAAATTTATGGCCTGGAGAGGACAAGAACTTACATGAGGAGGCCAATTTTTGCTTAAGCTTTCTTTCCAATTTACAGACTAAAGCAGCTTGTGATGGAAGCTTGGACAGGCTCTGAATGAGAAGCTGAAGCTTTTGGAAGGCTTCTAGCTCTCCAGCCCTGCAGAAAGGGCAGCACGTCCCAGAGAAAGCAATACCATGGGATGCCACAGCAGTGCAGTGCCTGATAGGTCTTTTTCTTCTTGGCAGCCCTCCTAAACACAAGAGGACCCTGAGCCTTGTTAAGGATGCTGGTCCAGGCATCACAAAGCAGAGAGCATCCAGGGGATGTCTGGTCCCCTCACTCCAGGAGGCAAAGCAATGCTTGTTTGGTAATGGATTGCACCAAGAGCCCTCTGAAGTTGCAGAAAACCTGGAGAGCATCCAGGGTGAGATTGGATCAGGCTGCTGGAGCCAAGCACATTCCTTGACTCACTAAGATCTTTGAGGGAGGACATGGCTCCTCATTTCATGGTCTGATGAGGAGGAGCCCAGCGTGACCCCAGCCTCAGCTTAGGATGTGTCAAGCAAACAAGGAGCGAGAGCTCTGGAATGAGACCTCCAGGAGATCTACAGCAAGGAAAAACACAAGCCTGGCTCTTGAGGACTTGTTGCCCACTGCCTGCTCCCAAACACCCCAGCAGCACTTTGCTCTGCTTTGCTGATACCTTATCCTGGGCTGCAGGATGTGCTCTTCTGCAGCGTGACATTGCCTTGCCTGCCAAGGACACGCATGGGCCGAGGGAGGACTCGGAGATAAGGGAGTTCCAAGGGGCTTTCAGAAGGAGCTCAGAGGAGGAGAAGTGATTGCTGCAGACCAGACAGGGAGGACACACAACTGTGTGTGCAGAACAGGCTCAGTGAAGCCTACAGACATCATAAGGCAACCTAAAGTGGAACTGTATCGTCTAGGGAATGCTTCAGAGGAACCCCTGCATCCATATGTTGTGATAAGAGCCAGCTACAGGCACTCTTCTATAAACACAAGTCCCATTTGGTGCAGATCTGGGCTGTAAATGTTACATTCAAATACCTCCATTGCCTGGAAACCCATTCATGCTCTGTAACTGCCAAGGGAAGAAAGGAAAAACAAGGGAACCCAGGATCTTCCAGCTTTCTCTCTGGAGTTATTTATCATAAACTCTGACTGAAGCAAACACAAGGGGCCAAAAGAGCAGAGGAAGCAGTGCTGAAGGGTGGTGAAGCTCACCCTGCAATCCATCACTCCTGCTGCAAAGCCAGTGCTCAAACAAGGCAAGGGCTCTGGCTTCCATCAGGCAAAGCCAGGAAATGCAGGGTTAAAGCCAGCTTGAACTTGGTCCTTAAGTGACCCCAGGATCCAACAGCATCACTGCCTCCAGGAGATGATTTGTGCCTTGTTTGCCCTTGGCTCTTGCCCAGCAGAGGTTGGGGGAGGACTCAAGGATCCCCATCATGACCTCCCTTTCCTGGAGCTCAGGCAGCATTAAGACATAGCTATGGTGGGTTTGGCTGGGCTAGAGTTAATTGTCTTTGTAGTAGCTCCTATGGGGGTGTGTTTTGGATTTGTGCTGGAGACAGTGTTGATAACACAGGGATGTTTTAGTTACTGCTCAGCAGAGCTTACACAGAGTCAAGGCCTTCTCTACTCCTCACCCTACCAGCAAGTAGGCTGGAGATGCACAAGGAGTTAGGAGGGGATACAGCTGGGACAGCTGACCCCAACTGACCAAAAGGGATGCTCCATAACATATGACATCATGCTGAGGGCAAAAGAAGAGATGGGGGGAACATTTGGTGTGATGGCATTTGTCTTCCCAAGTCACTGTTATGCATCACATGAGTCCTACTCTCCTGGAGGTGGCTGAATGTCTGCCTGCTGATGGGGAGTAGGGAATGAATTGTGGCCAGCAGGGCAGGGAGGGGATTCTGCCTCTGCTCTGCTCTGGGGAGACCTCACCTGCAGTGCTGGGGCCAGCTCTGGAGTCCTCAGCACAGCAGAGACATGGACCTGGTGGAGTGGGTCCAGAGGAGGCCACAGAAATGATCTGAGGGCTGGAACTGCTCTGTTATGAGGCCAAGCTGAGAAATTTGGTGTGGTTCAGCCTGGAGAAGAGAAGGCTCCAGGGAGACCTTACTACAGCCTTTCAGTACTTCAGGGAGGTCTATAAGAAAGCTGGGGACAGACTTTTTAGCAGAACCTGTTGAGACAGGACAAGGGCTGATGGTTTGAAGCTCAAAGAGGAGATTTAGACTACAGAGAAAGAAGAAATATTTATGTTGAGGGTGGTAAGACACTGGCTCAGGTTGCCCAGAGAGGTGGGAGATGTCCCATCCCTGGAACCTTTCTGGGTCAGGTTGGCTAGGGCTGTGAGCAATCTGATCTAGCTGAAGATGTCCCTGCTGTCTGCAGTGGGGTTGGACTAGATGACCTTGAAAGGTCCCTTCCAACCCAAACCTTTCTATGATAATTCCTTGCTTTGCTTTGCTTACATGCACAGATTTTAGTTTCCCTATTAAATTGTCTTCATCTCAAACCAAGAGTTTTCTCCCTTTCACCCTTCTGATCCTCTCCCTCATCCCACTGGGGAAAGGTGGCAGTGTGGGACTGAGTTGTTGGCCAGGATTGAAGCATGACAACACTTCAGACCACACCTGGCAGGAGAGCAAACAGCTCCATCCCACCCAAGTGCATCTCCACCTTCTCCTCCTCACTGCTACAACCTGGGATTAGGAATGACATTAAACAGCAAGGCTGACTCAGAGGTACCCGAGGACATCTCATCCTACCCAATTTCTCTCCAATCTATGAAAGATCACAGGCTGCCAGGAAATGATGCCTCAGATGGAGCTCCCCTTTCTTGTGATGAGCTGGTTGGTGGCTTAAATCCACCCTCTTCAGCTAGCACTGCTGCTGACTCTGACCCACCCTGAGAAGCAGAGATGTGCTTTCAAAGACAACATTTAAAGCTAAACTGACAGTTTAGGAGGACAAAGTGACACAGAACAGGCAGGGGATTCATTTTACCTAACTGTCCCCTCCTGTCTTACTTAAGGGCAAACACCACAACCCTTACCAAAATGAACAGTCCCCCTGGGTCACAATGGGACCATGGGAAAGCACAAGTCTGAGAGGAAGGAAGCACCTTTCCAAGGTGAAAGCTCTGTGCTCACATTGCCCATGTGCAAAAAGCAGCCTGAGATAAGCAGCAACAGTAAAATACCAGAGAAGCTCACTGCAAGATGGGGCTGCTGATGTCCACATAGTGTCCAGAGCTTTGCACCATTTAGCTGAAGGTGTTCCCTTCCCCTCATCCAGAAGCTCTGTCTGTCCATCCTCAAGCTGAGAGAGGTTCTCCTGCAGCATCTGGAGAGCACTGACCACACACTCTGCCTGGCTTTATAAATGACTCCTGATCTCTAGTACCTGCTTCTCAGCTGAAGTTCTACTCTGCTCACTTTGAAATGAGCTATTTTGAAGCTGCTTCACAGGAGGAATTGCAAGTGCCCAAGTCACATCCTCTCCTCCTCTGCTTGTTGCCTGCATGAATCCTTGCAAGTCATCTCATCAGCTTCTTGCAGAAAGCCAAGGAGCATCTTGCAGCCTTTGAAGCAACCTCAGCCCCAGATTGCCTCTTCCTTTGGGCTCTGGGCTCAGCCTAAGTGCAGCCTCAATGCAAATGCTAATAATACCAATGGCAAATGGGCTTCCTAATGGATTGCCCAAACACAGGGGAAGCAGCTCTGTGAGCTCCATCCCTTGATGGACAAACAGAGGAACACCTGATTGTCAAAACCTCAACAGAGCTACAGAGAAACCAGCCATGACTCAGCAAGGGCTGGGAAAAGGCAATGAGAAATAGGGGTTTTTTATTCAAAACAATATATTTAAAAAAGGAAAAATAGAATAAATATGGCTTCAGAAGCCCATTTTGCTATGGCTGAGCACACACTGCTCCAGCAATGGGGTAGAATTGCAGCTCATCCTAACGAGGGCATCAAGCTGTAGGTTGGAGATGGAGCTATCAGAGCAGGTCTCATGCATGTGACAAACACCAAGATAGGGTTAGAAGAACAGAGTTAGCCTATGTCACATAAGAACAGCATCTGGCCAAGTCCTCAGCTCTGAAATCCCTCTTTATCCCTCACCCTGGCCCCAACAACAGTTACCCTTAGCTTCAGCAGGTCTAGAGCTCCTCTTTTAAATATCAAATTATCAATTTAAGAACAGGTTCATACTTAATAGTGCATATGAGAACAGCTCCTCAAAGCCTATATGAAATGCAGAAGATTTTCTGCCCAGAGCAGATAAGTTCCAGATCACACAGACACTAAAAACAGTGGAACACCAGAATCCCAGCCTGGTGGGGCCTGGAAGAGACCTCTGGGGATCAGCCAGTCCAACACCCCTGCTCCAGCAGGGTCACCCACAGCAGCTTGCCCACAGCATCACCTCCAGCTGCCTTGGCAATCTCTCCACACAAGGAGACTCCACAGCCTCTCTGGGCAGCCTGGGCAAGGGCTCCAACACCCTCACACCAAACAAGCTTCTCCTCCTGCTCAGCTGGAACCTCCTGGCTTCCAGTTTGTGCCCAGTGCCCCTTGGGCTGGCCCTGGGCACCAGTGAGCAGAGTCTGGCCCCAGCCTTTTGCCTCCAGCTTTTAGCTCTTGCTCAGCATTGAGCAGCTCCCCTCTGGGGCTGCTCTTCTCCAGGCTCAGCAGCCCCAGGGCTCTCAGCCTTTCCTCCTGGCAGAGATGCTCCAGTGCCCTCAGCATCTTCCTAGCCTCTGTTGGACTCTCTCCAGTAGTTCCTTGCCTCTCTTGAACTGGGAAGCCCAGAACTGGACCCAGGACCCCAGCTGTGTTCTCCCTAAGGCAGAATTGAGGGACAGAAGAATTTCCCTTGACCTGCTGGTCACAGACTTCTTAAATGCGCCTCAGGATCCCAGTAGCCTTCCTGGCCACAAGAGCACATTGTTGGCTCATGAGGAACTTAGAAATCAGTGACATTTTAGTTTTCCTGTTCCCTTCCTGAAGATTTGCTCTGTGCAGCTCAATCCTCCAGGCTATGAAATTCAATAAGCACTAATGTTCTGATCACTACAACCTGCCTAGTCCCCACTGTGCCAAAGCAGCTCAGAGTTAACAACAGCATTCCAGTCTGCATTATACCATCACAGGCTCCAAACAAACACACTGCCAAAAGGCTCTGCTAATAAGAGGTTGGGGATATAAAATGTCTTGAGGGCTAAATCCTGCTCCTGGACCCATCAGCTCTACTGGCATTGACCTGGAACATGTGGCAGCCCCAAACTGATGCCTCCCTACTCTCCTCCACGGGTGGAAACCCAAAGGCAATGGCACAGATCTGGTGGATTCATTATTTCACCTCAAGACTTCAACCAGCTCCTCCAGGTGTGGCAGCATCCTCATGGACAAACCCAACTAATAGGAAGGAATAAATAAGGAACAAACTTGCTTGCCATCAACCTCCACAAGGAAAGGTTTTCATTCCTTTGCACACAAAGTGAAGTCCTTTCTGCTGGAGACAGCAGCAGGGGCACACACAAATATAAACCTATACTTCTATTAATTATGTACACACAAGTACTGCATCTCTGTGTTCTTCTGCTCTCCCATCAGCTCTGACACCTAAGCCCAAAGAATTTCTATCTGTGGGTCCCAAAAGCCATGGTTTGCTTTGCTTCTCTGTGAGCCCCAAAGAAGGAGGTGTCAGCTCCTGCTTTCTCTCCTTACCTATGTCAAGAAGCAGCCTAGGCTGCAGCTCCTGGGAGACAGTTCTGGATCTGAATGCAGATACCTGTGTACCCATCAGAAACCTCAGAGGCTTTAAGTCAACAACAAGAACACCAAAACAAACTCACAGACAGAGAGCAGAGAGATGAGGACCAAAGCATTTGGGTTCACCAAGCTTCAGAAGGGCTCCAGGGGATGTTCCCCCACCTCCCAAAGCATCCCTCTTTGTAACATTCATCCAACATCTCAGCCTATGTGATAAATTCTGGAGAGTTCTGGAATGTGACAGATGTCCCAAACTCCTCATAGAATCATTATGGTTGGAGAAGATCTGAGATCATCCAGCCCAACCATCCACCAACACTGTCATGCTCACCACTAACCCATGGCCCCAATCACCCATGTCTACACATGTTTTTGGATCTCTTCCAGGGATGGTGACTCCACCACCTCCCTGGGTCACCTGTTCCAGTGCCTGATAACCCTCTGGGTGAAGAAATCCTTCCTAATATCCAATCTGAATCTCAGACCATAACTGGTGGTTTCCTTCCTGCAGCAAGATCTACCAGAGTGTCAGATAACTGAGGCAAACCCTCTTCCTACTTTGCACCACAAAGCTGGAGAAAAAGGGGCCAAGGAGCAGCCACACAGCTTGAATTCACCCTCTGAAGGGACCACAGACACAAAGAGATGTAGCCACATACAAAGTCATCTTCTGGGTGCTTTCTGGAGGCAGAGCTTCTGCACAGAACTGGGAGATAGTGGTGGCATTGTGAAGGCACACAATTTCCATCTGCCAATTGAAACAGGCAACATTAGATCTCTGAGCTGCACATTTCATCCATTGCCAAACCAGCCTGCCTGCTACACTACTCTGAACAGATTTTTATGAAGGGAAAGAAAAAGAAGAAAATTGTCTCTTACAGCTGCATCTTGTCAAAGCTCCTCTCCTCTCCTCTTCTCTCCTCCACCCCCAAGCCCACCAGTCAGCTCCAGACTGACCACTCTGCTATTTCCCTGTGGCAGGAGGCTGGGAACAGCCCTGGAAGCCCTGAACAGAGCTCATCAGCAGCCTCTAATTCACTTCCAATTTGTCTCTATGCAGGCTGATGACTCCTAATTGCTGGTTCAGAAGCCCAGTGCATGCCCTGATGGTTTTCAGTTGGTCCAAGTTAACTATCAGGAGACCTCAAGTAATACCAACTGTCTGTCCTCCTCCCCCAGGCAGCTAAACAGTCACTTCCAAGTAGATCTCACTTCAAATCACCAGGCTGCTTCCGTGGCTGGATTAAGGGATTGGATGCAAACACCAGATGCTACCTGAAGAATTAAGGGCAAAATCTGAGCTCAAGTTCTCTCCAAACATCTGTGTAAATAGAAGGAGCATATTTCTCACATGACTTGCAGCACCAGTGGCAAAGCTTGCTGCTGGATGCTCAAGCAAGCTGGATTCCCAGTGGGATGTGTGATGAAAGGAAGGCACTGAACCACAGAACCATTAAGTTTGGAAGAGATCTCTGAGATCAAGTCCAACTATCAACCTGCCACCTCCCATGCCACTAAACCATGTCCCTCAGCACCACATCTAGATGTTTTTTGAACCCCACCAGGGATGGTGACCTCACCACTGCCCTGGGCAGCCTGGGCCAATGCCTAAGGAGATGAAATTTTTCCTGACACCTCTGTGTCTCTGTGTGTGCAGTCCAGGCAGTCAAGGCTGTACCCCTGGGACTCCTCCTGATTTACACCAGCCTAAGGCAATAGGAGACCACAAGCTAGCTACATAATCCAGTGGGAAACTAATCAGAGCTCTGTAAGCAGGCAGCAAAATGCTTCTTGTCTGCAGAAGCAATTGGAAAACAAAGCAAGAAAACCAAATAAAACCAAACAAAAAACAACTCCAGAAACCAACAACAGAGAGAAAAACATGATTCAGAGTTAATTCACTGGAAACTAATGTGATCCTGGTTGCTCTAATGGAGTTACTCCAAACATGTCATTTAGACAGAGTATGGCAGATAAAGATGAGCTTTTCCTTCCAAGTAAACCCATCTAGATGCTGCTGACTGGTCCCACAGGAGCCAGCCCCAGCCCCAAAACACCAAATAACAAAAGCCAAGGAAAAAACTAAGCTAAGACTCCATGAAAATAAATCCAAACTACTTTTGTGTTAAAAAAAAACCTCCCAACAAACCCAACCAACACCTCATAAAAAGAGAGCCAAGCACCTTGGAGGCAGTTGTATGATAATAACTGAGAAAAGAACTATATCCAGCTTGGGGTTACAGTGCATAAAATTCACCTCTAGCATAAAGAAGAAGAGCTCTGACCTTCTGCTCCTATTAATCAGCACAGTTCAATTCATGTGAGATCTTGGTTTATGTTTCTAAAGGATTTGCTAACTTAAACATGCTGGAAAAAAAAATATATGTGGACTCAGTACATAAAGAAAGGGTGCAAAAACCAACTGCAAATTGAAATTGCACTTATTGGTTCTCAGCAGATGGGAGAGGTGAGGAATCTGGTTTTCCCAGTTGCCTTCCAAGTGGAGGCTGGGATGCACCTTCTTGCAAAGCAGCAAATTAATTGCTCTGAAGGGCAATAAATTGCAGTCTGAAAAGAAGAGGGAAATTGGAGATATTTCACAGAGATTTGAGGTAATCTTGAGTAAAAACTGATGCAGCAAGTTAGTGTCTCAGGTTCTCACTGGAGAGGAATAACCAGTACAGGATAAGTAAAACCAAAGAAACAGTAGAAAAGCAAAAGCAGACACAAAACACCCTAATATCACTTGAATTACTATGTGCAGTGAAACTAGATGCTTAGTTAAGTTTGGATGTGTGGATGCAGAGAGAGTTAACTTCTGAAGCCATTGCCTTTTGTTGCAATAACAGCACTAACTAGGCTAAAGAGTGAGGAAGAACTAGGCAGGGAAATTTTTTCTGAGTGCATTTGTAATTTAAATTAAAACCTGCCCAGAGAGAGCTGCTGCAGTCCTGACTGGAGACAACACAGAGATAAATCTCCAAAACTCTGAGGAGCTGCACACTCAGAGGTAAACTGGGCATCAGGAGCTCCAACCATGGCCAGGGTGCATGTTTGGTCTCATTGGTGTAAGGACAAGATCAGAACTGGGGGTGAGGAGGGGCTAAAGATGATTCTACTTACTGGCTAGCCTTCTTCACTAAAGTCACAGATCTCATCTAGGTTTTGTTACTTATACTCCTGATTTACTTAGTAAACTTTGCTCAGATGGACTTTGGCTTTTTTATGTTATGAGACAACTTCATTCCACCAGATAATTTCACATTTTCATTCCTGGCCATCAACATCCTCTCTTTTTCTGTGTGATTTCCCCACACTCACACTTCTGAACAGATATTAACCTACAGAATCCCAGAATCCAGCATTGGAAGGGACCTCTGGGGATCATCTAGTCCAACCCCCTGCTCCAGCAGGGTCACCCACAGCAGCTTGCCCAGCATCACCTCCAGCTGCCTTGGCAATCTCTCCACACAAGGAGACTCCACAGCCTCTCTGCAAAGCCTGGGCAAGGGCTCCAACACCCTCACAACAAACAAGCTTCTCCTCCTGCTCAGCTGGAACCTCCTGGCTTCCAGTTGGTGCCCAGTGCCCCTTGGCCTGGCCCTGGGCACCACTGAGCAGAGTCTGGCCCCAGCCTCTTGCCCCCAGCCTTGAGCTCTTGCTCAGCATTGAGCAGCTCCCCTCTGGGGCTGCTCTTCTGCAGGCTAAGCAGCCCCAGGGCTCTCAGCCTTTCATCCTGCCAGAGATGCTCCAGGTCCCTCAGCATCTTCCTAGCCTCTGCTGGACTCTCTGCAGTAGTTCCCTGAATACCACCAGTCCTTGCTGCAGAGAGCTATGGCAAAACCTCATCAGCTTTGGAAGTATTAGCTTTCCAACCCTTCTTTTTTGGGGGGGTGGTTGTTGCAAAAAGCATTTTGCAAACAGGAGCCAAGCCCCAGCTAATGCCTGCTTGACTCTGCAGGGAGCTTAACACCTTGCTCTGAGGCAGCAGCCACCCCCTGCCCACGCTGCTGCTTACACTGACATTTCTCCTAAATATCACAAGATTCTGGCAGCTCTGCCACAGGATAGGGATTTCCAACACTGAGCCATGCTCCTGTGTTTGGCTGGAAGAGAGGAGTAAAAGGCATTTCACAGAGGTGCTACCTAGGAGCAGTGCTGAGAGAACTCAGGGTGCAATGTAGAGGTCAGAGATGATAGTTTGGTGGTGCCAGGGATGCAGGGACCACAACAAGCCAACAAAGATTGGTGCTGTTGGGATTCAAGAGCTAAAGCACATGTGGACAACATTTTGTTTTGACAAGTTACCATTTACAAAACTCTTCTTCCTTAGGTTTCCTAATCCCTGACCATGAAGGGGGGAGATGCTGCTGGGTGTACAGACTCAGTGGGCACAGCAAGGGTGCTCAGCAGCTCCCAGGATGAGGCCAGCAATACAGTTATTCACTAAGGGTTGTTTTTTTTTTTTTCCCACCACATGCTAAATAGTTTAACTGCAATATTTATATCTGGAGAAGACAAATGATGGTTTGGTCAAACTCCTCCCATTGCACTTGTCAGGATACAGCCTGAATAAGAACAGATGAAAAGCAAAGGCTTTCTGATAAAGCTCCTCAAAGCTGAGAGAAGTTTAGTAGAGAGCAATGAAATAAAGTTTATTAAACTGATGGGAGGCTAGACCTGGTCTCTTCTATAGCAAAGCTCATGGAGATGTGGGTGACTCCTCCCCAAATCATAAATGGCAATGCTCCCATGGATACAGGAGCCAGAATGGTGCAATAAGGAATGAAGAGAACAATTCTCCTGTCAGAGAACAATTCATAACACCACTGAGGAAAAAAACAACAACCACCACCACCCCCCAAAAACAACAACAAAACAAAAGAACAACAAAAAAACCCCCAGAGCAGGTAACACCACTTTGCACAAATAGCATTTTTTCACCATCCAAGTGTACTTCTAGACACCTCTACTGTGGAATGCTTGGAAATAACACACAGGAGGTTATTATGGACTTTAGATCTGCCCTGAAGGGTTTGTAAAGGCAACTAGCAAGTGCTGCAAGGTGAAGCACTTCATAAAAAAAGGAAATATATATATATATTATAAAAACAAAGCCCAGATTTGATACAAGCAGAGACTCAACCAAACCAGGAGAGCAGAGCCAAGCCCCACAGAAATCAGCTGGCACCTCCAAGCTCTGCAGCCACTTGAGAAAATCATTTTCTCAAGGGTTTGTTGGGGTTTTTTTTCTGACTAAGGCACACAGAATTCAACCTATAATGAATCACTGAATGGTTTTATGAATCACTAAATAACCAGCAAAGTTGTTTGAGCCTTACCAAAGCCATGCTGCAAAGCTGAGCCTCAGCACCCTGATGGGAAGTGAGGTTTAATCCTCACTGTGTGCCACGTCCCAGGTTACAGCCTGTTTCTCCAAGCAGCTGTACAGCAAAACCCCTTGTAGCAATGCAATGGAGACAAAGTCATCATCAACTGCTCCACTTCAGGCATGTGGATGGTGCCAGCTACCAGCTGCCACCTCAGTCCATCACTGTGCTACATGGGCATGGACCTAGAGCTGTGTCCACCTCTCACCAGGAGGTGCGGAGACATCCAGGGCTGGACAAAAAGTGACTCACCACTTCATTGATCCCAATGCTCACCACAGCAAAATACTAGATTAAAGAAAAGACCCATCTGGACCTAGGCACAGCTCTGGGTTTCTGTCGAGCTGTTAATTAACAGCAGTGCTTGGGAAGAGCCAGGAAAGGACCTCACAGGATGGCAAAGCCCCAAATCCTGCTCTAGAGCACCCAACGTGCACACCGAGTACACAACGTCCCACCCACAGCCCTCTATAAATAAACCCATGTAGGAGATCCAGGGCTGAAGAAATAACTAAGTTTGCTTCCAATTATATACATTAAAAAATAAAAAGGGCAAATGAAAAGCAAATCAGGAAAAGCAGACAGAAAACACAATTCAACCTGACAGGGAAAAGTCCACGTCAACCCCTGCCCACACCTCAAGAGCTATGTTCAGGCTGCTTATTTGCTCTCTGCTCTCACATCCAAGTGACTTTCTGGTGGAAGTTGGGTTTGGAGGTAACCCTGGAGCTCAGCAGGAGACTCCTGTGCTGGAGCCATCCCTTTGGAAAGCTGAAGGTTGACACTACACAGCTAGACAGAAATCAGCTGTGAAAACAAGACCCAGAGCCAGCCCCAACACTTTCTGCTCCTTTGATTAAACTTTCATGGACACAACTCTTTGATTATTGCTCCCACACCTGAAAAACCAGCTCCTGGCAGATCTTTTCCCTTCTGCTCTTTGAGAATGCAGGAGTTTGTTGGCTTTATTAATACAAATTCATGCAAACTGGGGAAAGGGGAGGGTGAGGTGGGCTGGGATTTTTTTTTCCAGGTTGTTCTTCCCCTTCCCAAAGACAGCCCAGCTATTAAAACCACAACAGTGCATCTCCTACATCTGCCCACTCCCTCGAGCCCCCTCCAACGCACAGCCCTTCGGGTGGATGCGTGCCTCCAGCCCTGCAGGCTCCCGATCCCGTAAGCTGATCCCCATCCCACCTGTCCCCCCAAGAACCAGGCAACAGCTTTTTTTAGCTATTTCTAAGCCTGGCAGTAACTCCCTCTGCTTAACCACAAAGGCAAACCATGCTTTTGGCCCACCCGTGGAGGATTTCCACCTGCTCCAGGCCACAGGTCTAGGCTATCTCCGCTACGGACAAATATTCGGAGCTGCCAGGAAGCTTTGACAGCTCCAGGGATCTGGAGTGACAAAGGTTTGCTGGAAGCCCCACATGAGATGCTCTTGATAGCACTCCCCAAACTGCAATGGCATCTGGGATTTGGGATGCTGACTTGCCCAGGTCTGTGGAGCAAACCCCTTGATATGGTTGGGAAGCAGCTCCCTGCCTCTGCCAGGAGCGTCCCACAGGACCTGCCCTGAGGACCAAGAGGGTGGGACACGCTTGCTTCTTGAGGTTTGCTGGGTGGCTCTGGTCACAGCCTGGGGACATGGCCTTTTACTTGGTGGCAGGGGAAAATGTGCACTAGTTTTGGAGCTGAAACACCTCAGGGGAGATGCATGGAGATTCACTTCTACACCAGGAAACCCTCGGTGAGCATAGGGAGAGGAGGGTCATGGGCATCAGGGGGCACAGAGTGAGACCTTCTCCTCCTCCCATCAAAATAAGCCCCAAAGAGAGCAAAGGACAATCCCCCCAGCAAGAAAATGCATCACGGGTGGAGGGCACCTGCTTTTTAGAAGGGATTATGGCTTCCCAGGTGAGCAAGCACCTCACAGAAGCTCTTCAGAGTCAGATTTTAGGAGACTTCAGAGTCAGGTCCCTTCCTTCTGCAACAGAGGGAGGTTTGAATGCAAACATAAAGCTCATTATCCTGGTTTATGGATCTATGCTTCTGTGTGGGCAGGAAAAGTCACCAAAACTGCACAGCTGGCCAGAAACCACCTTTGTGTTGCTATTTTCTCCTTCAAGTTATTCTCCCCCTGGGATAGGTACCCAGGGAAGTTCAGCCCTGATCCACCTATGCTCCTTCTCAAGCAGTCTCTCACTAACAGCTTACCAAGTGTCCTAGCCCCGTGGTGGTAGTAATGGCACTTGTCCGTGACATGCCTAACCCCTGGCTGTCAGCACATCACCAGCTCCTGAGCAAGACACACATCTCCTTTCTTCAAGGTTGCTCAAGGCAGCTTCAGCCATCACAACCACCAGCAATGCCACTGCTCTTGCCAAGGGAATGAAGAGTCAACACCGAAGGATTATTCCGACTGCGACACGTGGGACCACTGGTGACCAGGAGAAGGGGGAGAAGAATCCCAGCATGGAGCTCATCCCTACTGCTGTGTTACATCAAGAGCTTTGTTCTGCAACAACCAAGCTGGAACAGCTCTGACAGCAGTAACACTACAACACAGGGCTTAGGGAGCTTTATTACATTCCTGCTTCACCGTAAGCCAACCGTTGCAATTTCCACCTCCTGCTAGGTCAGACAGACCAGTTTGGTAGGGGAACTCGCTCTCCTGGGGCTTCTGAGGAGAGAAACTGAAAGGCAGAAGAAAAGCCCAGCCTAGACAAGCACACCTGAACCCTCTTCCCCACAAACCTCCCCCACACTGCTTCATTTTTCTCCAGCTGTGGGTTAATTTCTCACTGCTACCAGCTTGGGGGATGTCAAACGTAGAGCAAGACCTTACTGGAGCCAAAGGAGAAGACTTCTCCCTCCTTCCTGCCCCCAAAGTTTTGAAACACCAAAACCTGCTTTAAGAGATGTGTCTTGATTCACTCTCAGCCCTAACAGGAAGCTGATGCCCTTTCTAAACCCCTCCAGGACCTGGTATATCACTATTTTTTTTGTCATGGAGCCATCACTGACATGTAATATTTACATGATCAAAGCATCACTGTAGAGATCAACTGCTTGTTTACTTCTCCCTACCCCTAGCAGCTGAGTTCCTCGTTCACAGCAGTGCAAAGCAGAAATATTTGTGCTCAATAGTTTGTGGAAACCTAGTTCCAAGGAAAGGAGACCCAAGGCCACAAACATTGGGAGGGGGAGGGTTCCCTCCAAGTATTTCTCCTAATACTAGACCAAGGCAGTGTTCTGGAGAGGACTGTGCAATTCCTCCTAAGGACAAGCCTCCCCTTGGTGGTGTTGCTGAGGGAAATGGTCACCCAAGCTGCACACAGGTTTCTTTGGTTAACTGAAGCGAGATCAATAACCATAATAATAACCATATTAATAAATAATGCCTTTAATAGCAGAGGCAGGATACAGGCAGCAAACTGCAGGCAGGTAGCAGGGCGAGGTAAAAGCATTTGTTATCTGCACAATGTCAGTGCTTTTGAGCCTGAGGTGGAAAGCAAAGCTAAGAGCTGACTTTCTGAAGATGATCAGGACAGACTGACAACTCTCTGCACTCACACAAGCATTCCAGAGGAAAGAAAAAAAATTCCATTTTCTGGATGTCACAGCTGAGAGGAACACGCTGCTCTTTTTTCATTTAATGTTAATAAACCAGCTAAAGGACAGAGGGGAGGGGAGGAGGGGAAAAAAGATTTAGAGGCTTGCCTGTCCTCTTCCTTCCCTGCCTGCAAGTTGCACAAAGAACAAAAAGCAAAGGGGAGTTTTCAGGACCAGAAACAAGTGAGGCATGTGCTTTCCCCAAGCCCAACTCCAAGCCTCTCCATTCTTCTGCCACCAGAAAGCACAAATACACTCCGAGCTCTCTTATATAAACACCAAGAGGGTCACTGCCTGTCTCAAATTCCCCACCGCAGCTAAAATAAATACGAGGTTGTCTTTAAACTTCACTCCTTCCCACCCCAAAGTGAAGTTGAGGAGCTTCTCCCCTCTGAAGGTCTTGGAGAGCTGCAGTTCAGCATCCTCCAGCACCCCCTGATGCCATGCTGGGCACCTTGTCCTCCTGCCCCATCCCTCTCGCTCCCACACCAGATGGTTGGGTGGTGCTGGTGGAGCTGAGAGGACCTTGGGGGGGCTGTCCCATTAAAACCAGCGGGATGAGCATGCAGGGGAACATGCTCCCTGCTTGTCCCACTCCTGTAAAGCTCCACGTCCCCCTCCCCGAGGCTGGCGACTGGGACAGCAGAAAGGACTCTGAGGGCTTCATAGCATCCCTGTGAGCTGGAGGAAGCAGCAAGCCCTTGGGAGGCAGAACCCCGACGGGATGCTCCGGACACGGGGGAAGGACTCCCAGGGTGGGAACCTCCCGATCAACCCAAGGGGGGAAGGGAGGGAGGGAGGGATGCGATATCCCTCGGGGAAAGGATATGGATTACAGACCAGCCTGAGGCACCAGCTGCGAGGGCGAGTGGTTTGCTTGAGGCAGAAGAAAGCGGTGGGTGCCAGCGCCGGGTAAGGCACCTGCTCCTCCTCCTCCTCCTCGGAGGCCAGGTCGGGTGGAGGGTGGCGGCAGGGAGAAGCGGTGGGGCCGGAGGCAGCATCCTCCGGGGGTCGCTGGGCTGGAGGATGCGGTGCAGGAGCAGCGATGGGTACCCGCACCTCGGCCCCGGGCGGGCGAGGCAGCGCCCCTCGGCTCTCGCCATCACTCATGGTAGCAGCCAGCACCTGCGGGGTAAGGGCAGGGGGTCAGGGGAGGTTACCCCCATCACCCTTCCTCCCCAGCACTAGAGGACATCATCCCTATGAGGCTCCCACCTGACCCTGCAGCTCCAGCCACAACAAAGACAGGGGATGGGGTGGGAGTGGGAAGGGGGGAAGGGAGNTTAGTTTGGCGGAGCGCGGGGTCCCCAGGAGCATAGCCGAGCCTTCCAGTTCACATGAGACCAGGCAACAATCGGGAGGGGGGTGATGGATATTGCACCCCCTCAAAAAAACCCCACCCCAAATCCAACCCCACACCGCCACCCCGAAAATCCAGCGGGAGGAGAGGGCTGGGGCTCGGCGCCCACGGGAATGGAGGATGGAGGATAGAGGAGGAGGATGGAGGAAGAGGAGGAGAAGGAAGAAGAAGTAGAAGAGAGGTGGCGGTGGGGCTGGGAGCCCTTTCCCGAGCCGAGCGGAGCCTCTCCCGACGGTAATCCCAAGGAGCGAGCGAGCAGCTCCGCAAACGCTTTGCTGAAGCTTTTCCAGTGCTTAACAGGAAACTTCGGATTTACCGGGGGAGGAGGGAGAGGAGAGGGGAGGAGAGAAGCGGAGGAGGAGGAGGAGGAAGGGGTTGGGAGCCCAGCGGGGCAGGGCGGGGGCAGGCAGCCGGGAGGAGCCGGGACAGCCCCCGGGGAGTCTAGGGGGGGATCCTCCAGCATGGCCAGGGCATGGCTTCCACCCTCAGCCACGCTGCCTTTGTTCAGGAGATGCATAGCTAACGGCAGGTCGCCTGCCGGGAGCGCAGGGGAACGGATGTGGGGGTGTCCACCTCCTGCCTTCCATCCCCCACCCTCCGAGGGCAGGCAGAAAGGACTTTGCAAAGCAAAAGGAACCCGCTTTGTCCCCCCCATGACCGTGCACCCCAAAGGAGAGGTGCTGGGAGATGCAGCCCAGACCCAGCCAGGACTCTAACTAGGGGTCGAAGGGGCAAGAGGGTCCGGCCACGCCCCCCCTCCCACGCCCTAGCCTTGACCTCTGGTGATGCTCCCACGTGGTGCATCCCAGGGATGCTGCCACAGCCCCCCTGGAAACCCCACATGGCCCCAAGGGCAATAATTCATTAGATTTAATAAATGTCTGAAGGCAAGTGAGTGCTCAGAGCATTTTAATACGTAAAGACTGGCTCTCAGTGTGCAGCGATTTTTAGCTGAGTAACTAATCTTCTCAAGGGCTTAGCTTGGGGGCAATTGGAATAAACAGGTAATAGAAAGTTGGTAGAAGCACCAAAGAGATAATAGAAAGTTGCTAGAGGCATTGTCCCCTTAAACTCCACTTAGGAAGTTTTATTCTTCTGAGTTATTTCAGACACAAGTCACAGAATTCAAATGTTAGTGCAGGTGGAGGTAAGGGGAGAGAGAGTAAAAAAACCAGGAGCCAGATCCATTCTCCTCAACTGGAATGTTGTAAAGAGTGGTGTTCATTATACAGCACCACATTCAACTTGCAAATGCAGTTCCCAGTACTATTCTTCATGGTTAATAACTGGGAATTGATTGAAAAAGGGAGGTCATGCAGCTTTCAAAGCAGAAAAAGCCCAATCTAATGAGGCTATCAAAGAGATGCTTTTACATACACACTTCCAATGGTTATTTTATTAGATATTTGCAGGTTGTGATTAACAGTATGGGGCTATTTTATTCCTGAACAAACAATGCCTCTGACAAGCTGGACACAGCCTGCAAAACCAACATGAACTGGGCAAAGAAGAGGTTGCACTTGGAGCTTCCACAGGTTGATAGAACCTAATTAGGGCAAATCATAAATGACTGTAGGAAGGGAAGGTTTGTATGTGACTTGGTGGAGCTCTCCTTCAGCAAACCCTCTTCCACTCATAAATTATCATGCTCACAAACATGACCTTTACAGGAGGAAATGGAGGTTTACTAAAACAGGAGTTAGGAGAAGGAGAGGCCAAGCAATGCCTCTTCACCCTCTCCCCCAAAGGCAGAGGTCTGCCCAACTTCCCTTTAGGAATCAGAGAATCATTCTGGTTGGAAAAGCTCTCTGAGATCATCCAGTCCAACCATCCACCCTACACTGCCATGCTCACCACTAAACCATGGCCCCAAGCACCACATCTCCATGGGGTTTGAACACTTCCAGGGATGGTGACTCCACCACCTCCCTGGGCAGCCTGGGCCAATGCCTGATAACCCTCTCAGAGAAGAAATTCCTCCTAATATCCAAACTGAACCTCCCCTGGGTCAACTTCCTTCCATGCCTCCCCTCCAGCTCCCTGTCAGGAGAGCAGGATGATGATCCCATGACTAACAGATCCACTTCAAAGCTCTTCCCTCACCAGCTGCCCAGGAGCACCAGCTCTCTGCAGAGGCTGTGTGGAAGCTCAGAGCTGTCGTGGGCTGCAGACATCCTTTCCATAGGCAGACACAGCACAGGGAGTGTAACATTTTTGAGGTCTTAACCCTTTGCCTGGTGCAGAGTATTTACAGAATCACAGAATCATTAAGGTTAGAAGAGACCTCTAAGATCATCAAATCCAACCATCAACCTAGCACCACCAAGCCAAGAGCCTTATTAACTCCACACAGCAATGGTCATTGAGGAGGACTTTAAACCAGAGGGATTTGAAGAAGCCTGATAAAGAATAGACCCAGTCATGACCCCAGTGGGGATTTTTGGCTCCTTCTGCAAAGGATCAGGATTAATTCCAAAGGTCATCATCAGTGGAAAGAGACAACAGTTTGTTGGCAGAAGTGCTGGCATCCTCCTGTAGCTCCTGCTGAGTGGTTGGAAGGAGTAGGCCAGATTCTGCTCCCTTTACTCCAGATTTTGCCCAGCCAGCAGGAACACTTTGACAGGTTTACACAAGTTGGAAGGATCTGGTCACAGCATCTCTGCCATTAATAAGCCACCAGAAATGATAAGATCAATATCAGCCTGAGGATCCAGAGTATCTTTTGAATGGGCACTCGGCTTGCAAACTCACAGTGCACACCATGGGATGTCTAATGCTCTTAGCTGGCCTTCATAAATCATCCCTGCTGGCACAGACTCAGGGGTAGTCCAGTCCCCATGGCAAGGTGGAGATATCCACATCCACCCCCAAATCATGCAGATTGGAGAGGACACCTGGAGTCCCCACCCTGGGCTCACCAGCCAGGTGCTGGAGCATTGGGAAGACAGCACTGCTGGGTCCCATCAAGGGAGACATCTCCCACCCCAGGTTGGGAGCTCAGCTGGGCAGTCTTGTGGGACTTCTAAGGTTACTGAAGCCTCAACAGTTTCAACAGCTGAGAAAGCAGCTCTGCTCCCCCCCCATGACAGCCAGCACACCTCACCTTCTGCCTGATCTTCAGAGTCTGATGTTATGTAGCACGTAGCAGCCTTTTGCTACTGTCACAGCAAGACAAGATAGGACTTTACAGGAAAATCCCTGCTTGGCTCAGGTATTTTTCATGCAGCAGCCAAAGTCTATTTAATATTCCTCCTCCAAACTTGCTTACAACCCTCTGAAAGGCTGGAAGCTTTTCCCTGCTGAAAGAAGCAGCAGCATCTCCAGCCCCAGGGAATAACAGCAGGATGGAATCAGGAGCAACCCAAAGGAGACTTCCTGCCAAGGTGACAGCCCACCAGGATGAAGATAAAATAAAACCAACCAACCAAGCAACCAAAAAAAATCAATTTCTCAAGGTCATGGGGTGGTGAGAGCCAGGACCAGGCATCCCTGCAGGGCTCACACCCTGCTGGCTAGCAAGGCTGGAGCAGGAGCCAGCATTTATAGAATGTGCTGGGTGTGCCATCCTAGTGTCAGATGAAACCCAGGCAGTAAATCAAGCAGCATAGCACAGCTTCATGCCCTGCTCTGGAACTGGACATGATGCAAAACCTCTTCCCATGGAGCTGTGAGGATCAGCTGGGGAAAAATAGAAATATAAAAATAGTGGCCAAAAAATCAAAAAGAATAAAAATCCCATTTGCCTTTGGGGGGTTTGATGCTCCAGAGTTTCCCAGGCTAAGATGAGATCAGTAGGTTAAGCCCCATGGTTGGAAGTTTCTTTGTGTTTTTATGCCTATTAAGCTGACCCCTGACCCATGAAGCCTGACAGTGGTGCTGAATGCTTTATGTAATAATTACATATATTGGTTTATTTATTTTTTTTCCTGGATCTAATTCTAGCTGACTCAAATCTGGGTGGGTATTTTTTTCTTTTTCTTCCTTTGGATTTAGAAAAACCTTCAAACAAGGAACAATCTAGCTAATAGGGCTTGCATAAATCATCCTCCAAAATAATGAGGATCTGTGGAGTGAATTCATTTAGCTAAATAGATGGAGGACTACTTTCAAGTTATTTAGAAAGATTAACAAAAGAGAAGGGAAATGAAAAACAGATAATAAATTGATGAGAGAAGGGGGGGGTGGAAATGGTATTAGAAACAATGAATTTATAATAAATTCAAAATGGGAAGGAGAAATTTCCTAAAAAGGACATTGGCACTGTGGCAGTTTGGCTCTGCTGGAGCTAAAATGGGTTATTAATTAAAAGACACAGACATTAAATGCATTTAAAAAAACACAGATAAATAGGTCCACAGCCAAAATGATATTTTTACTTTTATGGCTTTCCTATTAACACATAATTTGTCATTTTCTCACTACCAGGAAACACTTTCCCCACTCTGGGACTACTCCTTCCATCACACTCAACATACCTTCATCAGCCACTCACTCCAGGATGCCAACCTGCAGGTGTCCCTGGGCAGACAGCAGAGTTTACTCCCTTCCCACCTACAATCTGCATCTCCTTTCTGACAACCCCTAAGTATTTTGCTCCTGCCTCCTTTCTTCTCCTCCTCCACTCATTTTTCCTTCCTCCCATTCCTTTCCCTTCCTTCTCCACCCATTTTGCCAAGTGCACTGCCTCATCCTACTCCTTAATCTAACACCTCCCTCTGCTCTTTGGCCCTTTATTTAGGGGTGACTTTGGGAGGTGGTTGCTATCCTGGAACAGGTTGCCCAGAGAGGTTGTGGCTGCCCCATCCCTGGCAGTGTTTAAAGCCAGGCTGGATATGGCCCTGGATGACCTGGTCTAGTGCATGTGGTGTCCCTGCCCATGGCAGGGGGGGTTGGAACTAGATGATCTTTAAGGTCCCTTCCAACCTGAGCCATTCTATGATTCTATGATCCTGGTCACAACTCCCCAAGTCACCCCTGTAAACATACTGGATTGTCCTGAAGTGGTTTTGGTATCTCAAAGCTCCCACAACAGCTTTCTGTGTGCATTCCAGTGACAGCAGCAGTCATGGGTTGTCTTAGAATCATAGAATTGATAGAGTTAGAGAAGATCTGAGATCATCCAGTCCAACCATCCACCTAACATTGCCATGCTGACCCAAGCATCCATGTTCCAAGCCGTGTCCCCAGTGTTTTTTGAACACTTCCAGTGATGATGATGCCATCACCTCCCCCTGGGCAGCCTGGGCCAATGCCTGATAAATCCTCCCAGGGAAGAAATTCTTCCTAATATCCATTCTGAACCCCCCCTGGCTCAACTTGAAGCCCTTTCCTCTTGTCTTATCACTCTTTCTTTCCCTTCAGCTACTCAGTGAGTATTCCCTCCCCATGAAGCCTCACACTGCCTCTTCATGCCCTCATGGAGCAATGCTTAGAAATCCACCACGAGCTCCACACAAGGACTAAGAAGGTTTTAAAGTCCCACCCAAACCCTGAGCAAAACTGGGATCATGCCTCAACCATTATGATGCTTTTGAGGTTAAGTCTACCACAAATGTTCCATCCTCCAGAAAAACATCAGTTTTGAGGAGAAAGAGTCCCCTAACAACTGGCATTGTGGTAAAGAAGCCCAAAGCCATCCATCTCCAACCCTCTTCACCCACCTTGCACTGTGCCTCCAGCCTCAGAGCTGAATGTGTTGAGTTTCCCAGTGCCTCCCTGAGTGAGTGTTTCAAACCCACACAGTTTGGACAGGCTCAGAAACTGCATTGTGGCTTCTCTCTTTCTTCTGTTGTGTTTGCTGCTTTGATTTATTTACTTCTCCTCTCATGTTTAGACTTGCTAAATATAAAAACCTGTCCAAAATAACTGTGTAAAACATTCTCCAAGTCCTTGAGGAGGAAAAAAAGGAAAAAAAAGACATTGCTCAGCTCTGCATTCTTCTGTTTTATGGCTTTAGCACATGTTGTAAATAGAATATTTCCATCAGAAATGCTTGATAAAAATAATTTCCACGTGCAGTCAGTTGGAAGCCAACAACCCCAGACAGGCAGAAGAGGAGCTACCAGGTTGCTAGCAACATTCAGTGCATTCCTCAAAAAGTTTCCCAAACTTGTTGGAAGAGACCATCTTGAGTGGGCAAGACAAGTTTGGTCTCCAGGTTCCCCCTTTGCCTTACATCCTTTATCCTTTATTGTGGACACCTGCTCAGGGAGAAGAAAGCAATAACAAGGAGCCCAAGAGCTGCTGATGTTTCTTCCTGACAAAGTCATGTCAGCTTGGGCCTTGATGTTTCATTTCAGAGAATGACAGAAGGCTAGGGGTTGGAAGGGACCTCTGGAGATCATCTAGTCCAGCCCCCCTGCCAGAGCAGGCTCACCTACAGCAGGTTGCACAGGATGATGTCCAGGTGGGGTTGGAATGTCTCCAGAGACAGAGATTCCACAGTCTCTCTGGGCAGCCAGGGCCCAGACTCTACCATCCTCAAAGTAAAGAAATTCCTCCTTATGTTTAGAAACAGCTTCCTATGTTCCAGTTTGTGCTCAGTGCCTCTTGTCCTGTCCCTGGGCAACACTGGGCAAAGCCTGGCTCCATCCTCCTGACCCCCACCCATGAAGCACTGAGAAGCACTGAGATCCCCCCTCAGTCTCAGGCAGTCCCTGCCTTCATGGTGAAGTCTTCATGCTCACACAACTTACTGGTACCTCTCCCTCCTCTTCCACTCATGGACCTGAGGACTGAAGCATCTCTCTTCAAGAGGACATGGATTGCTGCCCCCCTGAAGTCTCTAGGCATGGCTCACACTTAGGTTTGCAAACAACTTCATCCCTGAAGCTCAGGGGTTGCTTTGAGCCTCATGCACCATGCCTTTACCCAACCCTTTCACTGCCAACCCATCCCTCAGCACCACAGCTACACAATTCCTGAACCCCTCCAGGGATGGTGACCCCACCACTTGCCTGGGCCAATGCTTATCCCATCCTGCAGTGAAGAAATCCATGTTTTTCCCCTTTGATGGAGCTGGAATTCCATATCCTTATATTTCAGTGGTTGCTCTTGTGGTGTTATCATATTCATTGAGAATGAAGTTTCACTTTTTCAGGTACCTGGCCCATTCTCCACTTGTTTATTAGATGGGCAAGACAAGGCAAAAATAATCAATTTACAGTTGTCAGTACCAAAAAAAAATGCTTTTTGGGGGAGATCAAAAGCCACTAAGGCTGCACAAATCTGATTTCTTCCAGAAAATGCATGCTACTGAGAAGACAATGGGAAAATTAAAGACAAATAAACCCCAATTTAACCAAAAAGGCACCAGAGAAGTTCTTCAATGAATTAAAATGATTTTTCTTTTCATTGAAAGGACTTCAACTGTAGGTCAGGTCCCTTCAGAGGTAAAATTATTCTAACTGATTGCATTGTTGGGTAAATGCATTTATGATGTGACAGAGTATTTGAAATCACTGAGGCAAACTGCTGATGGTGCAGATTAGCCAAATTTACTGGACAAAATGACCTTTGTTGCACAAAGAACCAAATCTTATGGGACAGAATTCTTTATAAACAGCTGCTAATAGTTTAAATGAATTACCCAAGATGATGAGGATTGAGCATAGCAGGGGATATATACAGAATATGTATGGGATGACTATATTATGGGATGCTTTGTGTGAGAAATAACTTCATTTGGGGGCCCCAGGCTTCTGCTGTTTCATCTCCATAGAGGGGGAGTGAGCAGATAGCTCTTCTCCATGCTAAACTATTTGACTTTTCTCTTCCAACCCTCAAAGACAACCACTGTGTATCAATTGCAAGGTGGTGGAGTGCACCCAAAGAGACAAAATACAGCTCTGAATGGCAATGCTGGAGAGGTTTGCTTCTTGAGTAGGAAACTCTTCAGCCAGAACTTGTGCAGGTAGCCCAAGGGAAGCACAAGCACGAAGACACTGTGCTTCACCACCTATCCTGCTCTGGGCTTAGTGCTTTGCAGGAGGCTGGTGCAGAGCCAGGGAGCAACAAGCTCACTCTGAATACAAGAGGAACCCAACCCTAAGCAGCACACTGCATCCTACACCTCCAGCAGTCATTTCCTCCATGCTCTGAAAGTCATATAATGTTCTTTACAGGATTTATTGCAAATCACTCATGGCTTGTTTAACACTCTGCTGATTTTATCTTGATTTATGGCATTGCTACTGTGCACAGCCAGGCAGCAGCCAGGGCTTTATGGACTTTAATCAAAGCCTAAACACCTGTAGTTTGCAGCCCATGGCTGAAGGTTCCTCTATCCAAAGTCCCCTGTGTGGTGGCTTAACATCCACGTGCCATGGGGTGAGCCCAGACACCACACAGACACACACACACACAGAGGGGTCAATGCTGCTCTGCTCCTCTCCTTCCCAGCCTACACAGACCCAGCACTGCCAGGCCAATGCACTGAGGACCACACTCTACAGCCCTGAGGTTTCATCTCCCCGTTGCTCTTTTTTGGGGGGCAGTGAACCCATTCACTCAGCTGCCTCTTCCTGTTTACCTTATTGCTCTGTGGCTCCTACAGATCTTGGCTGAGGTCATGCTCCCAACAGCTGTCCATACAGTCCTTGTTCCCCACAAAGCTGATGGTTTGGTGAGGCAGGGATGAGGAAAACAAAGCATCAGCATCCTCAGAGAGACAACATTTCATGCCCAGAACTTACCTGGGAGGTGGGTGTGGAGAGGGGGAACACAGGAAGCCTGTGGCAGAGCCAAGAGCAGATCCAGACTCTCCTAAAACAACTGCAAAATTATCATCTCCCACCTTGGACATGTCAATGCTGACAACATCTCAGTGATCTCCAACTCTGAGGAGTTGAGTGCAAGTAGGCACTGGACCACTGCAAACCCATGGAGAGCATCCTGGAGTCAGGAGAACATCTTTTCCATCCCTTCTGCAGAGCAGCTGGTGACAGAAGATGTAGCCAACAGCTGCCCCAAAGAATCCTTTCATCACTTCAGACAGCCAACAAAGCCCAAAATAAATATTTCAGCTTGGGCAGGATTTAAAAAGATTTTATTGCTGGAAGATCAAACCTTCAGTCTATCACAATCTCTTTACCCAACCCAAGTTCAAGCAGTAATTGGTTTAGAGGCAGTCCAAATGCACAGCAAAAGTGTCAACCTTTCTCATGGAACTCTAACTCCTCCCACCCCCACCCCCCCCCAAAATAATATATAGATTTAAAATAACACAGACTCTACCAGCAGTCACAGCACAGAGCTCTGTAGGTGTCTGTCCAGCTGCTTGCCCCACCAAGCAGGTGTGGATGAAAGAGCCACCACATCACAGTGCCCTTGGCGAGGGCTTGTCCCACGCCTGAGCCCCACCCTGGGTGCTGCTGCAGTGTCCTGAGCATGGTGGGACATGAGGAGCATGTTGGCTATTTTAATCCCATGCATAGACACTGAACAGCTGCAAGTGCCAGGCCCAGGCCAAGCACATCCCCCCCTTTGCAAACCTTGTCTGAAACACCTTGCCTTCTCCTCCCCTGCTGTGCTGTGGGACCATAGGGAGTGGGCTGGGATGGATGACCAGCTCCAAAGATGGGTGCAGACTCCATTCTCATCATCTCCAAGACTATATCATCATCAGAAGGACATGGAGCTGTTGGAGCAGATCCAAAGGAGGCCACAAAAATGACCCAAGGGCTGGAACTCCTCTGCTGTGAGGACAGGCTGAGAGAGTTGGGGTTGTTCAGCCTGGAGAAGAGAAGGCTCCAGGGAGAACTTACTGCAGCCTTGCAGCACTTAAAGGAGACAACAAGAAAGATGGGGAGAGACTCATCCCTGTAGGGACAGGACAAGGGCTGATGGTTTGAAACTCAAAGAGCACATTTAGACTAGAGAGCAGGAAGAATTTTTTCCCAGTGAGGGTGGTTAGAGCCTGTCCCAGGTTGCCCAGAGAGGTGGGAGATGTCCCATCCCTGGAACCATTCCAGGTCAGGTTGTTTGGGGCTGTGAGCAACCTGATCTAGTTGCAGATATCCCTGCTGACTGCAGGGGGATTGGACTAGGTGACCTTGAAAGATCCCTTCCAACCCAAAACAGTCTGTGATTCTACAGTCTCCAAGACTTACATGAGCCAGAAGCTCAGAGGGACAGCTGTGGGGGAACAAACACAAGGCAGTGTCAAAGTTATTTCAGCTCCACAAACCCCAGAGTTTCCTAGGCAGATGCAGGTGAACATGGGTCCAAGGTTGGATGGGAATCTTCCATGGCCACAATAAGCTGCTGCCCACAAAGCCCAGAGCTGATTTCCACCCATGCCTGGCATGGAGCTGGAGATGCATGGAGCTGGAACTGCATCCTGCAGGAGATGCAGTTCCAAAGCCTAGAGCTTTAAGGTTATGTCCAGATAAAGGTCTTGAGAAAATCCAAAGTTGTTACAGCCCTAGGGATGACAAAATGTTGCCATGAAGCAACCTACAGACAACAAAAACTGGCCCTGAAAGATCTCCCCTCATCTGCTGTCAACCAGGGTTTCCATCAGTGTCACAGGCTGCTCACAGCAACATGCTTCAGATAAGCAGGAGCAGAGAGACCCCCACAGAGGCAGGCCAAGAGGGGGAGAGTGTGTTTGAACAGCCACACTGCTTCCAGGCACCTGTGTTTCTGCACCAAAGAGGAGCTGCTGGAAAAGGCAGCAGCAGCTATTAGCATCCAGAGAGCAAATCCTCCATGCACCCAAGTCCTTTGGAGGTGCCAGCTGAAAGCTGTGCAACCAACTCTTTGCTTTGCTGCTCCTTGAGAAAACAGGAATTATTCAGGGGAATCCTAAAAGGAAAAAAGGATGTGATATCCTCTTTGCTGGGGAATTACAAGTGGATAGTGGGGGGAAAATGCTCCAGGGTCTTACTTACAGGCCAACTCTGTAATGCTTGGAGTTTTCCATCCCCCATTTGCTGCTGCATGTCCCAGAACTCCAAAGGGGCTTGGGGCACAGACACAGAAAGGGATATGAAGCTTAAAAAGACAGAATGTACTTGTAGAAGCAAGGCTCTGGCTAGCTTGAGTGGGAGCCATGCAGCTTAATCTCCATTAACAATTTAGCAGGAGCACAAGCCTTCCACAAAGCAAAGGTAAATGAATGTTAAAAGTCCAAGTGCAGCTCAACCTTTGCCCTTTCATTAGCTCTGCATGGGAAAATGTTCTTATTTACAGACCTAGGGAGGCAGGAGAGTAAATAAAGGTGCAAACAAGCTGGAAGCAATAGGTTAAACATATCTGCTGGACAAAGAACAGCTTGGTGGGGGCAAGCTAAGCAGATATCAGGATGCAGAGGGGGAAAAAAAGAAACCACAACCCACCACATTTCTGAGTAACTCAGTGTGGATGCAGAGCAGCACCAAGAGGAAGAGACTGATTTGTGGTGTTTAAGCAAGAAGTTGCCTTTTTTTCCCCAGTGCATCCCAGTCTGGGAGCAGCCTGGGAAGCATTTGCTGCAGGTGAGGCTCCCTGGGGGCAATCAGGTCACCTTTCAGCCCATCTTACTGGTGGTGTCACCAGAAGTTGCTTCAGCCTTCCTGGAAAGAGGCAGGGAAAGAGAAGGAGGTGTAACAAAAGCAAGGAGTTTTACCACTGAGACCTCTCCTGCTAAGGGAAACCTAGTTTGCTACAAACCTGAAAAGTCAAAAGATTTGATTTGTAGGACAAGAGGCACAACAGATATGTGGTGAGGGAGGAAAGGAAAGAAAAAAACCAAACCAAAAAGGTCATTTGCCAAGCAGCTGAAACCTGTGTTGCATTCCCCTGTGCTGCCAGCTGGGGAATTCACAATAAAACCACCTCTTGGCCTGACTTAATCACTAACTTTGTTCGTTCCCATCATGAAAGCTACAACATTTTATCCTAGGGTTGGTTAGCCTGGAAAAAAGGAGGCTCAGGGGAAATTTTCTCACTCTTCCTCAAAAGAGGTTGGAGCCAGGCAGGGGTTGGTCTCTTCTCTCCAAGGAAGAAGTGATAGGACAAGAGGAAATAGGCACAGGTTGTGCCAGGGGAGGTTTAGGTTGGACATTAAGAACAATTTCCTCCCCAAAAGGGTTGTCAAGTCCTGGCCCAAGCTTCCCAGGGCAGTGGTGGAGTCACCATCCCTGGAGAGGCTGAAAAGCCCTGGAGATGTGTTGCTGAGGGCCATGGTTTAGTGGTGACCTGGCAGTGCTGGGTTAATGGCTGGACTTGATCTGAAAGGTCTCTGCCAACCAAAATGATTCCATGATTCCATTCTGCCCTGGCCCATGTCTGCATGAGAATTTGGCCCATCCTGGCTCCATCCAGTCTCAAACTGTGCTGTGAACTAGTTCAAACTCAAGTTACCCTACTGCTGTTTTAAGCAGAGTCAGATCACTTGGTAACCAACCACCAGCAGCCTTGAAGAGCTGCAGACAAAGACATTGCTATTAGTTAAGGCTTCCTCAGTGGTCTACACATCAGCTGTTCACATCCCCCCCAGGGCCTTATGGGACACATCAGACTCCTGCTCTTCCAAACTCTCTCCTTTTGCACTGCCAGGGGATCTGCTGGTGACCCTGCACCATCATTAGCTGCTCCCTTGGGGTAGAACATGCTTAGTGTTTTAAATCAGCCCCAAGGATACATCTCAATCAGCTACTGCTCATTAGGATTTCTTAGGCTGGACCCAAGGGTGGGCATGGAAGCTAATGAGAATGACTATTTTCAGGTGACAATTAGAAGGAGCTCCCAGGGCCATGTTTGATTCTTTGTTTTAAGGCTGAGGTGGATTGGTTCTTGGTAATAATGCAAAGGAGAGAGGTGGTGGTGGTGGGAAGAGAAAGGAAGGAAAACCAGACCCTGCTGAGAAATTCTGGGTGGATAAATAAACAAAAGGAGATGAATATCAAAGCCTGATTATTGCACTGAAAGCTGCCACACAAGCAGTTTCTGCCCCAGCACAGCCACCTCATGGCACAGGACTTTCCATATTGACCACAGAGGTGGAGAAGAGGGCTCAGAACCCATCACAGCTTCATTTCTGTTAGCTTTGAGGCTCCATATCTAGCAGAGCTGCAAGCATTGTTGTTCCCTCCCTCTCCTCTCACTGCTCTATTGGCACATCCAACCCTGGAGAACAGTGCAAGGCTTTTTGGGGTCACAACCAGATCTACCTCACTTGCTGCTCCCCCTCCAGAAGCCAGTGGTGCAAAACCAGAGCAGCACCTTGTCCATGTGCTCTGGGCCATCACCTTCTCTGGTACTGAGCTGCTGATGCTGGGGTAGGACTTGCTGCCCTCAGCTCATGGCACAGACAGAAACCAAGAAACAAATTATTTACAGAGGAATGACCTACTCAGCAGTTGTTAGCCTGGCTCCAAAGAGCTCCCTGCTCCTAATGATGTCTCCAGAGCTTTGCTGGGAGGGAATATTAAAGAGAAGAGCAAGAAAAACAAGCTGGTTATCTTTGGTGACTGACTGGTGCCAACAGCCTTCAACTTGCTAAGCATTTCCAAGCAGCATCTGCAGCTGACAGCTTGACATTTGGAAGCCCTAAGGACCTGGAAGGAGATGAGGGGAAATTTCCACTCAGGAAGGTTGAAGTGCACTAAACTGCTTTTGATGGGAGCTGTGGAGAAAGGAGGTAAGAGCTGACAGACAGAGGTGGCCCAGGGACTCCTTCCCTCTAAGGACAAAAAGCAATTTGGTGCTTGTGCTACCAGAGGACATCAAGACATCAAAGTAGGAGAAGGATGAAGCATCCCTACTGTGGGTACCAGGGAAAGCACCAGATCCTAGCCTTACACACACACAGAACCATTGAGGTTGGAAGAGACTTCCAAGATCAAGTCCAACCATCAAATTATCACCACCCAGCCACTGAACCATGTCCCCAAGTACCACATCCACATGTTATTAAACACCTCTACAGAGAGGGCTGCAGAGTCACCCTGCAAGATACTACCTGGCCAAGGACCCCCAGGTCCTGGCAGAGGATGAAGAGGGTCAACAGATGATCCTGTCTGCCTCTCCATGCTCACACTCATGTCCCCCATGCTAGGGATGCAAGCAGGAGGAGGAAAGCTGCAGCAAGGTCACACCTGCCTCCCTCTCTCCACTCTGACAGCTCTCTGGTGAGCATCCCCCCAAAAAAATCAATTCCTACTGGACACTGAAAATGTAAAGGTCTCAGGATGGGTCCTTGGTCCTCCTCAGTCAGGCAAAAGAAGAAACCCCCAAAACAGCCACCAAAAGCAGAGCCAGAGGGAAGGAAATGAAACCAAACCAAAGCCCACTCATGACAACTAAGTGACTCTCTTGGTTTTGCCACTCAAGGGCATGCATTGTGCTCCTGAGGCTCTACAACAACCTTGGGGGAGTCACCTCATCCCTGCCTCCACTTCCCCTGGTGGAAAAGGAGCTCAGGTTGTGCAGGGAAGGATCAGGAGGCAGCTGCTGTGATGATCCATCTAGGATCTCCATAGCCACATACTGTGTGCCCTCTGCTGGCAGCCTCATCCTGCTGGAGCACAGCAGAGCCCTGCAGACAAGGGCAGGTGGGACCTGGGGCTTTGCTTTGCATGCAGGAAATCAGACACAATCCCAGCTAGAAAACTACAGCAGTAGCAGTAGAAAAGGGATTTCCCTTCTGCACGTTGCACAGTAGCAGGTAATGAGGTTAAACTTCTTTTGATGCTCCTTGGCCCAGGCTGGTTCCTGCAGGAGCCTCTAGATCCCTGCAGGGCTGGGGAAGCTCTTGCCAACCAAACCCTCTGCAGACTTGGCTTCTGAGGAGCACTCTTCTGAGGGAACCAGATCCCTGAAATAAAGGGGGTTGCACAAAAGGACATGGAAGTGATTTATCCCATCACCTCTCAGGGGGTGCCCCAGTTCAGCAGCGTCCCAGCAGCTATCCCACAGTTGTTGGTGCAAAGCATAGACCCAGATGAAAATACCCTTGGGCTGCTAGAGCTGGCAGAGGACTACACATCACCTGCAGCAAGCAGTCCTGGGCTTCACCAAAGTCATTTCAGTCACCTTCACAGGCCTTAGCTTTCCACTAGCAATATTTGGGCACTGAGATTGGATTTGTATGAAAACCTGGGCGATTCCAGCAACTTTGGCTTGGCTTGATCTTGCTAATCCTCCCTCTCCATCCCTTTTGGCTCTGACATCACACTAGTGGTACCAGGGAGGATGGAAGGACCTCCTGGGGCATGCAATCCCACCTTATTGCTCCTGCCATCCCTGCAACCCCTCAAACTGATCTCCAGCATAGTCCCAGCCCCAGCATAAGCCAAGAACCTGTTTCCCAGGCTGATTTCTGTTTTGATCACCTATTAATACTAACTTCCTCAAGCACTAGCATTGTCTTGTAGCACAGATGATTCATTTCTCTTCATCTACTGAAATATCCCCCAAAACATTAGCTTAACCAAAAGCCAGCTGAGAAAGATGCATTTGGCTTCTGTGGAGGAAATCAGTTCCTCATACCACCACCACCAAAAAAAATGTCAAGACAAGTGGCTTCAATGTGCTTTTGTAAGCCTGGCTTGGACCTGGTCCTATTTTCATCCCATTCTTCTTTCTTTCACAGTTTGGCTAAAGCTTTGCAGACTGTGAAAGGGCAGTCACTGCTGGGATTGCTTTTCCTTCTCCTTTCATATGGAGTATTCTGTTGGCCATTCTTCAGCTAGATGAGCCACTCCTGAATGACACATCTGTGACAATACTTTGCCAACAGAGTCTTCTTTTAGTCTTCTTGTTTTATTTCCTACTAGCTCCAGCCCCTTGAGCATCTCTCTGCAGAGATTCTTCCATTGCCAGGCCAGCAAAACACCAAGGTCTACCTCAAACCTTCCATCAGCCAGTCCAACCCCCCTGCTCCAGCAGGGGCACCCACAGCAGCTTGACCAGGGTCACCTCCAGCTGCCTTGGGAATCTCTCCACACAAGGAGACTCCACAGCCTCTCTGCAAAGCCTGGGCCAGGGCTCCAACACCCTCACACCAAACAAGCTTCTCCTCCTGCTCAGCTGGAACCTCCTGCCTTCCAGCTGGTGCCCAGTGCCCCCTGGCCTGCCCCTGGGCACCACTGAGCAGAGTCTGGCCACAGCCTCTTGCCCCCAGCCTGCAGCTCTTGCTGGGCATTGAGCAGCTCCCCTCTGGGGCTGCTCTTCTCCAGGCTCAGCAGCCCCAGGGCTCTCAGCCTTTCCTCCTGCCAGAGATGCTCCAGTGCCCTCATCATCTTCCCAGCCTCTGCTGGACTCTCTCCAGCAGCTCCTTGTCTTTCTAACTCTGACACTGAGAAAGAGTCCAAAAATGATGAGGAGCATCTTTGAGCAACCAAATCACCTTAAGAAACTGAGGTTCCTTTTCCATTTTCCTCAAATCCCTGATTTCCCAGCAACCAGACAGCAGAGTCCTGGCTTGGCTTCCACACCCAGACATCTCCTGGAGGATAACAACTCCAGTACTGGATGTGGAAAAAGAAAGCCCCCCCAAAAAACAGGAGAAGAGAGCAATGAGCAAGGGAGAAAACACTATAAAAAGGTCTACAAGGAGGCTAATGACTCTGTTTAAACAAAGTTGTCTCCTGCCATAGTGCTAAATCCTTTTTATGACCTTTCAGCCTTTAAAAGACAGTTTATAAGACAGTTTTCTATTTGCAAGCCTTGCTGACAGTCAGTAATTGCTGCTGGTGGTACCAGGAGCCCCATTACAGAGCAAATAAAGTCCATTTCAGCATTTTCCCCTCCCTCTTGTGAAAAAAAAAAAAAAAAAAAATCAAATTAACTCTTTCCCTCCCCAGCAATTGTTGCACTGAACAAGCAGAGCCAGAGCAGAGGGAAAAGGAGAAAAGCATCTGGAGAACAAGAAACATCCTCCAAGAGCAGCATCACAGGAGGAGGGAGGTTGCTGGGAGAGAGAAAGCACATTCTGCATGAGATTACTGCATGAATGAGGCTTTGATCAGAGAAGCAAAGAGCAAAAAGGCAGTTTTAATGGTCTGAAAAGACATGAAAAGCAATGGAGAAAGCAGCTTTGATACACAAGACTGTGGCACAGTGTTTATTTTGTGACCCTTGTCAAGCATGGGCACAGCAACAAGATAGTTTAATGGGGGAGAAGAAATCAAAAGGAGACAGAAAAATTAACCTGAGAGTTTGGTGGCAGAGGGAGGAGAGGAGCAGCTGGGGCTGGAAGTGTCTCTGTGCTGGTTCCCAGCTCGTTGAGGACTGAGCCTTACAAAGTGCCACATGTCCTCAAGTCCCCACCCAGAGCAGCAGGCACCCAGGAGTTCCCAGGAGCAGGGAATTGGGGATATTACTTCCCAAAGCCCCAAACCCAAAGCATGCTTACAGCTGGTATCATGGGTTACATCTTCACACAGCCCCCAGAGATCTGCATGTTGTATGGGACACCTGGGAGCCATCAGGCTGTGGAAAGGCTGGAGTGCAGCCAGGACAGGCATGGTTCTAGATCCCAGGTCCTCAACTGGGGGAAAACCAAGAGGGAGAGAATTTGAAGGCAACTTGAAGGGATGGTGTGGGGCAGGGATGGTGTTTTCTGGGAAGTAAGATCAAGAGAACTTTGAATATTAGGAAAAAAACCCCAACAAACAACAACAAACCCAACCACAACCCAAGAGCAAGGCATGTGCATGAGAGAACTCTCTAAAGCTTCCCTACAGGCTGGTTTATTTGATAAAGCAAGGGAAATATCAACAAGTTTCCTTGCTGCACATGTAAAAGGATGTAGGAGAGGCCCTAAAAGCATAGACAAGGTCTTGCACAGGGGCACATGCACTTACCTCTCCCCCAGAGCACTCCCCAGTCATTTGATGACTTTTCTTCACCATGAGGATGAGGAAAGAAGTCCTTGGGTTCACAACAGCTATTTGGGCTTAGAAACTGCATGAAGAGCACTTGCCAGCTGCTGTTATCCAGTCAAGAGCACACACCAACCCCTGGGAGAGAGGAAACCTCTCAAGCAGAACCCCAAGGACAACCTCTGCCTTCCCTAAATGGTCTGAGCAAATCTGGCTGGAGTTTCTAAGCAGTGAATATCCCACCTGGGAAAAAAACCCACAGAGATCTTGGGGTTGAACAGTTACAACAAGCCAGTGTCCAGAAGCTGAGTTAGGCACTGGGGATAATCCAGGCACAGCTATTGGCAAACTTCAGCTGAATGAGAACCACAGTGAAGAGCTCTGGTGGAAGAGGGGAGGGCTGAGCACCTACACCAGCTGGACCCAGAAGGTCTAAGGAGGTGAAGAAACAGGCAGCAGAGATAAATCCAGGGGGTAAGAGCAGAAGGAAGCTCAATATGCATCTCTCTTTCAGGTGGCCATGACTTTTTTGGCTGCTTTGGTGAAGAGCTAGCCCACCTTCCTCATGCAGAAGGTCCTCAGGTGCAGGAGGAACAGCCTCCAGCTGAGTTTCACTCCCTGTGCTCTCCCTTCAGGCCCTTCTTGCACCATGGAGGGTGGAAGGATGCAGTCCAAAAGCAAACTAAGCTTCCAACACCTTCCACCTCCCCTATTCCTTATACAATCCTGAAAGCTTAAGGGAATTGTGTGATTGCAGGGGGTCCCTCCCTCCCTCCTGCTCCCCACAGTCACCTTCTTGGAGTGTTTGGTAGCTTTCCAAGGGATAATAGAGCAGCATCCCCAGAGACAGTGAAGATCTGGCTCCACTGGAACAAATACTGCCTCAACATCTTGGACTGGAGCAGTTTGGCAAGCAGGAAACAAGCCAGAGCAAAGCTGAAGTCCCCAAGACTGCTGGAAACTCATCACAGCAGCCAAAATACAACATTTCCCTCTCCCCTGCAGCACACCTGGGGATGGAAGCAGTTGTCTTCACTCATCCAAACTTGGCATTCATGCAATCTTGGAGGCACACTGAGATTTCTCTATCTTCCAGAGCACAGCTCCACTTCAGAGCCCTCTAAGCAAGGCTGTTATTTCTCCAGCAAGATCAGCATTTCTCCAAACTAGGGTTTTCAACCTGAAATAGGGGTCACAGCCCCTTTTTTTTTTTTAGCTGGGTTACCAACCCTGGGCAAGTTCATGTTTATTCCAGATAATCTGGAAGGTCAAGTTGAGGGCAGAACTCTTGTGGTGGTGGGCAGGATGGCCTGTGGAGCATCTTCTCATTTCAACTTATCTTTGTTGGCCAGCAGCTCTCTCCAGCCTCCATTAGCTTCTCTTCAGGGCTACCAGGAAATATCTGCCAAACATTGTGCTGGCAGCAAGCAAAAACCTGTCTGTTCCCCAGATAAGTGTGCTGAGGGGTGAGGGGTGAGCTGCCTGCCTGGCTCTGGGGACAGTGGGAGCAAGAGGAGGTCAAATGAGACCAAATTGGTTGGTGACCCTAAGAGATAGGGTGAGGGACCTGCAAGGCTCTACCTCCTTCTGCTGTGGTGTGGGCATGTGGAAGGACTCCAGCTCTTGACCAAAGCACCCTTTTTGGTCACAGGAAGGAGGAGATGCAGCATCAGATCCACTGCAGGGAGGCAAAGCAGCAGCCTGGAGCAGATGGAAATCCTGCTGCTGCTGCCCATGGCTTTGGGGCTACCTGGGTTGCTCCCCACCCTTCTTCTGACACTGCCACAGCCAGAGAAGCCTCCCAGGAGGGTGACATCACCAGGGACAAGTTTTGCTCTGCTTTAAGGCTCCTTTCTCTTGCCACTGTGGTCTCAGGGAGCATTAATGGGACAGTGACAGAAGCTTCAGATGAATTAAACCTATTGAGGGTGAAATGCTTAATAAACAATCACCTCCAGAGCCTTCTTCCCTTCTCCAGAGCCATGGCTATCCTTGACTCATTCTTGCTGTACAGAGCAGTGGCAGGATTTAAGATCCTTTTATTAGCATGTCAGCTTTTAAAGTGCTCCCAGTGTCCTTCCTAGGGTAGATGTAAAAAAGACAAATAGGAAACTCAGCACATTTAGGAGCAAACCTTGTAGCCCCAGCCAGGGAAAGGGGTTCAGTGCAGCAGTGTGCACCTGGCCCCTTCCTGTCACATCTAGAGAGGAGCTATCACTCTTTCCCTCCCCAGCCACTTTCCATGTCTCATGTCCCTGCCACTCTGTGAAGCAGTTTGCTCTGGGAGCTGAGGGATTTCATTGCCCTGAGCAGCAGGAGAGGCACCAGTCCCACCAGCTGGAAGGCACCAACAGAGCTGCACACATGCAAGTTGGAAGTCTCAATCACTTCTGGTAATCCAAGGTCTGCTCACTGCATCTTCACCTCTTTCCTTCCTCATTTCTCTCTTTTAGCTGTGCCTGAAAAGTGTTTTGTTTGGGGTTTTTTAATTGAAGTCACCCAAAGCCTTTGCCTTCTCAGCTCTTTTGCCACCTGACCTCATGCCCAGCCCTGAAGAGTTGGCTTACATGCAGAGGAAGATATTTCCAGCCCCTCAAAATGCAGCTTCACATCCTTAGACTACTGAGACTACTACCCCCAAATCTTTCTTGCTCTACAGGCCACATTTCAAGAACCCTCCTGGAGCTAAGAGTTCTTTTGCTTCCTACTCTGGAGCAGGTTGTCTTGTCCCAGAGGTACAGGAGCTGAGATGCACAGGGATCTTTGAGTCCTCTGCTCAGGTTGGCAAAGGTTGAACCTGGTGTCCTGCTTCCCATGTCTATAGTCCAAAGGGCTAGAGAAATTCATCCTCTCTTCTCCTCAGGCTTCATTTTCTGCTCAACCCACAGCTTTCTCTTCACCTTTCCTAGGCTGGGATTCTGCCTTCAGCTGGAAAGGCTGCAAGGCAGCATCTGCTCCCAGGATTTTTCTGGCTCAGGTAAGAAAATCCAGAATGAAGCCTATTCCCAGCTCAGATCTAAGGTGTTCCACAGCACATCCACATTTGGAAGGGCTCATTAAAACCAGACCTTCTGAAACTTGGAGGCTCACCCTTCATTACTGCCTGCACTATCCTGGAAGCCTATTACTGCTAATTGGCACAGAGCTGCACTGAAAACATGGAGCCAGCTCCACTCTGATCCATGCAAAGACTGCCTCTAGATTTTGATGGAGGCTGCTTTTCACCCCAGAGCTTCTCAGCAGCAAAGCCTATTTAGGTCAGCAGTGACATTTTCCTTCCTGAAATAGTAGGCTGAATACCAAGGAAATTGGAGCACATTAGTCTGAGCAGTCAGGGGATTTACTTTACAATACTAGGTATAACACCCATGTGAGCTGTGGAACAAAAACAAGCAACCTGCTGTGCAGAACTTCCATCAACTTCTTCACCAGCACTGGTTGAACATCAGAGTTCCCAGTCCAGGGGAAAGTCAGGTTGCTGTTCAAAAAAATCTCCTTTAGCCCTGGTTGGAGCAAAGCCCCACATTAAGGCTTCCCATCACAGGTCTCAACTTGAGAGACTTTGTATGAGAAGACCTGATCTGGTCCAACAGAAAGAGCCCAGCTGTTAAAAGGTTGCATTTCAGTATAGATCAGGGTGGTTTGAGGATGAATTTTCATGCAAACAAAAGCCCTAGCTTGGGGATGGAGAAGAGCTCTGGCCCCATGAGAGGTTTGGCAGTCAGATCTCTAGGAGGGGAGGGTGAGGATTCTTTGAAGTTACTGAAGAACTGAGGTTCCAGGAAACCCAGAGACCTGCTCAAAAGGAAAAGCTGGATGAGTGGTAACACAGCCACCAAGACTTTTCTGCCCCAAAAGCTAGATAAATCCTGCAGCCCTCATGCTCTTTCAATAGGAATTAGCCCACAGGACTGGTTGTTATTAATGTAAGAGGGTTCCAGTGCTGCCCCAAACAGCATTATCCCTATCCTCCAGTCCCATGGAATTAGAGCAGGTAGATTTAGGAGCAGTAGTAACTGGGGAACTGCCAGGATCTCAGCATGGCTTGCACCTACCCTTCCCCCTCAGCCAGGAGTCAGCCTGCCTTCTGCAGCAATGCCACTCAGACTCCACATCAAGCTTCTCCAGCTGCTCTTCAGAGACAACCTGACAAGCTCTCACTTTGGCAGCCATGCAAGATTTAAAGCTTGTCACACACTGCAGATGCCCAAACAGAGCCACCTGCAGAGAGGAGATGGTGGGAGGACCAGAACCCTAGGTGCTGAGTGATGGCATGATGTTGGAGTTCAGAAAAGCATAGAAATACAGAACCATTTTGGTTGGAAGAGACCTTTAAAGATCATCAAGTCCAACCATTAAGGCAGCACTGCCAGCTCCCCATTTGTGCTGAGGTCTCAGTCTTTTAGCAACTGCTTGTACTTACACAGACACACTTTGACAGACACCAGCCTGGTTATTCCTGATACCCACACACATCTCCAGGGCCAACAAGCCCAGAACAAACTCCCCTGCTTCAATAGCTCCTAAGGAAACCCTCCAAAACCAAGCTGACTTGAATAATAGAAACCATCAAGCTCCTACTTAACCCAAAATTCCTGGCAGTGACTGATCAGTCCATGTAGCTTTATTAGCATAGCCCAATTGCCTCTTCCTTCCCAACAGCATCTTCAATCAACAGCTTAATAGTCTTCCTGGCTTGCTTTGCTTCTGGTTGAACTCCCTAATTAATCCTGCAGCCTCACAGAGGTGGCTCAGCTGAACAAGTTAAACCATCACAGACTGAGCAGGAGGTTTCCCCCTGGATTTCCCCATCCAAGCTTGGCAGGAAGGCAGGCAGCAGTTGGCAAGGCAAGATGTGCCCTGGGAATTGTCCCTGCAGCATCATTTTCTGGCCACCAAGGCAGGTTTGTACATATACATGCCTGAAGACACACTGACAGGTAGCACATCCTCTGATGAGCTGTTCCTCACCACCTTTTATCACTGCTTTTCCACTGGCTTTCCTTCTCACCTCAGCAAACAGTCTGGCACCATCTGATCTACACTTGTTCTCCAGCAATGATCTTTAAATATTGATCACCATCACCAGTAGGTCCAAAATGGGAAACAAGCTCAAGGAAAGGTTGCCTGGAGCTCAGCCAGGACAGATCTGAGAGGACTTTTCCAGCCACACACAAGATCCTCTGTTAAAACATCTCTTTCCAGAGAGGACAACTTGCTTCAGATGTGACTAAGATGTCCCCATTAGACAGCATCTGTCATGTCTTTGTGATCTGTTAGAAGGTGGCAATGCCTTTGTGCCTCTCTCCCAACTATTACTCACCTGGAGAGACTAGAAGAACTGTTTTCTTTTCAAGTGTGACCTTAAAAAGCAGAGTGTCTTTGAGTCTTTTTGTATCCAGAGAGCAGGTAAGGAACTGGGCTCTTTGCTTGTCCTACTTGGAGCTAACAGAGGTGTGCAGATTTATGGGAGCTGAGGACACAGCTGCTGATTCCTGGAAGCCTCCAGAAAGGACAAGAGATGGTGGATTTATGGTTTCCAGTTACCAAGGAATTGTGACTTATTAGCAGGCAGTGACAGAAAGTTAAATGGCAAAGGAGATTTTGGCTGGCTTAGAGAAGATTTGTACTATGGTAGGGAAGTGGAAGGTGTAGGAAGAGACTCCCCAGGCTGGTGTGCTAAAGCTTAACATCTCTAATGTCTAAGGTGAAAAAGAAGGCAGAGAGGTGACAATCTCTCACAAATCAGCTGCTAAAGTGGCTCAGCAGGGGCTGGCATGATGAAGTTGACAGGCAGGGACACTTCTCATTGATCCCAACTCCCCATGACAGCATCATCTCCTCATTCCCAGGGAAGCCCTGTGGCACTGGGTGTCCCAAACTGTGACCCAGGCATCACCAGCTGCTTCAAAGAGTCACAGAGCCCAGCAGCAGCCAGCACCTCTCATGTTAACTGATCTGCACCCTCCTCACAGTGTGGAAAGGGCTTTATCCATCCCAGCCACAGCAGCCTCTGCAGCTCTGGCTGCTGAGCCAGGGCAGGATGAAGCCAGCAGAACCAGGCATCTGCTCTGGACATCAAGAATGACCAAGAAAGGACCACAAAGTTGCCTTTTTTCCCCAGAGAAGTTTCTAGCTGTGTCATTTAGGGATGGAGAAAGGACTTCCAGCATGAAGTGAGCTTAGTTACTCATCTGAGACAGAGTTTTTTCCCTCCAGACAGGAGACATGTACTTGTCTGCACATCATCTAACTTGTATTTAGAGCTTATTCTGAGGTATTTTATTTCAAGAGGGTTTAAACTCACACACCACACTGAAGAGTACTTCATCTTGGAGATATTCCTCTAGACAGGAAAGTTTTTCTCCCAAAGGTTACAAGAAACCAGCTCCTGCTGTCTCCTCATGGTGCTTTGCCTCAGCAGGCTGGTATAAAGTACCACTCAGCATAAAAGAAAGGCAGCAAGCTGGCTGAAGTTTCCTCAGCTACTCTTATTTCACAGGACTAATCATAATAATGCTCTGATCTTAAACTCTGGTTGCAGCATCTCATGGACAAGATGGTTATTCAGGTGAATTTGGGGCTTCCTGTGTAGGCAGGAAGAGAAGCATCCAATTCCTCCTGAAACCAGTTCCTCTCAAAGAGGCTTTTCTGCAGTGGCAGAGGCAGCAGAGCCACCACTTGCTCAGCAAAGCATAAGTTCAGGGATGGCCCAGGAGAGAGCAAGGTGGCTTTGGAGGCAGCAGAGCACTGCAGCAGAGCAGAGCTCCTTGGCTTCTTCATCTAGGAGCAGAGACAAAAGGAGGCACCCCCCACTCAGCCCTGGAGTAAGAGATAATTAGAAGCTCATTGGTTGAAGTCCTAAGAAGTGTTCTCCAAACTGACTAACCATGGTGGACAGAATGGAAATGGTTCTGAAGAAAACACAGTCTGTAGTCTACTGAGGTGGGCAGGAGAGCCTGAGCAGCACTCACTGCCCAGGGAGACCTGGTTGCACAAGCCCCAGAAGATTCTCACCTAATATCTGGAGCCAACTTCTTTGTTTCTTAGAAGTCCACCAGTGAGTAGCTTACAGACTTTGCTTCTCCAGCTGCCAACCCCCAGAGTTAGCTACCTACAAGGTGCATTCCCTTCTCTTTGAATGATGCAGGGAGAAAAGTCATTTTGGAGTCTACCAAGACACAGGAGCTGCCCAGATTGCTCCTCCAAAGCCCTTGGGCAGCTCAGCAGAGGAGGTAGCACAACCCAGAGCTTTGCAATGGTTCTTGTCAGGGCCAGGACCAGCACATGAAGGAACAGAGCAGCTGGGGGTTGGACTAGATCTCCAGAGGTCCCTTCCAATTCATGCCATTCTGTGACTCTTTGGGGATGGGGAATGTTGTAGCTCCCACCCAAATCCCCAGATCTAGCAGAACTCCTGGTTTCTCCTGGAGAGGGAAGGAGGAGAGTTGTGGTTTGATATAAATCCATGTAACAGCTTCTTCCAGCTCTTACCTGGCACTTTGTGAGACCTTATGTGGGCTCAGCTCACTGCTGAGGTCTCTGGCTTGGAGCCCTTACCCTCTCCTGACCCAAAGGCACTGGAGGATGCAGGGAGTTTGCTTTCCTCAGGCAATAACTCTTTAAATAAACAAGTCCAAACCTATGTTCTTTAGAGCTGCAATAAGCAATTGCCACCTGATTGAAGGTTATTGGTGCCCACACTCTGGGCACAGCTTGTTTTCTGAGGCAGCACCAGACAGCTAATACATGTTTTGTCACAAATCAAGAGTGTCCTAGAAAAGCCAAAAGGATGAACTGCAACATCCACAGTGCCACTTGGATTCCTAGCTACAAAAGCCTCAGGGGCAGCACAGGGCAGAGCTGAGATGCTGTGCCCTCCCCATCCCCCCTCCTAGTCTGGGGTTGGGCAGCCTCAGGGCAGCTCTCAAGCTGAGCTCTGACAGGATCAGGCAGACACTGGCTGCAGCACTCAGTTTATCTTCATGGCAGCCTAGGGACACCTGAATTTCTGCTCCCACAGCTCCCAGGAGGCTTTCAACACCACAGAAGCCAGGCTGTGCTCTGTGAAGGCAAGGTGGCAACTGCTACAACCCCTCTCAGATCCTTACCAAACCATGGATTCCTGGTGGTGGAGATCCCACTCCATCCCTAGTGTGATCACAGAATCATGAAGGTTGGAAGAGATCTCTAAGATCATCAAGTCCAACCATCAGCCTGTCACCACCATGCCACTAAACCATGGCTCTAAGTACCACATCCAAACCTTTTTACAACCCCTCCAGAGATGGTGACTCCCCCACTGCCCTGGGCAGCCTGGGTCAATGCTTAATAACATTGTCAGTGAAGAAATTCTTCCCAAATCCCTGAATATTGACCCAATCACAGCACACCACTTGCAGAGTGGGCACTTCCCTGTTGGATCCCATCTCCAACCCCAGAGGAAGGATCCCAAGAACATGACATAGGCAGGGAATACACTGCAGCAGTTCTCCCTTCCCTGCTCTACTGGGAGCACAGCCAGGACAGCAGAGGCAGAGGGGAAAACACATCCTAAAAGGTGACTGAACAGCAGAAGGACAGAGTTGATTGGTTTTCAACTGCTGAAGTTTTCTTGCACTCTCCTCCAAGAGGGGAATCAGCTGGAGGGGGAGTGCTGTAACCCCCCAGGGCAGCTAATCCTGGTTGCTCAGGGCCATGTGAAGCCAAGTGAGTGTAGTGAGAGAGGGCAGGGGGATTTCTTGAGCAAGTCCAGCTTTCTCCCTTGGCCAGCCAAGCCAGACACCACCTCCCCAGAGCCTGCAAGACTGACAGTGCTGCAAAGCCAAAGAACTCCCTTGGCAAGCATGTGTCTGGAAAAAGGAGTCTCCAAGCCAGGCAGGAACAAAGTCAGGGCTGATCAGTGGTTCAGAGCTCACAGAAGAAAAAGTATTTCACTACAACTATGCTGAACCATCTGCATTTTTCACTCCAGAGCCAGCTTTCCCCAGGGGAACCTCTGCCCTTGTGTGCAGGGTGCTACTGGGCTGGGTGCTGAGGTCCCAGGTTTCCAGCACAAAGCCAGATGGAAGCAAATGAGGCTTAGGGACTAAACTTAGACACTTCTGCACATAGAGCCAACCCTGCAGCTGCAAGGTGCCTGCTCTTTGTGCTGACTTCTGCCTGAAATATTTGTGTGCTAACAAAGGTGGAGCCAGAGGAGCCTCTGAGGTCACTTAGAGAGGGAAACTCCACACTGCAGCTGAAAGAGCTGAGACAGCAAGTAAGCTAGAAATGATCAAGAGCAGTTAGGAGATGCCTATGGAATATAACATTTATCTGATGTGCTAAAAGAAGCTGAAAAGCAACAAGACAAAGAGGTTTTGCTAATTCTTTCCTACTCCATTACCCTTTTTAACAGGAAAGCATATTAAACACCTCTGCTTTGCTTTCTGTGTGTTCAGTTCAGCTCTCCCTTGTCTCAACAGCTTAAAAGCTTGTTCTTTCCCTTTAAAAGCTAACTTGCCTGCCAGGTAGCTTCTCTTAATCTCTCAGTCTCAGCTAGGAGCCTCTCTAGGCTGCTGAAAGAGATAGCTACATCCCCTTTGTTCTTGTGACAAGAAAAGCCTCAGCTATCAAATCGTTCCAGATTCCTTTGTAGTCTGAGATCCTCTCAAATGGAAAGAATAAAAGCCCCATGTATCACTCTAATAGATTAATACCTACTTAGCCTAGTGGTTAGACAAGCTTATAACCATGCCACACCTCTCTACAAAGCAAGCCTTTCCCCAGCCCAGATAGCTCTGAGGCTTGGCAACAGAGGCAATGATCTTGGATAACAAACCTTGCATCCTTCCTCGTGTCAGCAGTCAGCCTGAGAAAGGAGTCAGAGGCTAAAGTGGTGCCTCCAGCCTCAGCTCTTCCCCTGGGGCTGATGGAGGAGGTCCCCAGGAACAGAGCCCAGCTCAGGAGCTGTGGACTGCTATAGCCAACCATCCCCTGTGAACAGGCTGGATCAACTAGGACATCCCAGCAGGGTGGGCAGAAGCATCTGCATCCTGGTGCATATTGACCTGGGCTGTCATTGTCTTTCTGAAGGTTCTGTGCACACTGCAGGCAGAGCTCAGCAGTTAAGAAACCCACACAACTCCTATGAAGGCAACACTCATGTCTACAAGCTGAGAACTGAACCCAGAAGATGCAAGCACAAAGAACACCCAGGCTACCAGTGACTCCAGTGCAAGCAAATAGTTTTTGTAATGAAGCTCATCACACTTGAGTTGCTTCAAAGAGGCTTTTCCAAAGCCATCTGGGGAGAGCATTCAGCACCCAGTGTGAAGAGGCACAGCTCCTCTCCACATCTCCTCACAATACTCTTTTCTTCCCTGGAAAGCAACCCATCATCTAGCTACTTACATATCAGCAGGATCTTGGCTCTCCTGGTGTAGATCTCTGCACACCTCTTGTGCATGAAAACCCTCTCATGCATCTTGACAGCAAGAGGCAGAGCCAGCCCCAAAAGAACAGAAAACCCAGGCAGCTGCAGCAAGCTGTTCCCAGCCCTCTAGCAGATGTACTGGATCTTGTTCCTCAAGCAAAACTGTGAACAACTCTGACTGCTGGTGCTTTTCAGAAGAAGCCTTCCCCAGGTTCAACCTCAGGTCAGGCTGCACTGGTTCCTGAAAGCCTCATTTGCTCTTCTGCTGCACCATTACTCATCAGCAGGGTCTCCCTCCTCATGCCATTCTCCCCAGAGCTGCCCCTTCCCCAGTGCAGGGACACATTCACAGACTGTTAGGGGTTGGAAGGGACCTCTGGAGATCCTACCCCTCTGTCAGAGCAGGTTCACCCAGAGCAGGCTGCACAGGTGGGGTTTGAATGTCTCCAGAGATGAAGACTCCACCACATGTGGGTATTGTCCCTTGGGAAGCAGCTTGCTCTTCCCCAGCAGCTGGAGTGTGCTGTCTATCCATGCCTGCTCCTGCTCCTTCTACAACTGCAAAGCATTTCTCCCTGTTCCTTGAGCAGAATAGCTTTAGAGAGAGAGTTTAGCAGAGTTTGATGAAGTTCTGCTTGCTGAGAACCAAGCCTGTTCCTGGGCTAAACAGCACTGTGTCCCCTTTTCATGTGAAGAGACAAATGCTTCAGGCAAGAGGTTGCTCTAACCCATAGAGAGGCAACAGAATATTCATGGAGTAGTGGAATGGTTTGGCTTGGAAGGGACCTTCAAGATCATCTAGCTCCAACCTCCTGCCATGGGCAGGGATGCCACACACTAGACCAAGTTGCCCAGGGCCACATCCAACCTGGCCTTGAACCCTGCCAGGGATGGAGCAGCCACAACCTCTCTGGGCAACCTGTTCCAGTGCCTCCCCACCCTCACTCACAGTGAAGAACTTCCTCCTTACATCTAACCTAAATCTCTCTCAGTTTAAAGCCCTCACCCCTCATCTGGTCACTCCATGCCCTGCACACTGTAGAGAGCTGCACTGAGCATCTTTCTACTCCAACATTCCACCTTCAGTTCCTCCTTGGTCAACAACCTCTTCTCAACATGCATCAGGATCAACAGCTAGTGAGGCTGAAGCAGGTAACAACTATCCAGGGTGGAGATCTGGAGCAGCAGGTGAAGTTTAACAGATGCTTCCCACCTTACAGCCAGCATCTTCTCATCTTCAGTTGATATTAGAAGCCTTTGAAGTGTCTATGTGCTTGTGGTCCAGGAGAAAGTCTCCAGGGAAGCAATTTGCTACAAATACTCAGCTACTTAAAAATATTTATATATGCTAGGAAAGGATTAGACTTCATTTAGCATTTTCTCTACATTTAAACCTCATTTAATGCAGCATTAAGCTCCAGCTGCAGCAAATTGGTTTTGAAGTTGTAAAGGAGAAAAGACTCTTGAAACAGCAAGATGGTTCAGGGAGAAGACTGATTGCTCTTTGGTTGCTAGACCATGTTTTAATAATGGCAAACTGAAGGCTGTCTGAGATCCTCACTTCAAAAGTCTTTACTTACAGGATACTGTCCCCAAACTAGGCAGTGTCACAAAGGTGTAGGCATCTAGAACAGCTTTAAAGGGTCAGCAGGTGGGGTAAGGGCAGCTAGCCTAACATAATGTGGCAGAGGCTTTCAGGCTGTAGGGGGGCACCTTCTCAGCAGACAATTAAAGGAAGAAAGAGGGCATTCTCTGCAACCACTGATGTGCAATATCCAGAAAGGCTTTCCCAAGCCAGCATGGTAAGGGAAGGAGCACCAGGGCTGCAGCTTGCTCTGCTGTTTGTGGAGCAGCTCTCAGAGGGGGAGGGTTTTGGCACAGCCACCTGGAGACCAAAGAGGTTGCATGAGAAGCTGGGAAAGGCATTAGAAGTGCATGAACTCCATTAGCAGGAACACTGAACTCCTCTGCTGCCCCAAACTCCACCAGCATGGTCCCAGAAGAGCATCCTGGAGGAGTTTTGGAGCTCAATGAACTATTCCCAAGGTAAGAGCTTAGTAATGGAAACCTCTTTGATGGAGCTGTGCCCCAGCTCTGGTACCCACTGGGCAGGGGCCTCTGCAGGAGAGTGTCTGCAGGAGACAGAGCTGCTGGAGCCAGCTAACCAAAATCCTGGTGTGCAGGCAATGAGATCTGGTCCTTAGTATTTGAGAGAAAAGATTCATGGCTATTGCCAGGCAGCTCAAGCCTCAGGAGACTCCTGTTTTCCTACTTCTGCCATTGGCTTTTCCAACCATTACCAAGACACATCTCCAGCAGCTTGGTTTTCACCACTAAACCACAGCACCAACCACCAGCAAATATTTACTCTGCTCAAAAAGCCATCAGTGACCTGACCAGAACCATTTCTCAAGCACTGAACAGGAACATCCCTTTTTTTGAGCCCAATTACAGCTGGCTCCAAAAGCTTAGCTGGCAGAGGGGAAGAAAACTGGGGGCACATGCTTTAAAAATGGAAGCTTCTTGCATTTGTGAAGCCTGGAAGTCAGGAAAACACACTCAGGGGGAGGTAAGCAGGGGTTTGTAAAGGCACAGAGTTTTCAAAGGTGCATGGAAAGGCATGTAACATGTTTACACACCACAAGCAAATGAGCTCCTTCTCTTCCTTGTTTGGCCACCTTCCTCCCAGCCATGACCTACAGCCTTCCTGGCCACACAGCACAGAGCAGCCAGATGCTGCAGCCCACCCTCATCTCCCCAGCTTTACAAGAAATACTTGGTTTTTAGGGGAATGTGCAAAGAAAACAGAGAGAAAAGTGAACACAGGAGTGGCTTGGGACTCTCCCAGCCCACATGTGGACATGTGTGCACAGCAGTGGTAGGACATGGACATCACCTGGATTTGTGACTAGCCAGGGTGTCTCAGACTTGCTGAGATACCATAGCTGAAAGGTGAACCTCATGTGGGTCATACCAGCCAAGCTCTAGGTGTCTGCAGTGCCTGCTCTAGCCCAGCTGCAGCTCTGCAGCAGGAAGCACCAGAGACAGGGCTAGGTCTAAGAACAGCCAAGCTCTGCCCTCTTTCAAGATGCTCATGCTAGAATATTTTGGATGGGGAGAAGTGAGGGCCTTGCAGTGACACATTTTGTGGGGGAAGCTAAATTCCCTTACAAGAAGGCAAGATCTAGTGCATCCCAGGCACAGAATACTTCTCAGATACCTTGGCACAGGTTTGGAGACCCTAGGTAAGCAGAAAGCCCTCACCTCTGAGGCTGTGCACACAGCAGTGGTATCCCTTGCTTGAGGACACCCCCTCCAGCATTTCATCAAGCCTTTCCTTGCTGCTGAAGGAGGGAAGCAGCTTCACCCAGCCCCAGACTGAGCTGCAGAGCCAGACCTCCCATCCTTGGGCAGCTTTCACAAGTATCTCTTCACCACCCTCTGCTGCAACCTCCCCTCTGGCCACAGAGGTACCACACCAACCTGGCTTTCTCCTCAGGGACCTTTCCTCCTCTTCATGCTCTCCTCCCAGGTTAAGAAGCAGAGCAATATTTCTTCCAATCAGCTTGAAGCCACCAGACAAAACCAGGCCCTGCTTCTCCAAGGCCATCAGCATGAAACCCCTCAGCTCCATGCAGCAAAGCAGCCCCCTCAGAGAAAACACACCACCTGCAAACCTCCTCCTGCCCCAGGTGCTTCTTTTTATGCACCCACCCACCTCTCCCAGCACCTCACTGGTCCCTGCACCTGGAGAACTACAATTCCATTAAGGTTTGCAATCCTGATGCCTGCTCCCAAAGGCAAAGGGCTCCATGCAGGGCTGAGGGCCTGGGGACCAGGTCCAAGTAGCCCAAGCATCCCTGCCTAGGCAGATATGGGATTATTTTGCAGAGTTTCCCTATTCTGACCTTTCCTATTCCTGTGATTTCATTGAGAGGATCTTTAAGACATGAAATGCACCAAGGAGCTTGCTAAAAATCTCAAGCCCAGAATGGGGAAATCTCTGCCAGCTGGAGGGAGGAGTTTGGAGACCCTGGAAATAGATTTATCCTGTAAGAATTGTTCTTTATGAGCCTCGGGGTATCAGGCATGTGCCTCATCCTGGGGAATTGTTTCTCCCATTCACTCAGTTCCTGGAAGTAAATTTCTGTGGTTCAGGAGAAAGCAAGCATGGCAAATCCCTGATGTAAGGAAAGGCAGAAAGCTTTTTCTATCCCTAATTACCCTGTGTTTCTAAACTTTCCCCTATGGCATCCAATCTTGGAGTTCTTTTAGCAGCTTTTCCCTAAGAAAACCTTAACAAAAGAGGCATTGTTCTGCTGCTGCTGAGTGCTGAAATCACCAGGCACTGCCCTGGCTCTGAGCCCACTAGCTCCAGCAGAGAGGATGTCCTCTTCCTGGGAGATGCACAGGGCCAACTGCAACCTGGCCAGAGAGAAAGGGGTAGAATTAGAAGGGTTCAGTCAGCAATGATGATGGGAGGACTTGCCACAGGACAGTAAATGCTTGAGGTCCCCCAGTGCATCAGAAAGGTTGTAGCAGAGACCTTTGCACTCACCTCTCCTGAGCCACCTAAATGAATGATTCCACCCTGAGCCTGCAAACAGAGCTGAAATCTCACCAAAAAAGAAAAAAAAAAAGGGGGGAAGAATATTTTAGTTAAGCAAGACTATACCTGTTCAGTGACAAACTCCCCCCAAAGAAGCTCTCCTCTGACCTCAGGTGTGAACCTTGCTTCCACATCCAGCCCTAGGTGTGACAAACTCCCCCCAAGGAAACACTCCCTTGTCCTCAAGCATGAACATTGCTTCCACATCCACCTCTATGTGTGACAAACTCCCCCAAAGAAGCCCTCCTCTGTCCTCAGGTGTGAACCTTGCTTCCACATCCATTCCTACATGAGACTAACTCCCCCCAGAGAAGCTCTCCTCTGTCCTCAGGTGTGAACCTTGCTTCCACATCCACTCCTACATGGGACAAACTGCCCCCAAAGAATCTCTCCTCTGTCCTCAAGCATGCCCATTAGCTCCACACCATCCCTACATGCATGGAACATCTCCTGTGTCCCAGCATCCATGGTTTGGAGTCACCCCTGTGCTGATTAGGTTATTGACAGTGCCCAGCCCCTGCAGGCAGCCCTCTCTGTCGTAAGCAGGGAAGCTCTGTTACATCACTGCCTGCTGATCTCCAAAGAGAGGAGCTGCTTCTGTGTGGAAAATCAAATATTGCCTCTGGGAGACATGTTCAAGAGCTTGGAACAAATTGGTTCAGGCACCACCAGGTCCCTGGTTTGATTCTGTGTTGGTGAGCAGAGGAACCAAGGGTTTGTGACCAAACTGGCACAAACTAATGGTACCAGGGTAGCTTGGAAATGTTCTGAGATGCAGCTGATGCTTCTGCAGATTACATTTCCTGCATTATGCACAAATAATAATGTTAAGGCACAAAACCACCCTGGAGTGTAGTTAGAGAGACAAGGAGGGATGGTAGGAGATGCATCCACAGCCTGGCCAGCTGCTCTCCCTCCAGGCCATCAGGATGCTCTTTGCAGTTCTGTTCACCAAATTGTTTCCATAGGGAGCATGAGGAAACTGCAGGGACAGAGAAATGAGTTGGCTGAATGAGCTGGCTGTTGAGGAACCCAGGCTCTCCAGACCTTGTTCATCCTGCTCCTTAGGTAATCTCAGCAATCCTAAGGGTGTCCAAGGGCATCTGAGCCCTTCCTGAATGCTAGCCCATCTCACTCTGCACATCTCATGGCTCAGGCCTGCTTTTGGAAGAGCTTTATTGCTAGGAAGGCACAGAGCAGGATTTCCAAAAACAGCTACAGTTCAGTGGATGCAAACCCAGGATGCCATCCCCAGGATGCAAACTCTTCCATTTGGAGCCTTTGCAAGTCAGCTCTCTCCAAGCACCTGTCTGCAGCAGAAGAGGCAGATCAAGAGGGCTGGTAGCAGGAATAGTCCCCAAAGACTTGTTCTTAGAATCACAGAGTCACTCTGGCTGGAAAAGGCCTCTGAGATCATCCAGTCCAACCAGCCACCCAACACTGCCATGCTCACCACTAAACCATGTCTCCAAACACCACATCTCCATGTTCTTGAGCCCCTGCTCAAGATGAAGCTGGTTTGGCCTTCCCTAGAGGAGAGCATCCATGGAGGGTTTGTCCCTCTGTGGGTAGGAAGGACTGTAGCCCTGCTCTAGGCAAAAACATGGTTTTCATGGCCACCTGGCATGGTGAGCACCCAAGTAGCTAAAGTCTGCAGCTGGAGGCTGGTGGAGAGCCTAGAGCCAAGCTTTCCATCATGAATCCATGCCTAAAATCCTTTAATGCCAAACACTGATCCAGATCTCAGGCACTTCTAGGCTTCAGGCAGCACTCAGATAGGATGGAGACATGAAAGTCTGCTCAAGCCCTTTATCTGATCTAGCCCTAAGTGTTAAAAGCTTCAAAGCAGAACTTCCATTCCCTTTTCTGTCCTTTCTCCCTCCTTGGATTCAGATCTTTGTTAATAGCAGGATGGAAGGGAAATTTGGGAAGTTTTCTGAGAGTTTTATCTCCTTTCCAGCCCCACTGGAGAGGTGACAAAGCCATTATTGCACATTTGTCACAGCACTGCCTGAAGGCATTGATTTTTTTTGCAGGAGATAGGTTTGGAAATTTGTATTTCAATGATGATTTGATGGAATTTGGGTTGAGGAATTCACTGTCTATGAGCAATGTCATTTGAGTGTTTGCTTGTCTCAGTGCTGCTCTTGCCTTTGTTGGAGTTAGGAGAGGGCACAACTCCTTCTAACAGCTGTGGTGGGTGAAGGCCATGCTGGTGGAGGAGATCTGCTTAGTGTGAGCTCTTCAGGGTGGAGCTTCTGCTGTGAGAGACTTGAGAGTGACTTGGTCTTCATGGAAACTTCTGAATGCTAAAAATCAGGAGCCTTTTTTTTTGGCACCTCAAAGTAAACACTTTGAATTAACAACCAAGCTCTGTGAAAAAAAGAAGCCTTCCCAATGATGCTGAATCCTGTCAGCTCCACTGCAACCTCCACTGGGAGATAGCAAGAAAATAAAAAGAGAAAACAAATTTCAGAGCAGCCTCAGGCATTTTGTTTTAATTGAAAATACTGAAACAAGATGTTTCAGCCTTGTTCATTACTCATTTTTATATGTGTTTGTAACTCCATTCTCAGCTGAGCTGAACAACTGTTGAAAGAGCAGGAATCTCTCCTTGGAAGGTGCTTCACAGATTCCAAGCTTGCTGGGGGCTGGAAGGGACCTCTGGGGATCATCCAGTCCAACCCCCTTGCTCCAGCAGGGTCACCCACAGCAGCTTGCCCAGCATCACCTCCAGCTGCCTTGGGAATCTCTCCACACAAGGAGACTCCACAGCCTCTCTGCAAAGCCTGGGCCAGGGCTCCAACACCCTCACACCAAACAAGCTTCTCCTCCTGCTCAGCTGGAACCTCCTGCCTTCCAGCTGGTGCCCAGTGCCCCTTGGCCTGGCCCTGGACACCACTGGGCAGAGTCTGGCCCCAAGGTCTTGCCCCCAGCCTTCAGCTCTTGCTGAGCATTGAGCAGCTCCCCTCTGGGGCTGCTCTTCTCCAGGCTAAGCAGCCCCAGGGCTCTCAGCCTTTCCTCCTGCCAGAGATGCTCCAGGTCCCTCAGCATCTTCCTAGCCTCTGCTGGACTCTCTGCAGTAGTTCCTTGTCTCTCTTGAGCTGGTGAGCCCAGAACATGACCCAGGACTCCAGGTGTGTCCTCACTAGGATAGGGTAGAGGAGGAGGAACTCCTCCCTTGACCTGCTGATCACAGTCTTTTTAGTGCCTCCCAGGATCCCATTGGCCTTCTTGGCTAGAAGAGAACATTGCTGGCCCTTGGTGAAGGAGGACTCCCAGGTCCTTCTCTGTGGACTTTCTTTCCAGCAGATCAACCCCTGACCTGCACTGGTCCCTGGGGTTGTACCTCCTCAGATGCAAGACTCCTCACTTGTCCTTGCTGACCTTCACAAGGTTCCTCTCTGCCCCACTTTGATCCTGTCCAGATCCTTCCTCCTTCAGCTCCCAACACCCAGACAAGTGCCAACCATTCAGGATCACTCAATCCTCAGGATCAGGTCACTCCTGAGAAATGCTCATGGAGGTGAAAGTCCCTTCCTGGCTTATTCTGTGTTTGTGGCAGACAGCAAAAACACAGAGCCCTTGCTTCCATGGTATGGGAAGATGCATGAACCCACCTGCTTCTATCATTTCACAAGACCTGAGCTTGGTGCCCTGCTTTTGAGCTGCTACTGCTGCTGAAGGGGATGAAATGGTGCCTGGTTGGAGCTGTGAGAGGAAGATCAGTCCATCAGCTACCTACACAACTCCAGATGAACAACTGAAATTCCTCCATTGTGCATAATTCACTTCTAATTGTTTGTAGAAGGAAGGAGGGAGGTGGAAATGTCATTATCCTGCTTAATGACTCAATCCTGCAGCCCTCCTGGGCATTTCTCTTTCTTTCTCTTTGTTTTTTTTTCTTTCTTTTTTTTTTCTTTTTAATAAACCAAAATGTGCTTGATTGTGAAATTTAAATATTTAACAACATTTACTTGCAGAGCTTTTAGCAGTTGACTTTTCAACCTCCTCTGCCTGTTTCCATTTTTATTTCATTGGCTGTTTCAGAGGAGCACTAATCTTTCCTCTAATGTCCCTCCTGGTTTCTCCTGGCTTCCTTCTCCCTCTGCATGTTTGTGGAGGGTGCAGGAATGTCCCACACAAGTCTCTGTGTTCTTCCAAACTCCTTTGCTCACACAAGGTTCTTCACTAGAATTAAAGGATTTCCAGGCACAGTTAAAATAATCCCAGGCTGCCACTGGCTAACTGTATGTAGACAAGGGGAGAAAAACCATTCATGCTCTGCTGTGCTGCTCCTAGCCCAGACTCAGAGAACATCTGGATTTCAGACCTTTCTGAAGTTCATACATGTTGCCTTCTGCTGCAAACCCAACACATGGCAGCACTTGGATGGGACATGTGGGAGGAATAAGGACAATAGAGACCTGAGCCCCTAGTGCCACATAGTGCCCAGGGCAGTGAGTACATGAGGTGGTCAGTGATGGTGCTGTGACTCTGGAAAACCTCAGTGGCTGCAGAGAACTTCCCCTTGAGTTTCTTGAGAGTAGCTGAGAGCATGTCTGCTGCCTGGCTTAACCCTGGCCCCTCACCACAGGAAGGACACTGAGATGATGGAGTGTGGCCAGAAAAGAGCAATGAAGCTGGGGAAGGGTCTAGAGCACAAGTGTTGTGAGGAGCAGCTGAGGGAACTGGGCTTGGTTAGCCTGCAGAAAAGGAGGCTCAGGGGAGACCTTCTCACTCTCTGCAACTCCCTGAGAGGAGGCTGGAGCCAGGTGGGGGTTGCTCTCTTCTCCCAAGGAAAAAGTGACAGGACAAGAGGGAACAGCCTCAAGTTGCACCAGAAGAGGTTTAGGTTGGACATGAGGAACAATTTCTTCACTGCAAGGGTGATTAAGTATTGGTCCAGGCTGCCCAGGGCAGTGGTGGAGTCACCATCCCTGGAGGGATTGTAAAGCCCTGGAGATGTGGTGCTGAGGCCACGGTTTAGTGGTGACCTGGCAGTGCTGGTTCATGGTTGCACTTCATGATCTTGAAGGTCTCCTCCAACCCAAACAATTGCATGATTCTCTAGCAATACTGCTGTGACTCTGGCAAACCTCACTGACAGCAGAGAACTTCCCCTCAGTGTTCTTGAGACTAAGTGGGAGCACATCTGCTGCCTGTCCTGGTGCTTTAGATGCAAGAAGGTCCAGGCAGGGTTTGGGTTTTCAAAGCACTTGACACCACAGAGTCTCAGTCATCCCCAAGGTGCTGTAGGTACTACTCCAGGGAGGAGTTTAGGTGTTACTGTAATAACCCCAAATAAGTAAGTGTAAATCTAGGTATTCCTTGAGAGCCATTTCACATGAAGGAACCAGAGAGAAAAAGAGAAAGAAGGCAGTGGGTTTGTCTGACTGCTGAGGGCATTTGTCTAGAAGCCCTGGAAGGATCATTAGCCCTTGCTAATTACCTTGTGGGACTTGGGAATTGAAATATTGCCCAGATCTAGATCAGAAACTCACAGCTGGTGTTTGGTTCCCTGCAGAGCATTTCCAGCACGAGGGTTTTCAGCACATCTCCTGTCATCTCCACAGCTGCACAGCTCTGCTCTCCCTATGGCCAGCTTTAGATGTGGTCCTTGTTTCACTGGGCTGTCCCAGAAAAAGAAATGTCTCTTCAGTTTGCTGACCCCAACTGACCTCTTCAGGGTGAGCATCTGAAACCCAGCCAGGGGGATGTGAATGCACAGTGTGTTTAAAAAAAAGAGAGAACAGAAAGGGAAGCAGCTGAGGGGTTGCTTAATTAATACATTAAAGTTTACTCATGAAATCAGTTGTCTTTTAGAAATGAGCAGCCCAATTCACCCCAAGTCCTTGTTTCTCTGGAGCAGAGGGAGGAGGGTGTGCCATACCTCTGGAGGACCTTGGAGGAGACCAGGTTTGCATTCAAACATAGCAAAGGAAGAAGCAAATTAATTTCTTTTTGTGCCTTGTGTTAGTTTCTAACCCTGGCAGTTAACTACTTTTGTGGCCAGAGTGGCTTTCCCAGGATGGATTTCACTCTCAGTTCCAAAGCCACTGGAGGTGCTCAGCAGTTGTCTTCAGGAAAGGTTTACTGGGGATAAAAAACAAGCCACAAGATGTTACTTTCTTAGAGATGCAACCCTCTTCTGTCCCCTTGGGAAAGGAAACCAGAAAGGGATATTACTGTGAGTAATGGGATGGGATTGGGGGAGGAAAGAAATCATCCTGAGCATCAGGAGTAGCTTTTTACCAAAGAGCTGTAGCAGGCTGAGGAACAACTTCCTGGGGGAATAATAAATAATCTATTGTCATCCTGAGTGCACTTAGGCATTGCTTTTCCACTGTGTGTCTCCAGAGGGATCCAGAGAGGATGGAAAGGCTATTTCTGTTTTACTGGTGGGGAAACTGAGGAACAGAAAGCTGCCCAAGGTCAAAGTGGGCAATGAACTGAGAATCCTGAAGCCTTGTGAGTGAAATAGCTATTGGTAAACAGAGTAAGGGCAATGGCTATGGACTGGCTGGTTGTCAGGCAGAGGAAGAGTCACTGGAGGTGACTACAACCATAAAATTGGGCTGCAATCATCAAATCCTTTGGTTGCAAGAAACATTTGACATCATCAAGCCCAGAACTGGCACTAACCCAGCTCTGGCATGTCCACCATTCAACCATGTCCCTCAGCACCATATCTACATGTCTTTTAAAGCCAATGTCCAGTGTCCTGTCCTACAAGCACCTGCAAGGTCATGCAGTTGGCTGGCAGAAGGGCTGCCAGATTTCCCAGCAAGCTGTGTCATGAGAGATGAGATCAGAAGGGATGATAATGATGGATATTCAGGCAGGGCTTTGAGTGATGAGTGTGTGCATTTCAAACCTGCAGAGCAATTATAGCCATAAAGAAAACAGGGGAACATTAAGCATTTGCTGTGGTGTCAGACATAAAAAAAAGGGACATGTTCAGATGCAGCAGAGGCAGGGAGATGATTGTTCCCCATGAATACATCAGAGAGGTAAACATTAGAGAAGTGCTATTGAAGCTAATGGACAATTTTGGTATGAGAACAAATAAGTATAAACTATCTAGAGGCTAAAAGGGTTTTTTTTTTTCTCATTCTCCATAGAAAGGAATTTCTAGAGCAGCCATTCAGTGGTGGGGATAGGGAAAACCAAATGAATGAGGTAGGTAATGGGGGATGTGAGGGAGGCTTGGACACAGCAGCAGGGAGATGCCTCTCAAGGCCCAGGAGGTTGTTTCTACTCCAATTCCCATCTTACAAAGGTGCTTAGAGATTCTTGCTTGTCTCTTCTTTATATCTTCTTCTCTTCTTCATGCTCAACCATAAGGAGTCTATGAGTCTGTGGTTCTATGCTTCAGCCCAGCATCCATTCCATGCTCTTTCAGCAGAAGGTTGGCTGTGCTGGAGGCAGCTTCTTGCTCCTGGGAAGAGCATTTTTGGTGATGGGGCATGCAGAGCTTCCCCTTTGCTCAGGGCTGGTGTCAAAGGTGCATGGCAGGACCTGCTCTTCTCAGCAGCATGGCCAATGAGCTCTCTGTGTGCTCAAGGTTGCCTTGCAGACAAGCTGCAGGTTCTGGTTCATTGGAGCAGTCTATTTTGGAGGAGAGCTGGAGCAGGTTTCCTTTGCCTTACAGTCAATTCCCAAGGTTTCAAGCTGTGCATAATGTTAACTCCAGTTTTATTAGGTCTTTAAAGTGCCTTTTTATAACATTTTGGCTCAAACAAATTTAGGCAGCTAAGGGATAATGAAGTCCCTATTCATAGGGAGGTGCAAAAAAACTTTGGTTTATGGCTAAACCAATGGACAGCTTTTGGAGAAACAATGTTTGCTCTGTGGGGAGATGCTCTCCACTTTGTACAGTTCCTTGCTGACACTGCTGTCATGAGCATGGAGGTCAGATCCTTGGCTGAGGAAAACTGGCCCAGTCCCACTGGTTTCAATAGAGATTCACCACCTGACAACCTGGATGGGCTTCTCCAGGTTATTAACTCCTTGCCAGCAAAGGACCTACTCAAATTCCCCTTGTAATTAGGGGGTGAATTACAGAATGGTCACAGAATCTCAGCATGGTGAGGGTTGGGAGGGACCTTTAGAGATCATTCAGTCCAACCTCTCTGCTAAAAGCAGGGTCACCCCTAGCAGGTTGCCCAGGGTCCCCTCCAGCTGGGGTTGGAATCTCTCCAGGGGAGAGAGTTTTCTGCAGTTGCTGTTATCTTCAGCAGAAGCTGGCTCAGGGTGTTGGGGGGAAGTTAACAGTGCCATTATCATCTCACTGTTAGCAGGAACAATCTGCTTGGGAATGAGCTTTGGACCTGAAACTGGTTCCTTAAAGCCAGATGCTCTGTAGTGTAAACAGCTAGGGCAGAATGGGTGGGAACTGGCTACCAACAGAGCTGCAGAACAAAGGCAAGATGTCCCAGCTGGGCCCAGGGAGAAGAACATCAGACACTTCTCCAGGTGACACTGACCTTGAGCTTGTGGAGTTAGAAGGTTTCGTAAGACAAGTAGCACATCGTGTGAAGTTCTGATGCCTCTGAGCATGCTTGCAGGGAGCTCTGCTTTACAGACCTGTGGCCAGCTTGAGCTGGGAGTGGTGACAGAGTCTCTGCAAGCCACACAAACACTAACATCTCATTTTGGTTTTCATCCTTGCTGCATCTGGAGCAAGGCACTGCCATTGGGGTACCAGTGGGCTACGTGCAAAGCCTCCCGACGAGTCTCTGCTTTCCCACATCCAGCCATTAGTGAGGCAGCATGGAAAGCTTCAGTGTGTGCCCTGCCACCCCTCTGCCTTCCCATGGTGGGATTCCTGGGTCACCAGGAACTCATTAGGCTCCATTTCTCTGGAGCAATTTGCACACATTGCCCATCTGTTCCTATTCAGCATCCTTCTCTGACCACATGCACCAGCATAAAATTTGCAATATCTCAGCTGCAAGACAGGCAGGGAAATGTTTGCTTAGAAAAGAACAAAACAATACAAACCCAACAAAAACTCTCAAAAACCTCCAAACCACAAAACCTGAAACCCTGCTCCTTTCCTTTTCTCTCCTCTCCTTATTCTCTCCTCTTCTTTTCCTTTCCTCTCTTCTCCTTTTCCTTTCCTCTCTTCTCCTTTTCCTTTCCTCTCCCCTCCTTTCCCTTTCCCTTTCCCCTCCTTTCCCTTTCCTCTCCCCTCCTTTCCCTTTCCTCTCCCCTCCTTCTCCTTTCCTCTTTTCACCTTCACATAGTTTCTGGAAACATCTTTTTTCCTGAAGTTCTGTTTTACAAGAATCTTGTATTTAAATCTTGTTTTACAAGAACCTAAACATGGCTAAATTAGCCCTGGAATATGGAGGAACCTCTCAAGCTTGGCTCTGGATCTACAGACCAAGTATGTTATTAAATGAGGAGCTGCTAAGAGCTTCCTGCCATACAGATGACAGCTCAGTGGCCTGGTTTGGAGAACATCATCACTCCTGAGATAGACAAGCTAAGAGGAACCTCAAAGTAATGAAGCAACTTGCAAACATCCCAAGTGATGAGGAGGAACAGTGAGTTTGCATACAGCACTGGTATTGAAAATGCCACTAAGGATAATTAACTAAGATCATTAAAAGAAATTAGGACTATTCATTACCCTATGATATCTGCAACTTTTAGACAATCTGGAGTTGTTTTCCTCCTATTAGCCTGACCCTCCAGGTGTGTTATAAAAACCAAAGAGATTATGAATACATGTGGGAACTGTGGGAAGAAGAGTGTCACCTGCTTGGGTTCAGTGCAGCACCTCAAGGTGACAGGCTGCCTGGCTCCAGGGGGAGTGATAATCACAGGATCATTCAGGTTGGAAGAGACCTCTAAGATCATCAAGTCCAACCATCAACCTAGCACCACCATGCCACTAAACTACATCCCTAAGTACCACATCTCTATTGCTTTGGTTTTAAGGTTGCTTGTCTACCTGGAAAGGTCTGGCCTGGAGCTACAGTGAAGAAAAGTCACTCCTTTGCTTGAAGACTGCAGATCTCCAGCATTTTAAAAGCCTTTGGAGATAGCTGCAGTGGAACAGAGGCTCCTCAAAACAAAGAGTCCCTTTAGAAATGAAGGGTCTAGAGCATAAGTGTTGTGAGGAGCAGCTGAGGGAACTGGGCTTGGTTAGCCTGGAGAAGAGGAGGCTCAGGGGAGACCTTCTCACTCTCTGCAACTCCCTGAAAGGAGGCTGGAGCCAGGTGGGGGTTGGGCTCTTCTCCCAAGGAACAAGCAACAGGACAAGAGGAAACAGCCTCAAGTTGCACCAAGGGAGGTTTAGGTTGGATATCAGGAACAATTTCTCCCCTGCAAGGGTGGTTAAGTATTGGTCCAGGCTGCCCAGGGCAGTGGTGGAGCCACCATCCCTGGAGGGATTGTAAAGCCATGGAGATGTAGTGCTGAGAGACATGCTTTAGTGGCATGGTGGTGACAGGTTGATGGTTGGGCTTGATGATCTTAGAGATCTCTTCCAACCTTCATGATTCTGACATCCTGTGTGACTTCATCTCAGTCAACACAGAAGGATTTTCATTGTTGCTTCCCAATTGTAGGAGGAAGGAAACCCAGGGCCTGGTGGGGATGTTGCTTAGCAACTGAGCTGGACACAGACACTGTTAAATGAAAACTAAAATGAAATTAAAATAAAATAGAAATAAATCACATTTACTCCTACAGGTTTCACCTGACCAAGGCTGAGCAGGTCTGGCAGAGTGTGTCTGCAGCCTTATCAGCAAAGGGAAGCCTTGCAGGTGGCAGTGTTTGCAAGCAGGACATCACCCTCTTCTCCAGCAACTTATGCTTTGTGAACTGCTTAGCTGCCAAAAAAAAAGCACATTATAAAAGAGGAGTGCTCCTTGCTGCCTTATTTCTCCCTCAGACCCAAAGAGGAGGCAAACAAGAAGAGCTTGCTGTGCTCTGGAGGGTCAGTGAACTTCTAACCCAGCTGGCACCAAACTCTTTTTCCCCTGAGAAAAAGTGCACAGAGTCACTTTTGGTGGAAAATGTCCAGCCAGGAACAGATTCTTACTGAAAAAAAATACAATCCCCAAGTATTCTTTCTTCCCCTGCAGAATTCCACATCCCCAGCTTGCTCTCCATCTGCTTCCTCCAGGGGTTCAAGGAGTAGAAGCTGTGTGGAGGATGCTCATTTCCCAGACCTTCCAGGTGCAGGTGGAAGAAGGGAGATGCTGTGGTGGATGAATGTCTCCATGCTCAGGACATCACTAAAGAAGCAGTAAGAGCTTTGCTGGTTGACATATCTCAACCCAGATGAGCTGTGATCATGCCTGAGCTGCCTCTGGTGAGAGGCTGGATGTCTCCCTAGGCCTTTTCTCTCTCTCACCTCCAGAAAGCTTAAACAAAAGCATGACAATGATAAAAATCATAAACCAAACTGGGGAGCAGCAAGGCAGCAGATGAATCCCAATTGATTTCTTCAGTTTAGATGATGAGACCTCTAATCCTGCTCTCCAGGTAGAGCATCACTGGTGGCTCTATCCCAGGGTTTCAACAGTGCCTTTCTCCCCAGGGAGCTGCACTCAGAGGATTATAAAATAATGATAAGGATAATCCCAGACAAACAAAAGAGGCAGTCAAGCCTCTGGCTTCTGGTGTGTGGCTTCAAGTGGGCTCTTGGACTTTCTGCTAATTGTGATGGTGAATAAACAATCCTGGGGAGGGAAACTGGTGTTTCCAGCAGCAAATCCTCCCCCTCTGCTCTGCCCTACTGAGACCATGTCTGGCATCCTGGGTCCAGTTCTGGGTTCCCCTCATCAAGGAGGACAGGGAACTTTTGGAGAGGGTGCAGAAAAGGGCTGCAAAAATGATTAGGGGACTTGAACATCTCTGGGATGGGGAAAGGCTGAGAGCTGGGGTTGGTTAGCCTGGAGGGGAGAAAACTGGAAGAATGGGGATCTTCTCAGTGCTTATCAATACTTCAGGGGTGTGTATCAGGAGGCTGGGGCCAGGCTTTCTTCAGTGGTGCTCAATGACAGGACAGGAAAGAACAGGCATGAACTTGAACATCAGAAGTTCCACCTAAACTTAAGAAAGAACTTCTTTACTTTGAAGGTGGCAGAGCCCTGGCTGCCCAGAGAGGTTGTGGAGTCTCCTTCAACTCCACCTGGAAGTGACTCTGGCCCTGCCAGAGGGGTTGGGCTAAAGGATCTCCAGAGGTCCCTTCCAACCTCTAACAGTCTGTGAAACACCAGAGGATGCAGTTTGTATCACTACCTCCTTCACATGTGGGCAAGTCCTGAGGGACTGACCAGGAATTATAGAGCTGGAGCTCCTCCAAGCATTGTCTACTGCAAGCTGAGCCCCAATACCTTATTTTAGGCTTGGGCTATGACTTGCTTCCTACCAGCAATGTGAAGTTACTCTGTATGTGCCAGGTTTCCCTAATCTTTTAGATCTCCAGACCACTTGGTTGAGCAGACTCAAAACACAAAGCAGAACATCTGCTAGACAAAAAAGAACTGCTGTTGTCTGTCTGCCTTCAAGCTAGGTCCCTTTCAACCCCCACCTTGCTAGGATTCTGTGAATATCTCAAAGCAATAAATATTTTTGTATTCAATTAACACTTTAAATGCTATGCTAATTTATTTGGGCCAACTCAAGTTTAATTTCTGCCTAATTGGAATGTTATAGTCTTTTAAACAGCAATTGATTATTAAAAAGATATCTGCTCCTTTGAGCCCTAACAAGCTGGAACTGATGAATATTTCACTGCAGAGATGCTAAAGCCTCAGTGGATGTTTTTAATAATCTCTGTCCTCTTAAATCCAAGGAGACACATCTCTTTGCAGATCATAGAGGTGCACACTGCCTAATACTGATTTTCCCCAGGTTTGCTCTCCCCTGAATCATTAATTATCATTAAAGCAGCACAAAGACCCCACCTTTATGAACCCCTAGTTACACCTTCACTTCCAAAGCATGCAAAGTGCCAAAGGTGGGCTGAGAGAAGGCAGCATCCCTAGTACAGAAGCTACTCTTTGGTGGCATTGCTGTCATCTAGAGGGCAACACACACAGCTGCTTCCTGGAAAAGCTGCTTAACACAGCCCTTATTAATCCCAGCACTTCAGCTTGGCCAAGTGTGCTCCAGCTTTGCTCTCCACTGGGGACAGAGCCAAGCTGGAGTCTCCTTCTGGGGCTGGATTGATGATGTGCAACCCTTTGCTCTCCATTCCCCTGCCTGGACCTCCATCCAGCTCAAGGCAGCATCTGCAGCCTTCAATTATCAATATTTTCCCAGCTGCCTCCACTCCCCCAAGGATTTTGTCTGATTTTTGGGGGTTTTTAGTAGGAAGTCCTAATCTGAGGATGGCACTGGCTGGATTTCTCCCATGTCCTGTGGTTGCTTTCCCTGAGGAAATCTTGAGTTAGCACTGAATTTTGTGTGCAGATTAAAACCTCTGTTGATAATATCCAGTCAGGTTTTTTTTTGGGGGGGGTCTCCAGGTTTTGGTGGCTTGAAGTTCTTTTCAGGGGTTTGGGGTTCTTTGGGTCCTCTGAGTTTTAATGGTTTGGAGTTCTTTGGGTTTTGGGGTTCTATGGGGTTTAATGGTTGGAGATTCTCTGAGTTTTGGGGGTTGAGGTTCTTTGGATTTCAGGTTTCTCTGGTTTTTTAGTGGTTTGGGGTTCTTTGGGTCCTCTGGGTTGTGGTGGTTTGGGATTCTTGGGGTTCTGAGGTTCTGCAGGTTTTGGTGCTTTGAGATTCTCTGAGTTCTTGTGGTTTGAGGTTCTTGGGGTTCTTTGGATTGGGGGGAGGTTCTTCTACCATTGATGGTTTGAGATTCTTTAGGTATTGGTGATTTGGGGTTCTTGGGGTTCTGAGGTTCTGCAGGTTTTGGTGCTTTGAGATTCTCTGAGTATTTGTGGTTTGAGGCTCTCTGGGTTTTGGTGGTTGAGTTCTTTGGGTTGGGGTGGGGTTCTCTGAGTTCTGATGGTTTGAGATTCTTTAGGTTTTGGTGGTTTAAGATTCTTTGGGTTCTTTTTTTGGTGACTGCATTGTATGTGACCTTGAAGTGGCTTCTGGGAGCTCCTTTGTCTGCTGCCCCTGTAGGTGTGTGTCTGTATCGTTGGCAGATGACATCAGGCCATTGAAAAGTTAATGACACCTTTTCAAAGAGAACCTCCATCTGGGGAACAGAGCACATTGTTTTCCTTCAGAATGAAACCTGAAACTTGAAATGGTGAGTTCATCTCGAAATGCTGTTGAATCCAGTGTCTGGCCAACTGCATTTTAAAGCCCTTTTCTGGATGTCTTCCACACAATCTGTCACTCAGTTGGCTTCCTTCTTCTGCTTGGAGTTGACGTCAGGTTTGTGTCTGTAACACAGCTCCTGATTGACACAGATGTGATTTTATAGATGACTCCAAATTCATATTCATATCAAAGAGGATTTCAAGCCCTTTTCTCTTCCTAGTAACATTTTCTTCCCTGTTAAACAATCCTGGGTGTTCCATGGTAATGAGGCAATGTCAAGCTGGCAGAGTTTCCCAGGTCTCCTTGAGGACATGTGTTGGAGGAGGTACAGAGCAGGACCCTTTGCTCCAGGAGAAGCAATCCCCAGGCAAAGCCTTGGACTCTGTTCCCAATCCTGCACAGCACATTTGGCACCAGCTCCACACCCAGCTCCACATTCCTGGGATTATCCAAACTATTGGAGCATCCTGAGCCTGCAGAGCACTGTGAGGAATCTCAGCTGGCAGGATTTCCTCCTGGCTTGCACCTTCTGCAGTGCATTTCTGGTTCTGACATCTTCTCAGGGAGCTGAGACCTGCTCCCTGGAGCTTGAAAAATATTCAGTGGTCCAGGGCAGATCCTTAGCTGCCATGCCATGCTTTGGGTGGGATCAAGGTGACCTAGATGAACTTTGGGACTTCTCACTCAACAATTTCACCCAGACTGACCCCTTCTGGAAAGTTTTGGTTGCTTGGGTTTGATTTCAGGGGAAACACCTTTCTCTCTGATTTCCCTCATTTTTCATTCCTTCTGCAGTTGCTGGCTGGAACTGGGATGCCATCAATTCATGAGAAATTTCCACCTGTCTGGGAGGACCAGAGCCATCAGGAAAAAGCATTCACAAGAGACTTCTGCCAAGAAGAACAAGAGAAGGTCCCTCCTCACTGTCAGAACAAGGTCTCCAGCTCTGTGTCAATGTCTCTGTGACTGAAGACATCCATCAAGTGCAGTTGGTCCTTGCAAGATCCATGCTTGCTAGTTGGCAGATGTCCTCCTGGAAAAGGATCTGGGTTTTTTCTCAGCCCCAGACCCCCAGGAGTGGCATGAAGCACATCCTCCTGCCAGCCCAACATGTATCCTGTGCTGCCACCCAGGGATGCAGAAAAAAATGGGTCAATGGGTTTGTCAATTCAAATCTCAGGACACTTTATCCTCCCTGATGCCAGCTGATAAGAAACAATTAAATATTAAAGACAGTGATGCTTTCACATTGCCAGGGTTGAACCCTGCCTGATTTCCCTGAGGATCCTGTTATTGTGTTATTCCAGGCACTGAGATGGAAAAGAACCAGTCCTCAGTGGCTGGAGGGGGTTGGGTTGGTGTCCCTCACTGCAAGATGGACCCAAGGATGCTCAGAAAGTTTTGCAGAGCATGAAATCATTGTGGTTGGCAAAGCCACAATCTCTGAGATCATCCAGTCCAACCATCCACCCAACACTACCATGCTCACCACTAAACTATGGCCCCAGACACCACTTCTACATGGTTTTGGCATGATAAACTCTCAACTTCCATGGTGTGCTCATTGCAGGTGAGATGCAGGGAGCAGTGAGGGGAGGTTATCCCAGAATCATCTGCAGGAGATGACTCTCCAGATAAGCAGAAGCACTGAGCTGAGCAAACAAATGGGGCTGCTAATCATAATTGTGTTCTCCAACACTTCAAACCAAGTGCTTGACTGATCCAAGATGCAGAGAGGAAAAGATAAAGCAGCCATGAAAGAAAACAGCTCAGGCAGGAGAGCTGCCATGGCTGGACACCCACTCTGCATCCCACCTCTGAGGAAGGTCCTTCCCACCTGCCTCACCATCCTGCTGCAGATAATGCTGATCAATTATGATCACCATGATGCTGATCAATTGAAATCTGCCTTACAGACATCACAGCATCAACCAGGCAGGAGTAGATGGGTAGAGCTGCTCTGCACTTTGTCTGTAAGCCAGGAGTGGATGGCCTGAGTTCAGCTTTTCCTGTGTGGATGAAATGAAACTGGAACCCACTGGCAGAGGCATCACTCCATGGTGTGGAAGGCAGATGTCTGGGTGGACTGAGCTCTGAAAATAAATGAATAAACATTGTGATAGGGTTTCAGCTCTGGCAGTCCACTGAAGCCAGAGCAAGTACAGCAATTTATAGCACAGAATCCCAGCATGGCAGGGGTTGGTAGGGACCTCTGGGGATGATCCAGTCCAACCCCCCTGCTCCAACAGGGGCACCCACAGCAGCTTGCCCAGCATCACCTCCAGCTGCCTTGGGAATCTCTCCACACAAGGAGACTCCACAACCTCTCTGGAAAGCCTGGGCCAGAGCTCCAACACCCTCCCAGCAAAACAGTTTCTCCTCCTGCTCAGCTGGAACCTCCTGGCTTCCAGTTTGTGCCCAGTGCCCCTTGGGCTGGCCCTTGGCACTACTGAGCAGAGTCTGGCCACAGCCTCTTGCCCCCAGCCTGCAGCTCTTGCTGGGCATTGAGCAGCTCCCCTCTGGGGCTGCTCTTCTCCAGGCTAAGCAGCCCCAGGGCTCTCAGCCTTTCCTCCTGGCAGAGATGCTCCAGGTCCCTCAGCATCTTCCTAGCCTCTGCTGGACTCTCTGCAGTAGTTCCTTGTCTCTTTTGACCTGGGGGACCCAGATCTGGACTCAGTACTTCAGATGTCCAGATATGGACCAGTTACAGCTTTGTCAAGAGCTGAGGAACAAATTGACTGTTGTCAGGTGTCAGCTCTTCACTTACCAGTCTGCCCAAGAGACTCCCCATAGAAATAACCTCCTTCTCCTCATTGCTGTGGCAGTTAACAGAGTCTGATCATGTTGGGATTGCCTAAGCATGGATGGCATCTGGACCCCAACATATGAAATGTTCCCTGTTTGGCTTTGGAAAGGCAGCTACAACAACATACAGAACCAGGTAGATAGATGCCTTCAGCTGAGGTCTCCCAGCTGAAGACCTGACTCACATGCCTGAGGCAGCAAAGCCTGAGCTGCAAGATGGGAAGACCCAAAAAGCCAAAGTGACAGCTTTCCAGCAGGGGCAGAGCAACAGGGCTGTAAACAGATTCTTCTTCCTTATTTATGATGCCCCTGTGGAAAGGGCTGACCCATCCCCAGCCTTCCTGAGCAATTCATTAGAGCCAGCTCCTTAAGCTCAGAGGGATCTGATCTGCATGCTGAGAGAAGTGGTGATTGTGCCAGAGAGCTGAGAGTGATGGGGACTGCCAGAGGTGAGTCTGGGATCAGTCACCTACAGTGCCACAGGTGTAGCCAGGAGTTGGTGTCAGGAGCCAAACAGCATCTGCAAGGGAGCTGAGGAGCAGCTGTCTGGATCCTGAGCTCCCCTGGCAAGGGGAAGAGATGTTGGAATGGCTGGAAGAAAACTGCTGACCCAGAAATGAGTCTTTCAGCAGCTTGGTGGGGCTCAAGCTTGGGCAAAGTAAAAGCTGTCACTCTTTCTGTCTGCATGTGAGTCCATGCTACTCCAACCAACAGCATCTGGGAGAACACTACAGACCATAACTCCTCTGGGTGATGCTACCAACTATCTGCAAGTGCAAGGCACTCCTGGGAGAGGACTTTGGTGTGCTGCTGAAGAAAGCCTGAAGGTGCACTGCCAAGATACAGTGCCCTTGGAAGAAGGTGTGGCTGTCCATGAGGCTGGATGGACACAGCAAGCTGATAGGAGATGGCAGCTTGCAGGTTTGATGAAGAGCAAAGCTGCTCCTCCCCAGCAAGCTTTGGAAAAGCTTTCCCTAGGCCAGCCTACATACAAAAAGAAGAAATCAAGAGGTAGGATGGCAAATGCATCCTTAGATGTCCACAGCATCTACCTCTGAGCTCACTCTTGAAACTCCCTTACTAGTTTGTAGGAGCAAAAGGCATTTTTAGAGCATGACTCAGTGACCTGTTTTAGACAGCTCTGTAAGGACAAGATGAATCACCCTCTGGGGTGCCTAATTCTCTCCATTCATGGGGAGTTTAGATGACTAGCACAGACAAAGGCATTTACACCATAAACCCCCAAAGGGAGGAGTCATGAGCACTGCACAGAAGGTCCCTTGGTGTCCCCATAGCAGAGACAGGTTGGAGCAGACTTGAAGTCTGCTGCAGTCCCACCTCATCTGCAAAAGGGGTTGCAGAAAGGCTCCCCTCTGTCCTATGCCTACCTCTCTCCTCAGCCCATGGGTGATCTGGGATCTCCCTGTCTGAGCTACTGCCAGCAGTTTTGGTCTCCAGAAGCTCTTGCAACACATCAGACATGTCAGGCTGTCCCCATTCTCTCTTGGTGTTGGCAGGCTGCTCTCTGAGTGATGGTTCTGCCATGTGAATCTGCAAAACAGGGCTGGAAACTGAAAGCAGGGAGGTTTTGTTCAGGATTTCTTCCCACTTGGTACATCAGAGGTCATAAACCCAACCTTTCCTTGGGCATTTTGGCAATTCCAGCCCCACCAGGGAACAGAAGGAAAGCAGAAAAGGGATTTATAAATGAAGCTGTGCAAGAGCTCATACTAAACTCCTCCAAGGTTGGGTTCCAGTCTTGTCTGAATGTTCATATTAATCAAACACTACTTGCACACAACACCTACCACCTTCCACAGGAGAGCCAGGAATTCATTAGCAGGCAATGTTAACAGCTGAGGGTGTATTGTTTGCTGTGTTGAACAGAAACCAAACCAGAAAATAAGAGAGATGTCATCATTTAGCCCTGGCAGAGAGATTACAGCTTCAGCTCTCCTCATGCCCATGAAGTTCTTCCTGCACAGCTCCATCCTCCAGCTCTTTGCTCAGCAGGGCTCCTCTTACTTCTCCTTTTAAATCATGACCTCTGCAATATCTCCTCAGTTTGGCAGGTCAGGAAAAGCTTGTTACAACAGATTTCTTCCTGCAATAGCCTTGGCACAAGGAAAAGCCAGGAAATAGGTTTTAGAGGCTGTTTTTGATGGACAACGTGTCCTGGACATGGATTTGTTTACACAGTTGGTTGCTGGAGCTGAGCTGTTCTTCTGTCCCTGGTCTTTCATGCAATAGCATGCAGCAGCTGCTAAGGCACTGTTAGGGCTGGGGTCACAGATGTGAGCAGGGGAGTCACAGAACAGTAGAGGTTGAAAGGGACCTCTGGGGATCAGCCAGTCCAACCCCCCTGCTCCAGCAAGGTCACCCACAGCAACTTGCCCAGGGTCACCTCCAGCTGCCTTGGGAATCTCTCCCCAGAAAGAGACTTGGTTCAGATGGAACCTCCTGGTTTCCAGTTACTGCCCAGTGACCCTGGGCACCACTGAGCAGAGTCTGGCCACAGCCTCTTGCCCCCAGCCTGCAGCTCTTGCTGGGCATTGAGCAGCTCCCCTCTAGGGCTGCTCTTCCCCAGGCTAAGCAACCCCAGGGCTCTCAGCCTTTCCTCCTGCCAGAGATGCTCCAGTGCCCTCAGCATCTTCCCAGCCTCTGCTGGGCTCTCTCCAGTAGTTCCTTGTTCTCTCTCAACTTGGGGAGCCCAGAACTGGACACAATACTCCAGCTGTGGCCTCACTAGGGCAGAACCAAGGGGGAGGAGAACCTCCCTTGACCTGTTGGTCACACTCCTCTTAAGGCACTCCAGGAGACCATTGGCCTTCCTGGCCACAAGAGCACATTGCTGGGTCACAGTCACCTTGTCACCAACTTGTCTACCAGGACTCTCAAGTCTTTCTCCATGGAGTTCTTTTCCAGCAGGTCAACCCCCAACCTGTTCTGGTGCATCTGGCTATCATGCAAGTGGTCAAGTTGAGCCCATAAGGGATGGGTTTCCATCTGGTTCATGCTCATGATTATTCCACTCTCCAAGCAAATGACATAGGCCAAGATGTGCCAACAGCTGCTAACCAAGGAAAGCCTTTCCCCATTTGACCTTATGCAAATAATTACATTAGATCTTTTTCTAATGCAATTTTTTCAATGGATGACTTCTTTTCCCCTCCTCATTCCAGTAAAACTCTCTCCCCAAATATACTTTACTGTCACTTTGGTCTGATTTTTTTTCTTCTCTGTAGTTTTTCTTAACTAGTACTGAAAGCTCCAGTCCATTAGGATGATTGTTGGGTGAGTTCAGGATCTCTCCAAGGCTGAAGCCCTCAGTATGGGCCAGGGTGTAAAGAGCAATCAGTGAGGAGCTGCTGGCAGAATGCCCAAGAAGCTTATTGTAAAGAGAAGATTTTAAAAGGCTTTTGAGTAAATCAATTTCCATTCATTTTCAATAGTCCTAGCTTAAGTTAAATGAAGCTTAGTTTAAGCCACATCTATGATGCTGGGCTTGAAACATGCTTTGCAGTGGCAGGGTTGCAGGGTGGCTCTGCTCTTCCTTCTGCTGAGCATCAAAACCTCAGGCTGGAGGACCAGGGCCAGAAGTTAACTGCTGAAATCAGCCCAAGACAGAGTCTATGCCTGCACTGGGGAGGGGAAACATCTCACCACCCAGCCCTGGAAACAGCTATCCAAGCACTAGGCAAGTTCTGCCCCATAAAGGCTCACCCATTATATTAGAAATGCTTTGTGCAATAAGAGGAGTCAGACAAAAGGCACTGAGACTTGTGTGGCTGCAGCAGGTAACAGCCCTGGTCATAGAATAAGAGTTGGAAGAGATCTCTAAGACCAAGTCCAACCACCAACCTATCACCACTATGCCCAAGCACAACATCTCTATGATTTTTGAACCCCTCCAGGGATGGTGACTCCACCAGTGCCTTGGGCAGCCTGGGCCAGTGCCTGACAACTCTTTCAGTGAGGAAATTTATCCTGAGATCCAATCTAAACCTCCCCTAGTGCAACTTAAGGCCATTTCCTTTTGTCCTCTCACTGGTAACCTGGGAGAAGAGACCAACCTTCACCTCACTCCAACCTCCTTTCAGGTAGTCATAGAGAGGGAGAAGGTCTGCCCTAAGCCTTCCTTCCTGAAAACAAACAGTCACAACCCCAGTTCCCTCAGCTGCTCCTCATAAGACTTATTCTCCAGACCATAAAGCCTTGTGTTCACATAACTATGTCTTCTCTGGCTTCCCAGCCCAGATAAGCAGCTGGAAGGGTTGGTCAGATGTTCTCCTGTACATCAAACTACTGATGACAGGGCTGAAGGGAGGAGCCCAGACAGACAGCACCTGCCATGCATCTGGTTTGCAGGTACCCACTGCTGCTGGCCTCTGTGGCATCCCACAGAGCTGCCCTCTCCACCTCTTTGAAAGCCTAACTCAAGCTAGGGGCAGCTAATGACTTGGCCATTAGCATAATGAGGATCTGAGGAATGTGGGTGTCCTCATTCCAGAACAATCCCAGGCAAAGGGGGGGTTGAAAAATCCCACTTTTAATTCCAATAAGATTAATTTCAGATTTTAATTAGGAGGGGGAAAGAATAGAGCAAGAGTGGCTTTTGTTAGCAGCTCATAAAACCTCTGGCTGCTAATGAATTTTGTCCTTTCAGCCAGCAGCAGCTGTGGGGGTGTATTCAGAAGGAAAGAGTTGAGTCTCTTCTGGAGAGGTACAGCCAAGTGCCATGCTTCCAGCTGCCCACCAATGCATCTCTAAAGCCAACAAATCTGCCCTAGCAGAGAGTGGTATCAGCAGCCTGCCAGCAGGTCCAGGCAGGTGACTCCTCCTGTTCCTGTGAGGGGTCTGAAGCCAGCTTTGCAACCAGGTAGGGAAGGAAACCCCTGCAAATGATGAAACTATTGGGGCTTAGAGCTGAGGCTTTGGTTTCTCTCTGCAGGACTCCAGTGCTCACAGGCTGCATGACAGAAAGATATGATCCTCTGAAAGTCCAGGCTTCTCCAGACCCTTGAGTTGACTACTAACTTTCTTTCCAGAGATCTCCAAAGGCTCCTTGTCCTAGTTCCCATTGGTTGCACTCTTCTTCCATTCCTTCAAGTCAGCTCTTGAAGCATCCTTCTCAGAGCAAATCCATCACCTTCCTCTCTTTCCTTTTCTCCCTGGACATCACCAGGAGGAGCACTGCTGGCAGAGGCCAGGCTCAGTCCTTTCAGTTCTGCTGCTTGGGCTCATTTTACCATCCAAGCCTGCAATCTCTTGTCCACCTCCAGACCTCCCCTAAGGCTCATTGCAGAGAAATCCCTGAAGCTCAGTGTTGCAGTGAGTCTTTACTGAGTGTATGAAAACAATTTTTCTGAAGATTAGAACTGGATAAAAGAGGAGGTGATTTTCCTAGGGACAGCACAAAGCACATCCATGGCACAAATGTTCTCCTTCAGCAGCCTCCAATAAAGACAATGGAGCTTGCTTTAGAGATTTGTCAGCATTTGGTTAAGCTTTTGAGGCTGAACTCCAGCAGAACTCCTCATTAATTTCTCAAATATGATTTCTTTTCTCTAGAGCCAGAGACTGGGAAGGAATGAGAACCTGACCAGGACTAGCTGTTACAAAGCACTGCTAGAAATTCCCTCCTGCAAGTTGCTGCAAGTCAGGGGGATGAGAAGATTATTATGAACCTTCAAGTACCAACTGCACACCTCTTGGAATCCATGTCTGCAACTCCAGTTTCAACTCATTCCACTGCATCCTGTAAAAACAAGGCTTGTTCTTGACACACAATTCAAGCCCTTTGGGATTTGCCACAGCTGAAGCTTGGGATGTCTCTCTCTTTGTAAATGCCATTTTAAGGCAAAGCTCAGGTCAGCTCCTCAATGGTAGCTGCTGTTGCCTTCTTGTCAGTGTGGTTAGTTAATGGGTGGGGAATCCCTCACCTACTCAGGGAGTCCTGCAATTAAGCTTGCAGTGTCAAAAGGAGGTTGCCTAGAGCAACCTTTTCATTTCCTTGAGTGCTTTTCGGTGGGTTAACAATGAAACACTGGCAAGGTGCAGGTAGGATGCAGAAGTGCTAGCTGTTACAATGCAGCATAATTAAAAGTCGTTTCCTCTTCCAAGAATGGCTACTGACTGTAGCTGAAAAAGAAAATGCTGAAGCTGCTGAGGGGATTCCTGACCTCCAGGCTCCTCCTTTTTTGCCTTTATTTCCTAGTGTCTCACAAAGGGCTCTTGGGTGTCAGGCAATGTACCACTCATTAGTCTGAAGAAGTGATTTCTAAACCCTCTGGAGTGGAAACCCTTGAGAACAACCTGCTGAGCATGATAACTATGATCAGCTCCCTGGAAGTGTGCTCCACTCCCAAATATTTACCTTGATCCACCCACCCCAGCAGCTAGAAGAAAGAGCTCTTTTCTGCACGGAGCCAAGGAGGTGCTCAGGCTTTTTGGGCAGCTGGACCATCCTCTGCCAAAGGGCTGGGCAGTAGTCAGTCATGGGGTAGGGAGCAGAGGTTCCTCCTGTGTTTTTGGGCACAGTCTGGCTTGCTAAGCCACTTCTTTGCGCCAGAGCATTTGGTTTGCCCAGCAGGGAACCATGTGTGGGGGATGCTCACCATGCAGCTTGCAATGATGCAGGTGAAAGAAGCTCTGAGATGTTTGATCTCTCTTCTGCTGCTGGTGCTAAAAATCAATATCAACTGCCCAGGTGAAGGAATGGAACTTGGGAAAAGCCTTGCATTGCATCACTGCTTTGCAGGACCTGGGGCACTGGTGCTAGCAGAGCTCCAGACAGTGGAAGGTATTTCCAAGATGCAGTCTTCTTTAGATAAGCAAAATGAACACTGGAAGGTGAATTTAGGAAAGACACAACTCCACAGCACTCAGATGCTGTGAAAGCCACACAAAGGAAGAAGTAACAGTAACATTGAGGTTGAAAGAGACCTCTAAAGGCCATCATCCTATCACCACCATGCCACTAAACCATGTCCCTAAGCAAGTCCACTTGTAACAGCTTCCCCTTGCCCCTGGGGAACACAAGGATAACTTTTCCTTTCAGTGTTCTACTTGCTTTGAAAAACTAATCTTTTAAGCAGCAAAACTCAGTGTCCTCTCCAGCAACCTTTGGACACAGCATTAATTAAACATGGCATCCTTTGACAATGCATCAGCCTGGCAGCAGGAGGCCAAATCTGCCTTGACAATGCCTGAACAGCCCAACTGCAAACCCAGAGTCCCAGTTGCCACAACTTGCAGCATCTTTTCTCTTCCTTTTCCTTCCTGAAGTTCTGCTGCAATGTCACTTAGAAAACAAATGGGTGAAGAAAAAAAACCAAACAAGTGTCCCCAAAACAACCTGAGACTTTTCTAGTGGCAGGAACAAAGAAATGATTCCTTCTTCTCACCTCCCATCTCAGAAAGAGCCTTCCCCAAAGCCCCACTTGAATAAAAATCATGGAGTTTCTCTCTTCTCTCCAAAAGCCTTAGCTAAAACTGCCTGAAGCCAACAGAAAACTCCCTCAGGGTTGAAAAGAGGAACTCCAAATGGGAGGCTAAATAAACAAAGGCTCTCAAACTGAGGTCTGGCCTTCTTGTACTAACTTACTATGCAGGTGGGAATCCAGTTGAAGATGTCCCTGCTCCTTCCAGGGGCACTGGACTAGGTGAGGTCCCTTCCAACTCAAACCAGTGTACAATCACAGAAACTGCTCATACCCTTCAGCAAATACCTGCAGAAGCAGAGGACAAACTTCAGAAATCAGTATCAATCCAATATTTATTCCATTAATAAATAGAAATAGAAGTGTTGCTAGCCACAGTTTTGGGCTTTAATGTAGCACAGGGACCCAAAGGGCTGCCAAGCCCCAGGGCACACCTGAGTCTTGAACCTGCAGCACTGCACACACACCAGCAATGCCAGAGTGCTCTGGAGGGCTTTTTGGGAAATGTCATGCTGTTACACAGAGTTTGGGCATCTTTTGGTTGGGAATTGGGAATTCCCTATGCTACACAGTGCTATTTGCACCACAGTAAATCTGTTCTACAAAACCTTGACCCTCCCCCTAAATCCTGCCTGGGTTTGTGTTTAATGACCAGCCTTGGCTTTATGCAGAAAGCCTTTGGGAAGAGGTTTTGCTCTCTTCTGAGTCAAACTAAACCATTCCTGTTTGGGATAAACTGCTAAAAAAGAGCAGAGTCCAGGCTGCCACCTGGACTTTCACCAAGCCTGGCTGGAAAGAGGGAAGCATCCCTGACAGTCCTCACCACCAGCAGCACCTCTACTCAGCACTAAACACAGCTCCAGAAGCATGGAGATGGGCTGCAGGCAACAGTCCAGCATCCCTGCCCACACCAGCCCATGCTGCCCAGCATCCCTCTGCCTGGTCCAGCTGTTGGGGAGCACTGGGACACCCACTGAGCATCACCAAAACCCTACCTGAGTGAGACAGCAGCTCAGGGAATGAGGATTAAGCCTCTCTGAAGGCTCCTACTGACTGTTGTGATGCAGTGATGGGTGATGTAAAACACACCTGGACAGTAACAACCATGCTGGGTCCTCTCTGGTGACAGGTCCAACCCTTTTTCATTACACTAGCAATAATCATCTAAAACACTAAACACCCAGCCTGAAGGAACCCAAACCTAAATTGTTTTCATAGGCATTATACACATCAGCTACACATAAAGCTGAAGAAGGACCCCTTGAAGCTAGAGGCTGTCAAATAAATAGACCAAACCTCTTGAAGTACAGAGGTTCTTTGAGTCAGCAAACTTCCAAACCCTGGTTGCCATGCAACATCAGTAACATCAGCTGATGAACTGCTCAGCAAGTGCCCTGGATGTGGTGAATAGAGGGTTTCAGTGTTTATGTATCCCTGTTTATAAAGGCATTTCTTTATGCTGTTGACAGTCCCTGATAAAACAAGGACAGGGAGGCTATTAAAACTCAGATCTGTTCCTGCAAGGAAAAGATGGATTGGGGTTGCAGAGACATAGCAGAAGCTATATGGTACAACATACAGTCCCCTATTGGTCTTGGGGATGCCAGGAGATGAGGAATTTTCCCAGCCAGTAGCCTTCTGCCCAGAGTGAAATGTGTTTTCAGAGGGTAAATAATGAAGCTGAGCTACATCTTGCACATCACAAAGTGTAGAGGGCAGAGCTGCATAATTTTGCATTAAAAAAAGCCAAACCTTTTGGCTGGGGCAGGGGGGGAAATGTCAGGGTCCTGATCAGCAAGTAGGGAAGTGGATTTGGGCTGGCTGGTGCTTGCTTCCCTTCAACCTTGCAATGCTTTACCAGCAGTGAAGCTTTTCTGGGGTTAGTGAGGTTACCTGGAGGGGAGCAAGAAGGCTCTTTTCATCTTTTAAAGGCATGCCTGAAGACAGCAGTTGCAGAAATGATGATTAGAGCACAATAAGGTCCCAGGTTTCCCTGTCAAACTCCTTTTCCCCCCCTCTGTAGCCCCTCTTTTGGAAACTAGTTTTCAGAAACTCAGCTTTCCAGGTGGAAATCCTCATGAATCTGGGGCAGGTCTGTCAGAAAGGCAGCATTAGGCTTTGCAAATTAGCAAAGCTGTGAAGCTCCCAGGTTATAAGAGATGGTGATGGCTCTGGGGAGTTTGAGTCCTCCTAAACCCCATGAAGAGTACCCCCCAAAATGCAGTGCTTTTGGGATGTGCTGCCTGGGATTTTGGGTCCTGGAAGGAAAAAAAAACAATCCACCCTTATTATGCAAGAAGGAAAATGAACCACAGCAAAGTCTTTATGTCTTCTGCAGGAAATAATGGAAGGGATTGAAAGAGTTCTCCTATGGAGCAAGTGTATCTGCATGTGTAGGAAAGCTGCACACAGAGAGATAACAGCACCAATTTTACATCTGAGAGGAGACAGCCTTCTATAAATATTGAAATATGATGATGTTGAGCAACTTGTGCCTGGCAAGTCCTGCTTTCTTCTCCTATTCTGCTTGTGCTACATCCTGTCCTCTTGCCAGCCTGGGGATGGATGCATTTGAGTCCCAGCCTAGGAGCTCTGGATGTCTTGGGCTCCTCACCCCCAGGGCTCCTCTTCTTCCAAAAGAAAAGGGATTTGGTAGGAGATCAGTTTGGTTTAATAAATCAGTTTCTTAAAGAGGGGAAGAAAATATCTTGGGCTCAAATAGCCTCTGAGACACAATGCTTAGGGATCAATCCACTAAAAAGCTGATGGAAGGTTCATCAGTCTAGGCAGAGAGGGATGGGAGAATGTTAGAACCCATCTGTCCTTCATGAAAGGAAGAAAAGCTGCAGGAAGATGCAAAAGGACAAGCAACCCATGGAATCATTTTGCTTGCATGGCAAGCAGGTAGCTGGAGCCAGGACTCCAACTCCCATCTCTGGCTGAAAGCAGACTTAAATGCCAAGCAGATTTAGGTCAGGAGACTGTTGTAGGGATGGGAGTAAATCCAGGTTAAAACCCAGATAAGAATCAAAGTTGTGTGCTCCATGAAGCCATCACCTTGCAAACCACAGCTTGGGGCTAAAGAGAACAGTTCCCCCAGCTCTCAAGCACACCATCCAGCTGTCAGGACTCAGCACATGATGTTATTAGCTCTGGCAGAGATGATGTAAGGTGCAGGCACAACAAGACAGGTGTTAAGAGCCTGTATAACTGAAGCCACACTTACAGACACTCAGCCAGGGAGCAGTTTCCAACCACCCAGGGATTTTTGCAAGAGCAAATACACTGCTTGGTACAAGACAACCTAATGGTTGGTAACCTAATTTACACCAACAGGATTTCTTTTTGCTATCTACCCTATTCTACTTGTTGGCAATTCTGCCCAGGCTTCCAGCAGATCTGAAATGCAAGAGAAAGCTGGCAGTAGGTTAGCATAGTTTGCTACAGTGCAGCTGTTGGCATATGGGGCTGTTTCTGCCTATTAGTGCTTGTGGCTGGCTCCTGGCATCCTGAGGAGAGCATTTCCAAGAGCTTTCATGTGTACAGGTGTGATAAGATGTTCATTTTTCAGCATTTCCACAGCTGGGTTTTCTGCACAGAGAAGCAAAAAGGAACCCCAAGCTCTTCTGGCAAAGCTGAAGGTTTTGCAAGTGCAGAGGTTGAGCAGGAAAGCAGCAGCTTGGGCTCAGAGGCTTGGTAATGTACTCCAAAAAAAAAACACCCCCAACCCTTTGAAAGGCAACTGAGGACACCTGACCTTTGCTCCTCTGTGAGTTACACTGGCTCTCAGCTCCAAGGACATCATCAGAATCCTTGATGTTGGACAAGACTTTCCAGCCCCACCCCACCATGCCACTAAGCCACATCTCTGTGTTCTTTGAACACCTCCAAAGCAGATGCAGGGCAGCCAGAAGCCAAGAGAAAGGAGATGCTCTGCATTGCTCTTCCTCGAGAAAAAAAGGACTCCTGTGTAGAAAGCCCTTTTATTTATGGCTTAGTTATTATGAACTCAGCTTTTCTCCATTTAGATGGGCTGCTTTCCACAGAGCTGCACAGCATGTGCTCCTGCCTGGGCAACCTGGGAGGGAGCTTTGCTTTATTACAGCAGGCACATGCAAGCCCCTGCTCCAGCAGGGAAGGATAAGGCAGCCTTAAATCACAGCAGAGGAAGCAGCTTTAGCTCCAATTCACCACTCCAATATTAAGAGCTGCTTTCCCAATTTGTTTGCTTTTCATCTCATAGCTGAGGTATTTAAAGTCTCTAGTTTCAACCTTAGTTCTGCCCTTTCTTCTGAGGCCAACTTTTTTTATGCCCTTTTAAATCTTCTTTCAGGTTGTTGGAAACACCATTGCTGCTCATAGGCAAGATGATTCCCCCAAATATATATCCCCAATACACTGCCTAGTTAAATGTTTATTCTGTGGGGCAGATCATCTCCCTCTAAAGCTTCCTTTCACCTCTTGCATTTCATTTTTCTCCCTTGCCCACATACCTAAACTACCCATACATTATTGTTCTTCCATTGTCACTCATCTGCTCTCTCCCAGGCAGTAATAACTCTCCCCATAATGAAGACAACTAAGTCTAGCACCCCAAGCAATCCATATTAACTGTCCTTTCTGGTTGGCTTCATCATACAAAGTGCTCCTTATTCTGCAAGTTCATTTGAATATCTCCTGGCCATTGCTCAGCTGAATATTGATCTCAGCATCACTCTGCATTTGGGTGCCTGTCCCATGCTTCCTGCTAGCTTTGTGTCAGCACACAGCATTGAAAAGCAACAACCAGCTCTCAGGATTGTTTCCTTAACTAGAACAGGGAAAGTGGAGAAGGTGCCAATCCCTCAAAGGTTTCCAAAGGGCAATTCTCCTCTTTAGGTGTTTATGTTCTCCCCTGCTTCACTGTTAAATCTCTTTCCATCCATTCTCCCCAAATCTAAGGTGGGATAGAAGCACCAGCAGATGGTTGGCTAGTAGTTAAAGGGAATGCTCATGCTCTCCCTGCTGGGAATAATCCTAAGAAAGGCTGTTGGATGGACAGACAAACACAGAGAGAACACACTGCCCACCTGCACCAGGCAGCATCTTTACTATCCTGGGGTCTTCTTCAAGGTCTCCTAGTTCTCACTGTTGAGTAACCTGCCTGCAGTAAGGCTCTAGCTAACAGCTCAGGACACTGCTCCTCGGATGAGGTGACTTCAGACACAATCAAGAGCTTTATTTCCCCCCTTGCACTGAGGTTAAAATGTAGAAAGAAACCCCCAAAACTCAAACTACTACCCAAGACCTGAGCTCAACTACCAAACATTAACCTACAGCTGGCAGCCTCAGTGGCAGAAAACAATTTAACCCAAGCAAACTCTGTAGCCACTCCCCAGGAGCTCCTCTTACCTTGTTCCTTGGACATTGTCTCCTTGTTGCCAGTCCTTTCTCTCCCAACACAACCTGCCTGGAGCAGGAAGCACACCCAAAACCTCTCTCTGATGCAGCCTGGGATATTAATGGCTCCAGCCAGCACCTATCAGGCTAGAAATGAAGAAGATGCTCATTACCACTCTTGCAGGGTAGAGAAAGAGTAATTAAGCCTCTCTTTTTATAGAAGAGGAGGCCTAGAGCCACTCCAAAGTACTAACCATGGGCACCTGGTGAAGGCTGAAGCAGGTAGGAATATGCTGGAGTGTGGTTACACAGAGGAAGCTTGGAGGGAAAATGGGAGAGTCAGGGTTGGCTAATTGGGAAAATCAGTTCCAGAATGTGACTTAGCAGCCCAGCAGATGCTTCAGAATGAGCCTGGAAAGGGGACTTGGAGATTTCACCTGCCTTTTGAAGAAACAGGAGCTTAGAGATGTTGTGGAGAAATATCTCATACTGCATCTCTGAGTAGAGAATCATAGAATGGGCTGGGCTGGAAGGGACCTTAAAACCATCTAGTTGCAACCCCCTTGCCATGAGCAGGGTCACCTTCCACTAAACCAGGTTGTTCAAATTGCCTTTGAACTCTTCCAAGGGTGGGGTGAAAATATTCCTGACTCCCTTCCTCTGCCTCTCCTGACTGGGGGAAAAAAACCCTGCCAGGCTTTAAGGACCTGCCAAGTGCTTGGGTTAAAGTAACAATAATCCTGTCAGTCAGTTTAAAAGGGGGTTGCTGCCCTTCATTTTGTCCTCTGCAGTAACTCTTGGCAGAATAAGATGGCCTAAAAGAAACAGCTGAAAGTGATGAAGAGGAGGAAGGCAATGACAAGGAGTGACACCTGCCTTGGAAAGTTCTGGCTTCTCAGCTGCAGGTTTGGTCATGCCCTTTTGTTGCCAAGGGCAAACAGGAGCAGCAGCCCTCCCAAGCTCACTCAAGGGTGATGGGTTTGTCCCCTTCCAGCTAAAATATCCCCCATTCTGGGACTGTATCTATAGAACATTCTTCTGAACACCCAGAGCCCAGGTCAAGCAAGCAAGGACCTTCTGATGGGATGATGCCTCAGGACTGCACCTCCAGCCACTGCCCTAGCAGCACATTAGGGCTATGATTCTGCTTTGCAGGCACAGCAAGGAGGGAAGAAGAGATGTGACAGAGTGCACAGACACAAAGCACATGTCCCCATCTCCCTGGGGCTGGGGGATGTCTGATCTGCTCCATGCTCTGCATCACATTTGGCTCTAGGCTCCCTCATAGGGAGAGAAGGGAAGGAGGCAACATTCTGCTGAGCAGAAAGGCTGGCAGGCAGTGGAACTTCTGCTCAGTGGGGCAAAAAGATAGCCAAAAGCAGGGGAACAGCATGGTGTAGGAAAAGTAAAGTGAGGAAAAGAGAAGGGAGACCAGTGGCTGGCTGTTGAGATGGCAGCAGTCCCTCATCAGCACAGGGATGGCAGGAACAGGAGTGTTCTGATTTCTGCAGATGCCTCCTGCCAGTTCAGTGCTTGCAAAATGAGCAGATTTTACACTTGGAAGTCAAAATGTAGCTGAGGGGATTCTCTTTTCCTTGGGCATCTGATGCATGCATGTGAATCCCCTGGTGGAATATTGAAGTGGTGTTTTAAGAGAGTAGTTTTCCTTCAGCAGCAAGGAAATGGCAAGGAGCTGACAGAGGAAGAAAGGAAATAGAAATCATTCCTGCCATGGTTAGGGTGCTTTTGTACCTACCCCACCCTGCTAGGGTTATATACAGCCCCTTTGTGTTGGGAATCCTTCTCCATCCTCAGAGAGCTGGGGTGAAGGAGGGGAGGTGGGTGGCAGGGGATAGAAGAGGGGAGTCCAGGTGGGTGGTGACAGAAGGGGGAGGTTGGATCTGGAGAGTGGGAGGGACACCACCGAGGGAGACTCTGCTGAGGTCAGCCTGGGAATCCTCATGCTGTAATGAACAGGCAGCTGGTTTCTATAGCAACACCCAGAAAAGACAGAACACATTAAATGGACAAGTTTTAATGTCAGCCTTTCATAACAATAAAGAAACCAACAAGAGCAATCCAGAGAGGGAATCCTTATGGTAAAGTTTGCCTCCAGCAGTCTGCTCCAGCCCACTGGAGAAGAAGAAATCAGAGGAAATACTAAAAATCATCAGAAATTACTTGAAAGAATGCCTGTGGTTTCCCTTGCTCTCTGCTGTACATATCTTTACAAAGGCAGCACACATTTGTCTGTACAATCTCACCACAGGATTCTGTCTGGGGTTTTTTTTTCACTCCTGGAGGTCCTCACCCTGAGAAAACCACCTGTGGTATCTGGGTTTGCACTTGAGGCAAGATGAGAAGATTGAACCAGCTTTGGAGATGGTGATGTGTGAGCAGATGGGCCAAGCCCAACATGCTCATGGGGACCAGGTTGTCCTCTCAGAAAAGAAAAGTTCTCCCTGCTGTGTTCAGCTCTGCAGCCCCAGTGTAAGAAAAACAAGGACTTGCTTAAGGGAGGCCAGAGGAGGCCACAAAAATGGTGAGGGCACTGGAACACCTTTATGATGAGAGGCTGAGAGAGTTGGGGAAGAGAAGGCTCCAAGGAGACCTTCTTGCAGTACTTCAAGGGACCTATAGGAAGGATGGAGAGGGACTATTCATCAGGGGCTGCTGTGACAGGACAAGGGGTGATGGTTTAGAGCTGAAAGAGGGAGTTTAGATCTGAAAATAGGAAGAAATTCTTTACTGTGACAGCCTGGCATAGGGAACCCAAAGAAGTTGTGGGTGCCCCATCCCTGGGACCATTCCAGGTCAGGTTGTCTGGGGCTTTGAGCACCCTGCTCTAGTGGAAGGTGTCCCTGCCCATGGCAGGGTGGTTGGAACTAGGTGATATTTAAGATCCTTTCTAACCCAAACCATTCTATGATCCCCTGGCTCCTCCTCAGGACATGTTGTGCTGTTTCAGGAGGCAGCACCAGGTACTTTGGGGTGCCAGGTGGGAACTCAGTGACCAGACAATGCTATTGCAGCCCCCCACTGAAATAATGACCCTGGGATAGGATCTACCCTGGGGCATATAGCAGAACAACAGGAAGGAGGAGCCCAAAAACCTGCCCCTGGATGGTTTATAACACCCCCATCTCTGCTGACACAGATGTCCAGCCTTCTGAGAGGTCAACCAGACTCACTCTGTGAACACCAAAACAACTTCAAAGAAATACAGAGGGGTTTGTTCCATTTTCCTTTCAAGCCCAGTGAGAGAGCAGCTGCTGGCCAGTAACTTGTCCTGTCATCTTCCCCAAAGAAGTGCAAATTAGAGCTGGGAAGGTATGAAATGCAATCGTCTTGCCTTAGCAGTAGGAGGCTGCTTCAGCAGAGGAGAACAGCTGCCCTCTTTAAAAGCAGTCACCACTAAACCATGGCCCTCAGCACCACCTCTCCACAGCTTTTCAAACCCACCAGGGGTAGTGACTCCACCACTGCCCTGGGCAGCCTGGGACAATGCTTAACCAAGAAGAAATTGTTCCTCATGTCCAACCTAAACCTCCCCTGGTGCAACCTGAGGCTGTTTCCTCTTGTCCTACCACTTGTTCCTTGGGAGAAGAGATCAACCCCCACCTGGCTCCAGCCTCCTCTCAGGGAGCTGCAGAGAGTGAGAAGGTCTCCCCTGAGCCTCCTCTTCTCCAGGCTAACCAAGCCCAGTTCCCTCAGCTGCTCCTCACAGCTTGTACTCTAGATCCTTCCCCAGCTTCCCTGCCCTCCTTGGGGCATGTTCCAGCACCTCGATGTCCTCCAAGGGGCCCAAAAGTCAACCCAGGATTCAAAGTGTGGCCTCCCTAGTGCTAGTGTGACCTTCAAAATGAGATCTGCTTTCCAGCCATGGGCAAGGCTTCTTGGAGGGAACAGAAGCAGGGCTCACAGGCTCTCCTGCAAGAGTCTTTTGCTAAATTACAGCACTTCTAGGATTCTCCAGGAAACAATCAAACCACAAACCCAACTGGCACTGGATGGCAAATCCTATTCACCAGGGAGTTAGCTGAACATTACAGAAACCAGCCTTCAGTAAATGCCTTTCTGAGAGACTCTACAGAGGAGCCAAGGAGGGGACTGGCTCCTAGGAACAGCAGGAGCCACTTCTGTCACCTTCAGCCCCAGCACAGTCCCACAATGTGCACAAGGATCTGGCTCAGCCCCAGGAAAAGATCAGGCTGAAGTTTGCTAATGAGCATGCCAAGCTCACCACCACCTTCCTCTGCTCTCTGGGGAGGCTGTGGAGCCATGGCAGAGTCAATCCCATAAACAAACAAGACTTTAGGCATTGCTAAGAAAACCACAAAGGTGGAAAGGAAAAAAATAAAACTCTCTTTAAGAATCATCTCTGCAGCAAAAAAAACCCCCTAACTATGACAGCAGGTAAACTTGGCAGGGGGAAAGCTATTTGGAGGAGCAATTCTTTTACAGTAGAGATGATCACAACAGCAAAATACATCATCTTTCTTCTACCATCAAAACGTTTTCCACCACTCAATTAAAGGCTCTGAGAGAAAATAATTTCTCCTGGGTGTTTTCCTTTGCTCTTCCCTTTCTGTCAGAAGTCATTTCAATATTTCACTATCTTAGTAATAAAAAATAGATAATGGCTTGCCAGGCAGTGTTATTCCAGCAGCTTGCTCACTACATGAAGAAATTCAGAGCAGTCTTGTGCTTCATTTTGCACTGGAGATAAATACTTGTGCTGGAGTGCCAGGAGGCTATGATGGGAGTAGGTCATTTGCTTGGGGATGCCACAAAAGCTCTAGGCAATCAGGGAGAGCCAAGCCAGGTTTCTGTCCCTACAGGCTGTGGGTAAGGCATTGTGTAGCCACACTTCCATTTCTTCCCCAAAGACAGATGAAAATCAAGAAAATGGGAGGTGAATCAACACTTCCCTAAATATTAATAAACCTCTGCTGCCCAGAGACAAGGAACTACTGGAGAGAGTCCAGCTGAGGCTAGGAAGATGCTGAGGGCACTGGAGCACCTCTGGTAGGAGGAAAGGCTGAGAGCCCTGGGGCTGCTTAACCTGGAGAAGAGCAGCCCCAGAGGGGAGCTGCTCAATGCTGAGCAAGGGCTAAAGGCTGGGGGCAAGAGGCTGGGGCCAGACTCTGCTCAGTGGTGCCCAGGGGCAGGCCAAGGGGGCACTGGGCACCAACTGGAAGGCAGGAGGTTCCATCTGAGCAGGAGGAGAAACTTGTTTGGTGTGAGGGTGTTGGAGCCCTGGCCCAGGCTGCCCAGAGAGGTTGTGGAGTCTCCTTGTGTGGAGAGATTCCCAAGGCAGCTGGAGGTGATGCTGGTCAAGCTGCTGTGGGTGCCCCTGCTGGAGTAGGGGGGTTGGACTGGATGATCCCCAGAGGTCCCTTCCCAACCCTCATCACTCTGGGATTCTGTAATTGTATCCTTTAAAACACTATATGCCTAAGTGGTCCCCAGAGGGACACTGGATCTTTCCCCTAACGTTAAGAGGAGCAATAAATCCACAATTACTTTATTACTCAGCCCTACTAAAAAATGCATTAAGCCCTTCTAGCAGAGTTGAGTTTGATAAAACAATTACTTGATTCTGACACTGGAAAGAGTTGAAGTCAAGTAAGATGTCACTGGGTATGTTTTCAGACCCTGCAGGTGTCATTTTCAACCTCAGCCTCTGTCATTGACCTCTGATGTCACTAGGAAGGAATCCCTTAAGTTAAAACCAGTAAGGTACATCTAGGGTAAATAGCAGGGAAAGGTCTTACAGGGAACTGTAGGTCCACACAAAGAAGATTTTCTTCTGTTTCAGGAGTGTATATATAAATATATGTACATATGCATATCCATCCCTATATATAAAATATCTAAAAAGCCTCTTTTTTGCCCAGAAGATGTGGCCTGTAATGGTATTTTCCCTTCCTGTGCAAGAACAAAGGGCTAAAAAACCCCTTAGGAAACAAACATCCCATGATGTCATGCAAAGGCTCCATTAATAAAGGATGAGGAAAGAGGAGGGCAGAAGATGCAGGGAAGAGAAGCTGAGCTCAGAGCCTAATTAGACTGTTCTCCAAAATTTCTCAGGAGGCACTTGCTGAGGCTGAGAAGGTAAATATTTCATAAAGGGAGCTCCCTTTCTCTTTGTGCTTCTCCTTGTGCTTGCTCCTGAACTAATTACTGGCTTTGCAGAGGGAAACACTGCTAATTTTAGCCTGAGGGAGCCCTGAGTGGGAATCAAGGGATGTTCCCTGGGTGACTGGGAGAAGCATTTTGGGTCCCATCTGATAGCAGGGCTAGATGTCACTGGAGAAGGGCCTGGGCAATGACCTGCTAAATGTGCTGTCCTGGGGATGTGTGATGGCTCTCAGCACAGCAGAGACATGGACCTGGTGGAGCAGGGCCAGAAGAGGCTACAAAAATGGTCTGAGGGCTGGAACTGCTCTGCTGTGAGGTCAGGCTGAGAGAGTTGGGGTTGTTCAGCCTGGAGAAGAGAAGGCTCCAGGGAGCCCTTGCTGCAGCCTTGCAGTGCTTAAAGGGGACAACAAGAAAGATGGGGACAGAATTTTCAGCAGGACCTGTTGGGACAGGACAAGGGCTGATGGTTTTGAACTGAAAGAGGAGATTTAGACTAGAGAGAAGGAAGAAATGTTTCCCACTGAGGGTGGTTAGAGCCTGGCCCAGGCTGCCCAGAGAGGTTGGAGATGTCCCATTCCTGCAACCATCCCAGGTCAGGTTGTCTGGGGCTGTGAGCAACCTGCTGTAGTTGCAGATGTCCCTGCTGACTGCAAGGGGTTGGACTAGATGACCTTTGAAGGTCCCTTCCCACCCAAACCAGTCTGTGATTCTATGGTCAAGCCCAAGACCAGGGCTGAGGACATGGCAGGAGCAGTCCCCAGCAGCTGAGGACAACACAGTGCCCTCCATGCCTGTCCCTCAGTTCCCACTGCTTGTCTGCTGGGCCACCCTATCTTTCCTGTGCACATACATCACCACCTGATGCTATCTCACCCCAGGCACCCAGGGTGGGCAACAAAGAGACTGAGCAAGCTGCTCCTGAGGATTTAAAACTCTTTAGCTGGCAGACAAAGAAATAAAGGCAAAGAATAAGAGGGAAGGAAAAGGAGGGGGAAGAAATACTCCAGTCTCCCAAATTAAAGTCACTTAGAAATCTTTCTTTTCTTTTCCCAAAAGAAAGGTTAAAAAAAAAAACATACAGAGAGAATTTGCAGCTCTAATGGAAAGCATGTGGAGCCAGACAGGTCAGAAGGGTAGTGCCTGTACCCAGCAATGGGAGGTGCTGAGCATGGCTGCATGGGCAAGAGCACTGAGGAGCTTGGTTAGCTCTTTCTCTGACCTGTCCCCTGCTAATGAAAGGAAGAGAAGGGGCTCCTAAGCATCCAGCACACAGAACTGGCTATAAATTGGTATTTTGGCAAGTTCCCTGATGCCTCAGCATTCAGCAGCAACTCCAAGGCCAAGGGCAGGATGAGGGAGCACTTGTGGGTGCCTGCACGTGGCTGGGCAAAGCCTCATCTCTGTAAGCAGCTGCCAGGGAGAGGAGCAGACCCAGGGACCCCACTGAGCCCTGGCTCCAGCTGAACCACAAGGCTGGGGAAGGCTCTGCAGGTCTCAGTTTCCCCACTGGAAGACCAGACAAGCTTCTCTGTCTTCCCAGAAGGATGCAAAGAGTCGAACCAAGGGCCCAGTTGAACCCTGCTCAGCAGTGGGAGTCTGGGGACTAGGTGGGGGTTGGACTAGATGATCTCCAGAGGTTCCTTCCAACCCCTAGTATTCTGTGATTCTGTGGAAAGGATAGACCAGTAGTGGTGGGTCTCTGGTACACAGAATCATCAAAGAGAATCCTAGAATCATTCTGGCTGGAAAAGCCCTTTGAGATCATCCAGTCCAACCATCCACCCAGCACTGCCATGCTCATCTCTAAACCATGGCCCCAGGCACCACAGCTACACATTTTTGAACACTTCCAGGGATGGTGATTCCACCATCTCCCTGGGCAGCCTGTTCCAGTGCCTGATAAAATATAAAATCCAATCCCACAACCTGTACTGTGCACCTTGGGACCTCCTGTTCCCTCTCCCTGCTCTGGTCCCCACTCCTTTGAAGGCATGGCTGGAATAAGCTCTTGGGCTGGCACAGCCCTGCTGACTCTTGTGCTCTCTCTGACAGGAGAAAGGAGAACAGCTCTGAGGGATAAGCACCTCCTTCTCTCTTGATCTGCCTACCTTCTCCCCAGGATGACACCTGCAGATCAACACTGACCACTCTGGTTATGATCCTGACTGTGCTTTGTTCTGTCTCCCAAGGGATGGAGGATGCTACACACTGGGAACTTCCTGAAGCACTGGGCTGAGACAGCTGGTCAGTCCCCTGGGGCTGAGCACCACTTTGCAGAAGAACCTGCTCCATCCCTGCCTGCATGGCTGAGAGAGGATTTCAGTGCTGTGGGCTGGGTTTCACCTTCTTATTGTCTGTGCTCTGCTTAGTCCCTCAGGTTTTAGGCTTCTCAGATGTTTTACCTTCATTTGTTCTCTCTCACATCTCAGCACATGAAATCCCAGCCCTGAGGATCCCATGGAGCTGGTGGCAGTCCTGTCACACCTAGGTTTTGTCTCTTTGCCAGGGCAGGTGTTTTCCCCCCTTAGCAACATGGCACCAAGGAAACAAACAACATCAAATCAGCAAGCACAAGCAACACACAATGTTTTCAGGGCTTTGAAAAGGATTTCTTTTTCCTTTTTCCTTTGGAAAGTACTTTGAAAATCCTCAACTAGGCCAACAAACTGATCAGTGTGTGGCCTCTCTCTGCCTTTTGTTGGGGGATTTTTAGAGTGGTTCTGTCCTCCTGAAGCCCAGCCTGTTACTGAGCTGGAACATTTCCCTCAACTCAGAAAATCCACTCTGATCTTCTAACAGGATTTCCCATGGGTTGGCTCTAATGTGGATTAAATAAAATAGGGGGGAAAAAACCCCCACACCCATCTTTTCTCTTTCAGCTACAAGCACTTGCTCAGTTCAGTGTGGATCTTCTGCTAGGGAGGAGGTTTGGAAGCTGTGAGGTTGCACAGCAGGGGCTGGACTCCTGTTGGATGTTCTCCCCTTCTTCTGCTCCAGTAAAACATCCTATGGGCAGATTTACAGCTTCAAGAGGTTTCAGCAAATGAGGCCTCATCACTAAGCCCAGGGTCAACAAGATGGTCAACAAATGCCTGGCAGGGCTGGATTTGGGGGTGGGAGCAGCCACAATGCCCTGGATGATGCTAGCCCTGCAGGACCCTCAGAGCCTGCACACTTGAGGAAGGCATGGAAGGGACCATCCTAGTGTCCCAGGCTCCCTGGGGTCTCCCTATTCCCATTCAGTCCCTGCTGTGACAATACACAGGGTCAAGGCAAGGGAGGAGGGCAGCGTGGCCCTTTCCCCCCTTGGATCCCTACCACCATAGGGTGCAGAAATGTCCTGATGCAGAGCTGGCCCCTCCAAAACCATCAGAGACATCATGGCACTGGGATCAAAGCCAGCAGCAGCAAGCTTGACACCTGGGAGGTTCAAAATCCTCCTGCTCCTGCCCCAAAGCCTACTCCAGACAACATTGCTTTGCCTGATTCCCTCCTAAAAGTGCAGCACAACCAACTCTGGTGCACCAGAAGCTAAAAACCACCCAGCAGCACCAGGCAAAGCACTCCCCAGAGCACTAATCCCTGCCTTACAATTCCACTTCAGGCCAGATGCAAAATTCATCCCTGGTAGCACTGCCACGCTCATTAATCCCCTTCCACCCTACCCCCCCAAAACAAGCAGCTCTTGTCTCTGCCCTCCTTCTCCTCTCCATCTGCACCAGTGTGTAAATGAGACAGAAAGCAAGGGCTAGGACTTTTCCCAGCCATGTTCCTTCCCTGTTTGAGACAACTAATGAGATCTGCGTGGGCGAATGTCTCCGGCACGGTGTCAGCTCTCCTCTCGGATGGATGGAGGCGTGGGCCGGGAGCACGGCAGGGTGGGTGCGCAGGCATGTGCCAGCTGCGCTCCCGCTGAGCTGGGGGGTGCACAGCCACTCCCTCCCCCTCTCTCTCTCTCTCCTCCCCTGCAAGGTGAAACCAATCCATTATCCCCTTTATTAGGCTTTTGCACGCTGGAAGAGCTGTGCAAAAGGGGAAGGGGTTGTCTCTTCCCCTTCCTTGTGCTGTCAGAGGAGGGAACTGAATAGGATTCAAGCTTTAAACCTTGTTCCACACCCACCCCTCCCTCCTTCCCAGACCTCTAGCAACATGCTGCCAGTCCTCTGTCTTCCCCCTTCACAAAAGCATCCTAAAAGGAGCAGCAGTGAATGTTAGAGCAGTGGTGATAGCAGGCTGGCAGGTGGAGAGCAAGTTATGGGCTGACAGAACTCTGTATCACAGAATCATTCAGGTTGGAAGAGACCTCTAAGATCAGCAAGTCCAACCATCAACCTAGCACCACTAAACCATGTCCCTAAGTAGCTCTAACACCTCCTTGGATGGTGACTCTGCCTGGGCCAATGAGCTACACAGTATTTCTTGCTGCTTTTCTCCCCCACACAAGCCTTCTTCTCAGTGCTGGTCTCCTCTTCTTCCCCTGGGCAGCTCTCTGCCACATGAAATGAGCTGGGCAGGTCTCAGACCTTCCCATCCTAGACATGCAGCAGGAACAAGCACCCACCAAGGACTTCAGAGAGGAGGTGCTGGCACTCAGATAACCCTGAATTTATCATAGTAGGGACAGGAGGAGATGAGCAGCTTTAAAACTCTGAAAGAAATGATCCAAGAGAAGAGAGAGGAAAGGCCAAACCTGAATGTTAATTTCTCTGCATACTTAAGTCAATCACAGGCTCAGATTTCTGGAGACAAGTGAGTAGTTCCTTAGGGCTGATTGGTGTTTTTCTGTCATCATGATTTTGTTTTGATTTTCAAGCTGGAAATTCAGCCTCTGCAGAACACATTTCCATAAGAATATTTAGGCTTTTCCATCAGTTTTTTCAAGGTCCCATTAGAAGAAATCAAAAGAATTTCCACAGAGTCAAATGAAAACTGAATCCAAGCCAGTGTTTTTCTCTTTAACTCAACACTCCTTCACTGCTTGGAAATCTCATGGACATCTCAATTTGCCAGTGCATGCTACCCTCCCAGCCCTAGGTATTTACCTGGCTATGAACTTTTCTGGGTTCACTCAGTAACTCTTTCCTCAGACCAGGTTCTGTATTGAAAGCAAGAGTTAAATTTGTCTTGCATGCTCTGTTACCTACGAAACAGGACACCCAGCAAAAATCCATTTACACAAACCTCCAGTGAATGCTTGGGCTAAAAATAAGCTCATTTCCTGCAGTTAAACCTCATACCTGCTGCTGGAAACCTGAATCATGCTGCCAGCAAGATCTCAATCTCAAAACACAACCAGCACCTTTGGCTTTTGAAAGCTATTTGGAGATCAGTAGGTAGATCCTAATAGATTACATCAACCAGCCTGGAAACCTAAGTGGCAAAGCCAGAACAAATCTGACCCAGCTGGATTATCCATCTGGGGTCCATCAGCATGGGCTTCCAGGGAGCCCTGGTGGCTTGTAGCAGCTTTTCTCTTAAGAAGCCTTTCATTTCAGGCAGGTTTGTAACCCCAACCTGTGCTGTTAATGGTTCTACCCACCACCAAGAGCTTGCTGGAGGTGAGAAATCAGGTGGTGCTTCTCTTGGAGAAGGATGGATTTCTCCTACAGGGAGACTGTCCTTTTGTGCCTCTGGTGGCCTTCTTACAGGAACAAAATCACCTTCTTACAAAATTAGTGAATATGCCATTTTTTCATGGGGCAGGCTAGCCAGTGCCTTTACTCAGATGCCAGCATATCCCCAAATACAGCTGCTCTCTTCCCTTCCTTCAGTTCACTCTCTAATTATATCACATAAAAGCAATCAAGTTCTCTTGGCAAGATTTATTCAATTTATCCTTCTGGCTCTAATCTTGTAACCCTGTGTGAGTGTATTTAAGACATCATGGTTGGAGTGCTGGAGTGCTTCCTCACCCATAGTGCAGGGCTTTGCACAGCTCCTCAAGGGACACAGAAGGTGCTGCTGTCCTCAGGTAGATGCTGGGAAGGAGATGTAAGGGATGTGGTTCCAACCCCACTCTCCTTTATAGATTTCCTCTGCTTGGGTGCAAGGTGGTTTTGGTGGCCAAGTGATTCTTCAGGTGCCTTTATCACAGAATCCAGCATGGTTGGGGTTGGAAGGGACCTCTGGGGATCAGCCAGTCCAATCCCCTGCTCCAGCAGGGTCACCACCCACAGCAGCTTGCCCAGCATCACCTCCAGCTGCCTTGGGAATCTCTCCACACAAGGAGACTCCACAGCCTCTCTGGGCAGCCTGGGCCAGGGCTCCAGCATCCTCACACCAAACAAGTTTCTCCTTGTGTTTAAGTGGAATTTCCTGGGTTCCAGTTTGCGCTCATTACCCCTTGTCCTACCTTATGCTCTCTTAGAGGCACCAGGTGTCTTCAGGAGAGCACAGAGAGGTCCCTCTGCAGCTTTTGCTGACCTTCATCCCTGGCATGGAAAGGACAGGATCTGTCACTGCCACTTTCTATCTACTTTTTATTTCCTTCAGGTCAAGGAGTGAATCACCAGGAAGTACTGTTGATCCTTTTAGAAGACCACTTCTGCTTTTGGTTTTGTTCACTGCCCTGACACTTCTCCAGGAGCCCAACTCCTTCTGGGCAGGTAGCAGCTGAGGACTTCAGGAAGAAGTAGCCTCTCTCACCTGTCCCCTTGGCAATGTCAGGTTTGATGCAGGTTTCCTTCTCACCACCATCATGGTTGTATCCAGCCTCCAGTTTGGAAATGACTGACATCCAGAGAGGACATTTGTGAGTCAATTATATCAATAGTTTAGGGTATGCAGGTTCCCAGTGCTTTATTTGCCCTTGCACAGGTCTTGCCAGGTCTTTTCCTCTTCCTTGCAGGAGTTATTTTACAGACCTCTCACTTACACACTACTTTTGAAGCCTTGGTAAGTTCCTCTCACCTCTCACATGGCCAAAGTGAAACCTTTTTATTACTGAAGCACAAGGAGCAAAATATTCCCAGTGTTGGACATAACCTCTCTGGATCCCTTGCTCTGCACAAACACAGTTCACAGATCCCTGGTCATAAATGTACCTGAGTACCTGAAACAACTGGGTTGGCATCTTGGTCTCCTTATTTCCACATTAAGGCCATCCCAGAGCTTTGCTCTTCCCATGGTTAGAAACATTACTTTAATGTCTAGCCTAAATTAGAAGACTAAGTTCTCCCATGTCATTGCTCTGTACAAAGTCTTTCTCCGTTCTTGCCACTTACTCCCAACATCTTCCACTGTCACAGAACCCCAGAATCATTAAGGTTGGAAGAGACCTCTAAGATTATGAGCAACTGTGCCTCCTGAGTGCTGATTTTGGTAAAGGAAGGTGTTTCTTTATCAACTGCTGGCAGTCAGGCAGATCTGGGTGTTGCTTCAGCCTGAAATTCCCCTGGAGAGCCAGATCCCAGAGAAGGACCTCCCACTCTCTTGTACAATGAAGCAACCTCCCAGATGAAATGTTTGAGGATCACTTTTGCCTTTATTTTTTTATAGCTCAGCTTGTTTATACACTGTCCTTTGCTTTGATCTGGGAGAGTGATTTCTATCATCCTCTTCTGAAGGAGATGCCATGTGCTTTTAAACAGGATGTGGTGTGTGTGTAGCCCTGAGATAGCCAAACAAATGATGAAAGGAAAATAAAGAGGCCAGAGCCTGGTGTTTGAAGGATTCTCTTTGAGGCAATCTCACCTCACCACTTGGCAGGCAGCTAGTCAGTTTAGTTTTTTCTCTCAGTGGGATTAATTACATGGCAGGCAGGATTCAAGAAGGGATGTCAAAACTTTTAGCTCTAGCATGACTTGTCCAGGTCAACACAACCTAGCTGAAAATCAGCATGTGTTATACAGCTTGTTCAGTGCCTTCCAGCAGAGCCAAAGTGACAGTAACAGGCACACTCCCCCCAAGGAGCCTCACATCTTAGGTTCTCCTTAAGAGCATCACTCCATGCTGCATCCCAGCAGAGGTATCCAGCCTGGTTCTCACTCTCTCATATGTTTTTATCCAGACAACATGAGTTCTGTGTCTGGAGCTGAGCTGCAGATGGAGGTTTTCTCCTCTTTGATTGCACTGTGTCATAGATATGAGACCATTGGAGGAGAGTGGACAGCCTGTCTCTGCCAATCCTGCAGCCCTTTCCAGTCCAAATCCATTGGGCTCTATTTACTCCAGGATGGCCCATGGGAATTGTCCAGGTGATGTGCACACAGGCACCAGTGGCAGGTCACAGGTCATCTTTTTGGGCAGCTCTTTCTTGTCCCCTCCCTACTGAGGACACTTACTACTACCCACAGTTGACTTTCCCACATAACTGCCCATTCGTGACCTTCTCTTTGCCATGGCAGACTCTGCTTTAGACTGCCATGTGAAGCATTAATTAACAGCAATTCTGCCTTCATCTAGCTCAAAGAGAGCAGCTAGTGAAGTGTTCACACATTCATGTGCTGCTTTTGCAGGCTGTGGAAAGGTGCTTGCCTGCTCCCCTTCCTGAGCTGCAGCCTACTTGTGCTGACCTTGCTAGCTCAGGGGACTCTGCTGGTGCCTTTTCTCACATTCCCCAACTGGAAGGGCTCTTTTCACATCTTACAGTATGTTCCCCTCTAACTGCTATTTTCTCAGTTGTCTTCCCAAGGAAACAAGGCTTACATGATTATCCTGTATTAATATGAGAGAGAGAGAGAAAGAGAATTAGTCTCCTTTTGGTAACTTTTAAGCCTGTTGGGTGGCTGCAGCCAAGTTAGGCAGCAAGGGTAGAGATAGCATCCTCTAGAGAGATTTTTTTTCATGCAAACAGGCTGCATGGAGCACAAATACATGGCATTTGTGGCCTTGCTGAGAAAGAGCCTGAATCAGTGAGAGTTTAACCCCACTGCAGACATCAGAGAATAAACAGAAAATCACCTGAGAAAAAGCTTGACTCAGTGAGAGCTTAATCCCAGCTCTAGACATCAGAGAATAAACACAAAATCACCTGAGAAAAAGCCTGAATCAGTGAAAGCCTAACCCCCCTGTAGACATCAGACAATACACACAAAACCACCTGAGCAATAACTTGAATCAGTGAGAGCTTAACCCCAACTGTAGACATCAGAGAATACACACAAAATGACCTGACTGCACAAGGGAGAGCAGTTGCCCTGTCAACACTGTGTGGAGGAAAATGAAAAGCATCAAGTATTTATGTAGGAACCATGTGCATCCAATATAGCTGAGAGGAACAGAGCCAGTGAGAGCCACGCTGGGAGCCCTACTGGGAAGGATCTGCTGCCATGCCCCAGTCAGGATCTGCCTCTGGAAACAGCAATTGCAAAGTCAAGTGTTCAACCCCTAACTCCACAGGAAGCCTGGGTCCTTTGATAAATACCAACATTGCCTCAGGCCCCTACAAGTCAGAAATTAAAGCTTCCCGAAGAATTCTTCTTTGTTCCCCTCCTGACACTGCCTCAATGGCTCTGGGAAGCATCTGCAGACAGTGATCATGTGGCTGCAATTAATTCTTTTTAAGGAGCTTTCAAAATCGAGGGATCTCCTCTCCTGCTCCTTTTTGCATGGGCCTCAGCTTTGATGTTCCTGGGGGAAGGCTGCTGGGCTGTGAGGGCAGCAGACACTTGCAGCTCTGTCGCCTGTGTAAAAGGAAATGAAGCAGCAGATCCAAAGCGAGAGGCAAAAAGAGGTTTTTCCCAGCTCCCAAAGTGGGAAGTTTCAGCAGACAGCACACACAACACAGGACTAGGAGATTTCTTGCCTTGCTGATTTTTTCCTGGGCTTTCAGGCTGTTTTAGTTAGGTTGTAGTCCAACACATGCTGAGTTTGGATTAAATTGATTTCCCTTCCCTCTGTTTACGAGATGGCAAAGGCTCAGGGTGCTACTGGCCTGTGCAAGGAGCAGCAGCTCTGCCGAGCACTTTGCTCACCCAACACATCCCATTGAGTCCAACAAATTCTCTCCAGGGCTGTGCTAATGCTTTTCTGCCTAAGAAGGGATTAGGAAGGTTTGCCTCAAACTTCCCAGTCCCTCTCCTGCCTTCCTCTCTCCTTCCTGAGCCCTGGTTTTGCAGCAGTGCATGGATCTCTGTCAGGTTTAGCTCTGCTGTGTGGTCACTGGCAGTAGCTATGGCTTCTGTTCTTCAGCCATTATGGCCAAAAAGTTGATTTTAAACTGTGCTGCCAGAGCTCTGGTACAAACCCAGCCCTTGGGTTTGCTGTGGCTTAACAGGAGCTCTCTGGATGTCAGCTTCTAAATGCATGAAGCTCAGAAAAGCCTCATTTTTAGCCTTAGACAGAGATAGATGCTCAGCAGGCTGAGTTCAGGCTCCTGGACCTTTGTCTCGTCTGCCTGGCTCTCTGCCACCAGTGTTCCCACTCTTTCCCCTTACTCCATGTTCCCACTGGGTAAAACTGGGATTCTGCTTGCAAAGACTAACTTTTTTAATTGTGTTAGGAGGGAATATTAATTTCAAGTCTCTGCCTGTCTGTGCTTTTGGTTCATCAGCCACGTTAGCAGCAGAGGCAGGGCTAGGAGCTCCCTCCCCTCTCCATGCACTGCATGCAGCCCCCATCCTGGGTCACCTCATCAGAGCTCTCAGGACTGTGATTTCCATGCTTTTTTCCCCCAGAGTTAAAGAGCACAACAAGACCTTGGTAGATATTTTCTGCATTTAAATCTTCCAATTAAAATTCATAACTCTGCTGGCTGCTAAAAATCAAGGACTAGCAGAGTTGCTAGTGTTATTATAAATTGTAATTTTTTCCATCTCTGGGTAATCCATCAGCCCAGCAGTGAAAACCAGCAGTTGCCTCTGTTCAAAGAAGCTTTGTGACTTTATTCCTGCCCTTCTCAGATGATCTCCAGGTAGCAGCCCCCTTTTCTCCCACACTGTCTGACACAGGAACATAATGGAACCTCAGAGCAGTTAGTCTCAACTCTGTTCAGCTTGGGAGATGGTTGCTTTGATTTCAGAGTAAAGAAATCTTTATGTGTCCAAAAGCTCATCCTACTTCCCCCATTGCAAGTATGTCTGTGGTCTAACAAATGATGCTGCCTTCCCCTCTAAACCTTGCTGCATTCTATCTTCATCTCTCCAACAATACTGTTTCTGCTGTGCTGATGTTGCTCATTTTTTTTTCAGCTGGGATGGCAGGAGGTTGTGTGTGCTGAATTTACCTGCCTGGTGGCTGCTGTGCTGGATAGATTTCCACAGAGGTGAAGGCTGAGCCAGGAGGAGGGAGAGGAAAGCCCTGTGCAGCCTTCCCCATGCACACAGGGAGGCTGTGCTGTCATTGCCATTAATCAGAAAGCTGTCAGCACTGAGAACAACTACTCCAGAGACCCACTTCTATTCCAGTGAGGAATAACAGCCCCAGGGAAGAAAGAGCCACAGATAGGAAAGGCATCTGCAAGGGACTCTGTAAATGCAGCAGCTCCTTGATTCTGGTGGAAGTTAAGGGCTGGCTTCATTTTCTAATGAGCAAAGAGGTGATTAGAAAAGGAAAGTTGCACTGGATGGTACTGATAAGGTGCCCTGCACATGCATGAAGATTTAACCCCCAGCTGCCACCTCTCCTACTGTCCTAAGCAAAATCAGAGACTACCCTGAGATGGAAGGGACCCACAAGGATCACTAAGTCCAACTCCTCTTTATGCACAGGACAATCCCAAAGCCACACCACGTGTCCAAATGCTTCTTGAATTCCATGAGAGCTGGTGCCATGGCTGCATCCCTGAATCCCTACAGGGAAAGCATGGAAAATGGGAATGGCCCACCTGTCTCTAGGTGATAGGAACAACTTCAGGTAACCTGCACTCAAAACCAGCTTCACTGGAGCAGAATGCTCAAGCCTCAGCTGGGCTGCAGCAGGAGCTGGTGTAAGATAGCAGCTCAGTGTCTTCATTAGCAGGATAATTCTCCTTCAAGCTATCCTAACCTACCAGTTTGACAGCAATGAAGTGTTTATGCTTGCAAAAGGCATCATTTACCCATGTGGAGCATTGAGAAGCCACAGTGATTTCTCAGGAGTATATGCTTGTGTTGATCCAGGTACCCATGCCTATGTATTTAGCTGTATTAAAAGTGACACACTTTGATTGCATCTGCTTTGTGGAGTGATGCAGCTCACTCATGTCTCCAGCTTGTTGTTGTTGTTATTTACCACTCTCCCGATCTGGGTCATTGCATTCTGTATCAGCAATGACTCCAGATTCTCCTCCAGGTCACTGACACAGGAATTGAGAAGGCAGTGGGATGAGAAGCCATCCCTGAAGGCCAGCACTGGGCACACTTCATGCTGTCTCTCTGTCAGTGATTATAGCCACAGATCTATTTGCATATGCTAACAAGGAGCTGCAGATGCTTTGCCAAAGATTTCAGGGGAGGTAAAACTCAGACCCAGGTGAGTTGTCACAATTGATTCCATAAATTAGATTGTGTTGAGTTCTTGCTCAACTGCCAAGATTTTGCACTGGAGGTTAAGGCAGGGCAGAAGCAGACAGACTTCACCTCAATTCATGGGAAATTTACTTCTTTTAGTGGGTTTTGGGGTGATTTTATTTGTTGAGGGGGGGAGAGGTGTTGTTTTTTGGGGTTCTTTTTGTTTTTATCAGTGAAAGAAATGCTCCTGTATAAGGAATGTACTTCAAGCAATCAGCATGCTCCCAACATCCTTGTCATTGCCTGGAACTTCTATAACCTGATGAGCAGAAATATCTTTCCAGGTATCATGGAAAATACATCAGAATACATTTTATATTGTCCAGAGAAATAATTAACACAAAAATCAATTTGGCCTTGCATTTACTTTTTCACAGTAAATCATTGAGCCATTAACCTTGAGGAGGTCAATGCACTGTCCTGACTGAATTCAGGTAAAGCAACACTCAAAGTAATATTTAGAGGGAAAAATGATTCACAGTTTCTTAAGATAATCTTGGCTCCTGAACTATGACACCAAATTAGCCTTGTTCCTTCCCTTGCCACCTGCCCAGCATCCCCATCCTCTTCTCCTCTTTGCAGGGACTGCCAGGAATTTGGAGAGGAGGTAAGATGAATGAGAAAGTAAAAAGGTTCATCTTTCATCTAGAGAAAGCCTGGGTGATTCAGGTCATTTGGGGGCAGATTTACTGTCCTTGTCCAATACAGAACACATTACATTTTGGTAGGAAAGAAAATATTTCATCAAGGCTTACAAGCCTTAATCAAACATCACTGAAGTCACCAAATATGTGGGACTGTTCTTAGAAGGTCTTGGATTGGGCACTCAGTACAGGTTAGTTTCCAGACACACTTCCATACCAGAAAATCTTCTCATCTGGTTCACTTGAAGGAGTCAGCAGTCCTGGATAACACCTGCAGTGGATCCCAAGCTATGGTATCTCCACCTGGACTGGATCCCAAGCTATGGTATCTCCACCTGGACTGGATACCAAAGGAGAGAAGATGAGGGTGGTGAAGCACTGGGATAGGTTTCCCAGAGAGGTGGGAGATGTCCCATCCCTGATTCATTCTAGGTCAGGTTGTTTGGTGCTCTGAGCAACCTGATCTAGTTGGAGATGTTCCTGCTGACTGCAGGGGGTTGGACTAGATGACCTTGAGAGGTCCCTTCCAACCCAAACCATTCTGTGATTCTATGACTTTATGAGCTCAGCTTTATTTTGTTGCTCCCTGTACCTAGGACCAGTGACCTGCTTGTCTTCTGTTCCCTGAGAAGGTGAATCATGAGTGGCTTTTCACTGCCTTTCCCAGACTCAAACAAGGCCACTTGAAGGTGCCATGGCCATCTCCAAGGCATCCCATCCTCCCACCTCTTCATGGACACAGAGAAGCCACGTGAATCTCACCTGTTGGGTCGGTGTCCTGGAGATGTGACAGCAGCATGGTCCACACTGCTGCACAAAGGTGCTGGTTTTGTGTGGATGGGCAGAGTCTCATGAGCTGAGACTGCAAGTCCAGATACTTTAGAAAGGAAGCACAGCTTCAAGGCAGGAAGAACTGCCACTGAGTGCTTGTGTCATGTCCTCTGCTGGAGGCAGTCTCACCTACCAAGGCTCTGGTCTCCACAGCCACGAGGGATTTCTCCCATTTCAGTTGGGAAGAACCAAGGCTGCAAATTGAGAAGGTCTGAATGCAGAGGAGAAGAAATGGTTTTAGTGACCTGAGCAGCTTTCCAAACTGCAACCCCTAAACCAAAATAAAGTGCCCTTCCAATTAAGAGAAGCACTGAAACCAGAGATTTTTCATGGCCTGAGAAGGAACAGGGATGTTAAATAAATACCTTGGGGCTATAAAACCATTGTGTGTAAGTGATATGGAAATAAGCTTCATTTGAATTTAGATGGTTTTGTCATTTCTTTTTCTTTTTTTTAGGCTCAAATTGACTCTTTCCTTTGTCCTACATATTTTCAACTTATTCTGAACCCTCAACCAAACCATTTTTTTTTGGTTTCAAAAATACAGACATGCTTGTTTCAAGAGTTTCAATGCTTCCCCCCAAAGGAAATGGTTTTGAACTGAGAAATTTGTCAAATCAGCTTTCAGCAACAATTTTGGCTGTGATAAATTATACTTTCCTGAAGGGAAAGAAACCACAACAACTAACAGTGAAAAAAAAAACCACCCAAAACCCAACCTCCCCCCACCCAAAGGATGCTATGATTCTATGGTTCTATGATTTCTGGTTTGCCTGCCATGTGGAGAACAAATAAATATTCCAAGGCTGTGATTGCTGACATCTGAGGTGGCCTGTGGTGCACAGAGGATTGCAGGAAATAACTCCAGGTCAGGGAAGGGCACTGCTCAACCTCTCTGTGCACTCCTTGCCCAGGGAGCCTGGAGACAGAAGTATCTCTTCCAACACTCTGGCTGCACAACTCTGGGCTCTGCATTGGGAATACTCTGTGGAAGTGGTTCCAAACCTGACCCAGAAATGAAAAAGGAAAATAATTTACATAGGAGCCCCAAAGTTGTGTTTGCTATCACTGAGGAAAACTGGAAGCTAAGACAAGATGTCACTGTTTTGTCACCAGGGCACATAGGTGAAGGCAAAAGCAGCCTAGATAGGGCTTGTCCTGGAGGGATCCCTCAGGAAAAACTGCTGGTGAGGAGGAAGGGACTGATCTGCTCTGCTTCTTGCCTGGTCACAAGTCAAGAAATAATGAATCTTGTGGGTGGAAAATTTAGGCAAAAATGCAGGAATGACAGATGTCAAGGAGGAGGGTGAGGTTTGACAAGCTCTGCCTGGGGGACTGGCTGTGGGGTCTGTCTCCAGGGATCTTTGTAGAAGGCTGCTCTCATCCCTAGGGATGGCTTATCCTGCCCTGGGGCAGAGGGAAGGGTGACCTAGAGATGTCCCAAGGTCCCTCCCACTCCTTCTTCTCGAGTTGTATACAAAGTATCTGCTAGAAACAAGTTATCTGTTACAAGGTATCTGCTAGAAACAAGGTTGTAATGTTTCTCATTTGGCTGTCCAGTCCAGGGAAGGACTCCAAGAGGGAACTCAAGACACTTCCAGCCAATATCAGGTAGCCTGGTCAATAAGGGTAGAGAAAACTTGTGGGTGTTAAGATATGAAACACCATAGACATATCAATGCTTTGTCACTGTGCTGCTTTAACTCTTCCACATCCCCAACACCCAACTGCTGCAATGCCTCTGGCATTGTTTTGTTTGTCTTCCACAAATATCACTGTTGGTCTGGGTAGAGATCCAGGATTCCATGTTTTGTTGCTTCCTATTGAAAAGAGCTTGGATTTTTAAGAAACAACAACAAAACCCCCAAATTACAACATCATTAACTTCACAAAAATTACTACCATGAAAACAATTCCAGATAGGACCCAAGATCTAGTGTAAGAATGGAGGTGGGAGCCACACTGTAACTGGTTCATATTTTGCAGAGGAGACAAATGGAGACATCCAAACACTTAGGATCTTGTAGAGGACAGACTCCTCACAGATCTCTTGACAGATTTTGTTTTAACTCTGCAGCTCAGGACCAGAAGGGATCTGGTCTAGAAGGAATTGGAAAGCAGTCACCACTGAGGGTGAGAAATAATTACTTTAAAACTGCAAAGTAATGCTAACTAAGATGAAGAGGCAAAACACTGAGCAGCCTTGACAGAAATCTGGATATATGTTGCCTTTCATAGAATCACATGAGTGACCTCCAGAGCTGCAAATGGAGTGACAAACAGCAAACAACTCCAGAAGGGAGGAAAAATAACACTGAGATGTCATTAAGCTTGAATTAAATAGTTGATGAAGCAACTCAAGCAACCACTTCCTCATCAAGAGTGTCACAGGCCTGACCTTGGCAAGAAATCAAGTGGACCCGTCCAGAATAACCTCCCTGCTTCTCAACCAGCATAAATTAGAAGTTAGGAAGTACTCATGTCCTCCAGTGCCCTTGCTGAGTCTCCATTTATTAAGTGGTGTATTCAGTGTCCTCCTCTCCTTTTCATGCTACAACACCTTGTTAAAATACAAAGGTGGAATGGAAGAGAAAAGCTCTGTGTAAAATGCTGGCTGAAAGATCATGACCTCATCTGTCAGTTGAGGAGTCATACAGACTGCACTTAGAGGTGGGAAAGGGCTGGGAGAAGGCTGGAAGAGTGCTCCAAAATAAAAAGTGACACATACCATAATTTGGTTATTAAGAGAAGTACTTTCCAACTGCCTCCTTTGAAGGAAGAGCTTATTCAGCCTTCTGCCAGCAGAAGAAACACAGAAGGAGTTGGATCTGGAGCTGTGCACACAGTCAGTCCAGTGGAGTAATCATGGGCAGCCTCCACCCAGGCTCTTCTCCATGAGGAACCAAACCAAGCACTGGGCAGGAAGCCTGCCCAAAGCAAGGCATGACTGCAGGCTCACTCTGCTAGTGCAAGAGCAACAGTGCCCTACTCTTGGCTCCATACTAGACCCAGCCTTAGAGCTGCCTTTGCATTTGCTTCCTGAGCTTGGGCAGACTCCAGAGTGCAGAGAAGACACACATTCACATCTTGTGCCACCAGGTTCTCCCCAAGTGACTGCAAATCTCTTGTTTCATTAGCACAGCATCAGTCATCTCCTCCTTCCTCGGTGCTCTGGTAATGAGCAGAGGTTCTGGGTGTCTCAATACTGTGAATTCACAGCATCAGAAAATTAAATTATGCAATCTACAAGTGTTTCTGCAGGTTCATGGGATTCTGGTTCATTGAAGGAAAGCCTTTCCTGGAACAGATTTGGGCAATGGCATTGCTACTGGAGCAGAATGATTGCTGTAATTGTCCCCGATTGTTAACTCAGCAGGTGACACGGTGAAGAGCCGTTCACTCCAAAATGAGATACTTGAACCAAGAAGCCCCAGAAAACAATATCCTCCTCTGAATAAATCTCACTGGAAGCTTTCCATTTCATCTGCCTCTTAGGAGCTTGGGATGGCTTTCATCTTTACCCTTTTGCATACAATTAACAAGTGAAACTGCCTGCCTGAAGATGACTGGGCACTGTTAGTCATCCTGCCTGTACCACTGCTGAGATTGGAGCTGGAGCTACCTTTGCTCATGTGCTTTTGCCATATCTACATCTGTGCTCATTTAAGTACAGGAGCTGCTGAAAATGTCAGTCAGGCTTTGCTGTGACTGCTGTGCTCATCAGTGATGTCTTGATAACAGGATAACCTTCCCTTCCCTGCTTTGTGTGTGCCTGCAGTGGATGAGAGGAGACACCAGCACAGCTCTCAGTGTCTGGGTTTCTCATTTGGCCCAACCACCAGACACATCTCCCATTTGCTAAAGTCATTCTGTAAAATTAAATGGGAAGAAATCTGGAAACAAGATCTCCATCCCTAAAAGCCTTTTCTTTAGGGAAGGTCAGCTCTGAGTCTAAGCAGATGAAGCCTTTCTTTCAGCTAACACTTCTGGCTAGCAAACAGATAAGGGGACCAGTCTTTATCTACTCTTGTATCTCTGTGCATGTACCTAGCAGTGAGGAAAGGATTTCCTGCAAACTCCTTCTCAAGGCAGAGACTACAAAGGTTGAGGTTTGTCAAGGTGATTCTCCAATTTTAAATGTGGGGTTTTTCTCTCCCAAAGTCAGAGGCTTCCTCTCTGATGGATGCTTTCTTTTTTTCTGATTCCTTTTCCAGACTTTACTTCCTCCATTCCTCTTTTTCCTCTCTTTACTTGTTTCCAGAGGACAAGACTAAAACCAAACTTATTTTGTTTTTAACTTAAAATCTCCAAAATGAAGACACATCTTTGGAGTTAAGATCCTCCCAACCTGTAAATCATTACCAGCTTTGACAACAGGGAGATCTGCTGGGTAAAAGTGATGTTTGATGCTATTACACATGGATGACTGAAGATTTAACCAAGCTTTCCCCATTTTTTTCCCTTTATGATGTCTCTAAAGCTGCCACCATTTAGTTGCCAGGTGGACTGCATGGTGACAGATGCCTAAATTCCCAGGGAGTTTGGAAAGCCTCCTGGAAAGTATAGGAGGTGGAAAAGGGCTGGAGGGAAAGCAGGGTGAGAGCTAGCTCCAAGGCAGGGGAAATTCCTCATCCTATTGTACTCTGGAGTTATGCTGGAAATAAAGCAGTGTTCTTCCTCCCAGAGCAATGTGCTTTCAAGAAGGCAGTGTCCACACACAAGCCAGTGGAAAGGCCAAATTCTCCTTCCTCTTGTGCTGGGGTAAGACAGTGTCGTGTGACAGCCAGGCACTAATAAGCCTGAGTTTAGGGTTTAGGGCTTGCTTCAGGCAGCAAGTGTTTCCCAGAAGATTCCACAGCCACTCTCTCTGCTAATTGCAGGGACAATGTTTTACTGTAATGATGAAATATTGCTCTGGAGAGTGGTGCTTTCACAGAGAGCAGCAACTGTGTCCAAAAGAGCATTTGTGAGACTGGCTGTGCAGGTAGATTACCCCAAAATCCCAGGAAGGACAGTCAGATAAAATAGCTAGAATAATGCTAGGGCTAGTATGATGCTCTGGGGGCAGTTAAAACTCTTCTTCCCATAAATCTTTTCAAGTCCAACCTAATAACTTCCTCAGGGACCTGACAGCCCTCCCCACAAGGACTTTTCCTTTAAATTTCTTAATGTGCAAGAGTAAATACTTGATTTCCTCTGACAACAGCAAGACAGATGTTTTGCTTAAGGATGGGAGTGAGTCAGATTCTTCTCTGCCTTCTTTGTAATCTGTCCTTGGCTACCTATTAAAGAAGTAACAGTCTCTGCAAGCACACACTCAGAGGTCAGCCTGGGGTTGGGAATATGACAGTCACCAAAAGCTATCTGGGCAACTCTTCACTTGGGTAGAAAACTCTTCACTAGCTTATGAAAAGGACTCAATACAACTTACCCAAGAGAAGGAGGAGCTGCATGTAAACAGCAGAAAGCTTGCCTGATTTCTATTGCCCACTGCTTGATTTTGTCTGGCTCTAAGGCTTCAAAGTAGCCCAGCCATCAGAAAATGAAATAAGGCTCCATTCAGGAAGGTCTTTCAGACTAGAACATTTGCTTCCAGTCCTGCAGAGCTGCTACTGCATGACCAGGAAGGATGGACAGCCTGCTTTTAAGGAGAAGAAGAAAAATACTGGAAAAGTCAAATGGGAAAGGTTAGGTAGAATAGAACTGTCCCTGTACCTTGGTGGGTGCATGGTGAACCTCTCTGTTAGAAGAGTTAAAGGGCATAAGATCTAACAAGTACAGACTTAGTCTGGAAATTAGAAGGGTTTTAATCATTGGAAGAGTGGATTTTTGGAGAGTCTCTTCACAGCAATAATGAGGGCAGACTGTCAGATGCATTTATGGCTGGTTTATTTAACACAACTGCTTGCAGCAGCTAGGGTTGGTCACCACAACCCAAGAGGACTCCTTTGGGCTTATTGCTTACATGAGCTGCCCTGGGGGGAAGAAGCCCAAGGAGGCTGTCTCAGCACAGCTCTCAAACCCTCTCTGAGGATCTGCCTGGGGAGCAGAATCCTAGAATGTTTTAGGTTGGAAGGGACCATTCAAGGTCATTTAGTCCAACCCCCCTGCAGTCAGCAAGGACATCTGCAGCTAGAGCAGGTTGCTCCCAGCCCCAACCAACCTGACCTGGGATGGTTCCAGGGATGGGACATCTCCCGCCTCTCTGGGCAACATGGATCAGGCTCTCACCAACCTTAGTGTGAAAAAAGTTCTTCCCTGATCCCTGCATCTATCATACACACTTCTGAGATCAGAAAAAACATATAAATCCTCTAATAAGGGTAGTGAACCAAAGGCAGAGCAGGAAGGCAGTGAGCCCTGCCAGACACGTTCATGCTCTGTGCACTCTGCCTCCTGCTCTCTGGTTTGGGGCCTGTGTGAGCAACCACCCAAGGCAGGGGGAGGTAATGGAGTCACTGCTGTGCTCCTGCTCAACTCCTTTACCTCTGACTTCTGCTGATTTTTCTACCAGAGCAGGAGGAATTTGTAGTCTCTGCACTTTTCTGTGATCTAAATACATCCTACACTTCATTCAAGCTGCACCAAGCCTCCAATATTGGTGTGCCCCCAAATCAGGACTATTTATTCTGGGAGAGAGTCCCTTTTGCTCTGGACTTTGCTTTTGTTTCTCTTGGAGCTGCATGACATTGCAGAGCTTTTCTAAGGATAAGATCACAGGCTATGCACTGGGAAGATTAAGGGGACTTGTTCCTGGGGATACTGTGGTTTTGTTAATGGACAAAAAAGGAGATTTTCATGAGCTCAACTTACATACAAAATGAATGTACATTACTGTGTTCTAATTGCAAAGAGCTTGGCTGGGCCTTTCAAAGGCTTTCATTCCAAGTCCACTGTTTGTCAAATGTCTTTTAATACTAAGCATGGTTATAAAGTGCACATTATTATTGTTAAAACTTACAGGAGCCTTTTCAGCAATTGTTCTGCTCCCACCCAGTCCAGCACAAACACTCTCCTTAGCATGGAAGATTGGAAACAACACGAATTAAAAGTGAGCCAGATAAGAAGAAAATAACTGGTTTCAGAAAGTCTGTGAAGCCTGAACAAATTCTTAAAAGGCTGACAACCCCAAACTGCCTGGTCTGAGTGCAGACACCCCCTCCACCTCCTGTCTTCCAGTACTGAGCTTGCAAAACTTCATCCTTACCCTGCTTTCCCCCTGTTTATTGTGCTTTGTCAGATATTTTAGGTTGAATTTGCATAGGAGAGACAAACTTGCTTCATTTCCCTCCTTTGATTTCAAGCAGCTGAACTGCAGGGGAGGGTTTGGCTTTTTGGCATTGCCAGGGAGGATTTCTCTGTCTCAGTCTGGCCAATGGTGGGCAGAAGAACCCTGGATGAGAAACTCACAGCCACCCTTCCCTGCTCACTTGCCACCATCTTTGGGAAGTGCAGAACTGCTGTTAGCCTTGGTCTACAATCCCCCATGTAACTTGGAGAGGGAGATCTCCAAGTCCAGAGATCAAGAGAGAAATCTGGATGAAATTCAGATGTCTCAGCCTATGAAGTATTAGGGTTTAGGGTGATGAATCCCACTGACTTCCAGTCAGACTCTAGTGAACTTTTTAAGTGTTGACATCATTTTTGAAACCACTCCCAAATTGCTGCAGGGCTTTAGAGTCTGAATGACTAGACCAAGGCCATGAAGACAAGCTTGTAGTACAGCTAGGCATTAACTTGGCTCCTCTGTATCTCTGTGTAGTCCTTTAGATCCTAAAGAGCTTGATTGGTGTCCTGCCTCATGGAGGTCTACAGCTCTTTTTCTTAATGCCAGGTTAAGCCTCAGCCCACTGATATCTTTTTGGGAAGCATTATAGAGCAACCAAACAGTAACAGGTAGAAAAAGTCTAAACCTCCTCCTTATTACAATGTGGGTTTAATGAGCTGTGAAACAGTTGAATAAGAAGTCTCATTTTGGCCTGTGATAGACAAAGAATGATGCTTGCCAAATATTTACCTGGGGATAGTTGTGTGGACACAGGTGGAGTAGTGGGGTTGAGGAGGAGCAGCCAGAGGCAAAGGAGGAACTAGAAGCCACTCAGTGCAATACAAACACAGCAGATAACATCCACAGCCCTGTTTGGTCATGTAGATCCACCACAGCAAACTTAGAAATGGAGCTGAAATTAAATATAAACCACATGTAATGTTATTTGGTAAGTGCAATACAATGCAGTGTAACAGCCTGGTACTGTATATTATCCCTGGGAATTAGGAACTAAATTGCCCATGCTGACAGCAAATAAATATCTGTAGGGTTGAGAGAAGAGATGTTCTTGCTATGCAGAGTCATAATGTGATCATTCTGCAAAAGACTTTGGAGATAAAGAGTCCAGGGGAAAATGTCAGTTCTATCTACATACATTAAGTGCAATTTACATAAATTACATGCTGTGAAGGATCAGTCTCTCATCTTCTTCATGGCTTCTATGTCTTCTCCTCCTGTCACCCCAGAAATGAAGCAGGGGTTGATCTTGGTGTCAAGGTGCGCATGGTCTTGTCTGGCTAAGGCTGATAGCAGCCCCCAGCTCTGCCCCTGCAGAAGACACTTTGAATGTGGACCAATTGGCCAGGCTCCAAGCTAAGCTTTTTCTCTGGGCATTTAACATACTCTTCTAATCAAATTATAAAGTACAAATTTCTGCTTACACCACACTCAGACACTGTGCCTGAAATGCCTGCAGTTGACAATGTCAGCCATGACCTCTTTCCTCAGCTCTACAAGGTCAGCAAGGGCAAAACTGAATTTTTTGAGCTCTTTGGTGTAAGTCAGGAATAAAAACCAACATCAGTTGTCTGGGAAATGTGAGACATGGCAAGAAACTGTGTGATTAAGATATGAATGCCACAAACTCTTTTCATGGAGTGTTCTCAAGGAACCCTACTTTATTATTTCTCAGGCTGAGAACTGCTTCTAATTGGAAATAGAATCATAGAATAGCCAGAGCTGGAAGGGACCTTAAAGATCATCCAGTTCCAACCCCCCTGCCTGGCAGGGACATCATCCACTAGATCAGGTTGCCCAGGGCCCCATCAAGCCTAGTCTTAAAAGCTTCCAGGGATGAGGCTTCCACAACCTCTCTGGGCAACCTGTTCCACTGTCTAACCACCCTCATAGTGAAGAACTTCCTCCTAATACCCAACCTAAATCTACCCTCCTCTAGCTTGCACCCATTTCCCCTGGTTCTATCATTGTCTGACCTCCTAAAAAGTCCCTCCCCAGCTTTCTTGTAGCCCCCTTCAGATGCTAGAAGGCCACAAGAAGGTAGCCTCTCCCAAGCTTGTGCAAACCCTAAGGAGAGCTGATGAATCCAACAGGAGCAGGGGGAAACCTCCTAGCCAGCAAGTGCAACTCTCTCCCTCCACAATAACCTCATTCAAACATCCCAACCTCTACCTTAAAACTCCAGAGGGGACTTCAAACTTCCTTCTAGTCCTTAAAATGGACAACCTGATTTGTCTGGCTATTTCTTGGCCTCTAGAGAGATGACTAAAATAATAAGCAGCATGTCAGCAGTTCCTGGGCTGTCCACCACTGTTCCTCTTTGCTGTAGCAGCTGTTGTGGAGAGGATGTCTAGCTGTGCCAGGACCAACCCACCTTGCAGAAGTGTAGGGATTTCCACTCATTTTCTTGCAAGACTTAAAACCTCACCTTGAAACCTGGATTCCTCTGGCAAAGTACTTCAGGGTGGGCTCCCTCTGTTCACTTTCCTGACTGCTGCTCTAGGAAGACAAAACTCTTGGTTGATCCTGAATCTTTCTTCCTCCCAGTACCTTCAAAGGAGAAAAAAAAAAATAGCCAGATGGCACAGAAATGTCAATGCTAGTTTAATGGGAAATGTGAGAAGTAAACCAGAAGAGGGAAAAGCAAAGAAATTTGTAAGCAGTCCCTCTCCATCCAAAGCAGCCCAAGGAAGCAGTTCCTCCAGAGACAGAGTTCTTCTGGAACTGAACATATGGCAAATAGATTTTCTATTTTAAATCCTCAAGTGAATGTTGAAACTTTCAAGCCAAAACCAATACATGAGTTTTTTTCTTTCCACCCAGCAGTATTCAGGGTCTTCTACTGTGTTGTGCTCCAAGAGCTGAAAGGGCCAGAAGTGAAAACTGTGGCCTCAGAGAAATCAATGGCCAAAACCCCCTTCAGGATTAACTGAAGCAGGGTTTTGGTTCAACTCTGTCAGACTTTCATGCTCAGAGTAGCCACTCAGCTTTGGTGTACTGAATCCCACCTAATATCCTGGGGGCATCACAATCTCCTTCCACAACTCCATGCCCTCCCCTGGCAAGCAAGAAGTGATAAATAAATTTAACACTAGAATATGTTTGCTGAATGGAGATTCTTGGGATTTGAGAGCAAAATCATGAAACCATAGAATAGAATCATGGTATCATTTCAGTTGGAAGATAACTTTAAGATCATCTAGTCCAACCATTAACCTAACACTGCCAAACCACCACTAAACCATGGCCCTCAGCACCACATCTCCAGGGCTTTTCAATCATTCCAGGGATGATGACTCCACCTCTCCCCTGGGGAGCCTGTTTTGTTTCTTGGGAGGAGAGACCAACCCCCCACCTGGCTCCAGCCTCCTTTCAGGGAGCTGTAGAGAGTGAGAAGGTCTCCCCTGAGCCTCCTCTTCTCCAGGCTAACCAAGCCCAGTTCCCTCAGCCTCTCCTCAGAAGACTTGTGAACTTGCAGATAGCAAGTGCATATTGATGTGTAACCTCCCATGTGCCACCACTCCCCTCACATCCCTCTCAGAAAACAAGTGTAATCCTCATGGGTACCAGGTTCTTGTTAAATAATACTTATCAACAACACCTTCCTTTCCACAGCAAGCTCACAGCAACCAAACTGCTGATTTATCCCATGAGCTAGGAGCCAGGGAAGCACAGGGCCCTGCCTCCATCCCAGGAGCTCAGCAACAAGTCCTGCATGGTTTTGCACAAAGCTTTTCCTTTCCATCAGCCTTTTTCTAAGCCAGCTTCCACTAACCTTCTGTGAGATGTTGGGACTGAACTAGCTGCTTCCCCCCAGCCTAGCAAAGGCTGCATTTCAGCCTTGGGAGATGGCATCACCCTGTGCTGGCTTCAATCTGACAAACTTCTTATTAAAATTGTTATCAATGTCTCTACCCTCAGGACTAGGCCAACAGGGAGAATGCAGTCTGGGGTCCTGTGGGAAGAGAAACACTTTTTAACTGTAGGATGGTATTATTAGTGATAAGGAAGGCATTACAGGGTGTAAAATTAGCCTGCTGGAGACAACTACCTTCTGTTCCTTAGGCAGTGTGACATCTTTACTTGTCTCTGCCCTTCTCTACAACAAATACCATTTCATTAGTCAGTCAGAATAACTCCATCTCTCCTCATTCTTCATCATTTCTTAAACCTTGCTAAAAACAACTGAGATGTTTGAAAACTTGCTGAGTAAAATCCACCAGCCAGGCCTGCCCTGCAGCTCCCTTCCCTCCTGCATGCCTTCACTGTGGCTTTCTGGCTTCACTGCCACACCAAGCAGCAAGACTGGCTGCAGCTTAGCCTGAGGACAACCTGCAGCTCCTTGTCAACTGAAATCTCAGCATGTCTTTTTAAGTTGCAGGAAAAGAGCTGCCTAAGCAAACCCTGGCCACAGACAGGTGTCCCCTGGGCATGCTCTGAAGTGATTACTGCCCAGGACTGTTGCTGACAAGGATGGAGGCAGGGTCAGGACTCACTTATTACCAGGCATCTCTGGAGCTTGCAAGGAGCCTTTGTACTTAAAAAACTCACTCTCTTAAAACAGGCAAAGCCAATTTCTGAGAGATTTTGATGAGAAAATGAGGTTTTATTCTGCTGTCTTCTAGACAGGGTGGGGAGAAGATGGCAGTAATCCAGGGGGAGAGGAAATAACCCAGACCGTGACTGAGAGCCACGTTGTGCAGTGTCCCACAGCTTCTCTGCTGCCTCTCTGCCTTCCTCAGAGCTGAGCAGTGACCCACAGCCTGAAGACAGGAGCAGTGAAATCATATTTCAACTTAAAAAATACAAGGGCAACAAAGTTGATGAAGGGTCTAGAGCACAAGTGTTGTAAGGAGCAGCTGAGGGAACTGGGGTTGGTTAGCCTGGAGAAGAGGAGGCTCAGGGGAGACCTTCTCACTCTCTACACCTCCCTGAAAGGAGGTGGTAGTAAGGTGGGGGTTGGTCTCTTCTCCCAGGTAATGAATGATAGGACAAGAGTAAAGGCTTCAAGTTGACCCAGGGGAGGTGCAGATTGGATATTAGGAGGAATTTCCTTCCCTGAGATAATTATCAGGCATTGGCATAGGCTGCCCAGGGAGGTGGTGGAGTTACCAGCCCTGGAAGAGTTCAAAAAGCATGTAGATGTGGTGCCTGGGGACATGGTTTGGTGGTGAGCATGGGAGTGTTGGGTGGATGGTTGGACTGGATGATCTCAGAGGGCTTTTCCAACCATAACTATGATTCTATGAATTTAACATTTTAAAAAGAGAAACCAGAATGAATTGGTGTTTCCAGTAGTTCAAATCCTGGCCCATCCCTCTTTGGAATCACTGTCTGCTTCTAAGCAAGCAGGGGAAAAAAAACAGGTCCAAAGTGTGACCAAGGCTGAGGAGATGCTTCAGGATTTGTGTTTACTGCAAAAGCAGAAATGAGCCAGTGGAGTGAGACAGGATTATGTTCCTTTGCAAGGTTACAGACGTGCAGCCCAGAGTTCATTGCTAATGGGGTTAATCCTTCTATTGGGGAAAAAAAATCAAATGGTAGCACCTTTAAATTGGCTCTTGGCAAGTACTCCATTATTGCAAGAGACCAATTAAATCAAATCAGGTCAGGGTGTCTCAGAACCAGGAGAAACAGTTCTCAGCCTCGTCTGGCTCGTCAGAAAGATGATGGGGTTAGGAGTCTGCTGTGAATGAGGTTCAAGTCAATAAGCTCCTTGTAATTAGATTCACTCTAGTGTTTTGTTTTCCTTAAAATACATATAATTAAATGATGGAGAGAAAAAAAAAGGAGAAAAAAATCAGCCCTGAAAGCAGAAATAAGGCTGGCAAGGAGGTAGGCATGTTACTGCACCCTCGTACAGCGAGGCTCCAGCTCCATTCATGCTGCTGCTCTCCTGGGGGGCTGACCTCACCAGGAGATAGTCAGTGATTACCTAGTGATGAAATTCAAGCTTTGTCCATAGCCTTCTCCATCAGCTGAGCACCTTTTAAGCCCTTCTGTTAGGGCTTTACAAATGCTTTAAACTCTCTAGTGATCTTGAGATTTGCTGTCTGCACTGGGCAGTGCAATTGAGTCTTCCCTACAAGACCTACTTTAAACCTACCTGTTATTAAAGACTCACTCAAACCCTTAAACACTTGAGGCTAAATGATACTGAAGTGGGATTCCCATTATGTGGAGAAACACCAATAACTGCCCCATTGTCTTCAGAGAGATTTAACTGCTGCTTCTGGAAGACCACACCTGGGTCATTGCTCATTGTTTGGACACAGGCAACTCTGTCACCACAATATGAGTGACTTTGACTCCACAGTAGGCCAAGGACAAACCACTGGCCAGTGACTTTTTAATTTGGCCTGGACTCCTCTCATGCTTAAACACTTCAATGGTTGCAAAGACATAAGAAAAAGACCAAGACAAATCAGAGGCCTCTTGAGAAATGCATGGTTTCATACACTGCAAGAGTCAGCCTGGTCTTGATCACCTACCTGCTTCCAGGGACTTGAAGCTAGGGCTCAGCCATTGATTTGGATTTTATACTCTAATAGCTCTGAAAGATTTCTCCTGCATCAGCTTCACAAGAGCCTCTTCATCATGCCAGCTGATCAATTGAATCCTGCTGATAATGCTGCAGTCTTTGTTACTTCCTCTGCTCTTTACATCTCCATGTAAAGAAAATATGAAATAGGATCCTCTCAGGATATTGGGGAGAAAAGTAAGATATCCAGTATTAATATGCTTAGACATTATCTCAGCATCTCAGTGGGGATTGTCTTCACCTGATTCTTAATTTAGTACTTTAATACTTTGCCAGATCAGGTTGCACAATTAGTAAATTCTCCACACTACAGAGAATTTGATTGTGCTGAAGAACAGCCCAATAAAATCATCTGCTCTTAATTTTTTGGTTTAATAATATGTCCTCTTAATAGAAGTATCACCCTTAACAGAAAAATGCTACTCACATAACCTGTGTGGGATTGTTAAGTATCTGTTGCCTTTCCACAGGCAGTTGGGGTCAGTAACAGTATCTGTGCAATCCCAGAGGGCAAAGGCAGATAGTAACAGACTCTTCCTTTGCAGAATATACAGCAGACATATGAATTTAAATAAACAAACAAAAATCTAAGGCTCAGACAAACATATGGCTTTGGGAGGCTCCAGATTCTTCTCAGGACCAAGTTCTACAAGAGTAAAGGGAATAGCAATATTTCATGAGGAAATCAATACCATTACTGACCCTCAGGACAAACTGAGACTCACTTATGCAGAAAGCCAGTGGCCAAGGTCACATGAGTGCAATATTTTCATTCCCCAGGCAACTGCAAGGTCTTTTCTGGTTTTCTCCATCATGAAAGGACTACTCTTTGGATGGGGAAAGTTTTGGTTTATACAGGTTGTGATGTGTTCTGGTAACAAAAGAGTGAGAAATCTTCCTTCTGATACAGAGAGAGGTCCCTGGTGCTTTGTCCTGGGTCTGTCCTGCAGCCACAGTCACAGCCAAGGGTGACTTGGGTTGAGTTGGAGAAACTAAATAAACTACCTTATGGAGCTTTGCATCACTGGACACCTGTAACTGCATCAGCCAGATCTGACAGCTTTGCCCAGGCAGGCTGAAAATCTCTTCTTCCCTTCTATCCTTCACCTACACTAGGCTTGTTACTTGCTCTTATAATCTTTAACCTTTATTTTTACTTTGGCCACCTGCTTTGTTGCCATTGCCTCTACAGACTGCACATGCAGGGTTCAAAAGGGTGACACCTCTTACAACAGATGGATGAAGAAGTGTAAATCACCATGGGTTGTAAAGGTCCCTATAAATAGTTTATAACATGTTAATCAGTGATGAAGAGTTGTTTTAATAAACAGTTAATAATCAGTGATGACTCTCTGTGTGCATTTATAAAGCCTCCATCACTTGTCACCTTTCTGGTGTTTACCTCATCTCCACAGGATGGTTTGTGATCTCCATGACTAAGTAGGAATATGTTGGTATTTAATTCATAGCATTTATTTACCACTTATTAAACCATCTCCTTCCTTTTATTAACAGCCTATAAAAATGCCCTGCTATGAGATGTGTTTCCTCTTGCTCCTGCTCTCTTCAGAGCAGAACTGAGGATGTGTATCACCCTTTTTTGTTTCTTGTGCTAGCCTCAACAGGACTTGGTGATTTCTGCCCCTGCTGGTGGTGTCACCACCTTTCTAGAGTGGTTCTGTGTTAGCAACACTTGAAATGAACTGGCAGCTTCCTGCCACAGATCGATTGGCAGCAGCACACAGTTAATTGGAGAGATGGTAGTCACTCAGCTGATCAATTCAAGTTTGGGCTGTGGTTAGGGTTTTTTCTTTAAGAGATAATGGCTTTTTATGTATTCCCAGGGCAGGACAGCTCATCTTGTGCCTTCTGTACCTAACTCCTGCCATGACAAGCCACATTTTGAGGCGGTGCCAGGATAGCTGAGTGAGGTTATAGGTGTGTCTGGGTTTTGAGTATCTGCCCAGTGTGATTACAATCTCTGAAATTCACTTCAGAGCCATCAGTCTGCAGTGATCATTTAACAGACTTGCTAGCCTTTCTGGCCTTTAGAACCAGAAACAAAGAGACAATTGCTCTTGGCAACAGATCCCCCCACCATGACTGCAATCTTCAACCTCTCAGATGTACTAGGAATAACTGAATGGGCTTATGATGAAGTTAAATTGGCAAAGACTTAGTTCCCTACTCTATTGCAGCTGAAGATGAAAATGAAAACAGCCCAGCCTGGCATCACCCTGCACAATAACCTGAATCCCTCATGAGTTTTCCACTCTTGCAGTCTGGAAATGTTTATTTTGCTCAGACATACAACCCTGGAAAGCTACTGATGGGGACAATTTACAAACCCAACATGGTTTCTATGGCCATTTTTTCTCTGCTATTATTCCCCCCAGGTAGTACTTTCACATATTATGTGTTCTACAGATTTCACTGGTCTCCACCAGGAGCTAGCCTGCTTCTTGCATCTCATGCCTCACCAGTTGTCTTTCTGGGGTAGAACACACACCCTCTCACCTCTGCAATGCATACCCCTTCCTGTTCCACCCCAGGTGAAGTGTTGATCTGTTTTGATCTCAAAATCCTTATAACCTTTTTTATTGCTTTTATTTGTTTGTGTTTAAATGCTGGAAGAATGTCTCATTTCAGAACCAGAGCAACTGGGCTTGCTGTAGATGAGAGCTTTCTTTTAGCTTGGAATACATGCAGGTAGATCTTCTTGGTGTCAGTGGGAGGTTTGAATACATATTCAATATCAAAAGCTCATGTTCCAAAACAAACCCACCAAACCCTGATGATTCTTCCTGCCCAGCTTTGAGGTACAATGAAAGGAACCTGATTTTGAAGCCTTGCTGAGCTCTGAGAATCAGGCCAGCAAGCTACATGCCCAAACCACTTGTTTATTTTTATAAACCCAGCTGAAACACAACAAAAAGTTTTTAGGAAAGCAAATAGGCAAAAGAATTGTTATCTATATCAAGTTTGCAGTGGCAGGCCTCTGTATTCCTTGATTTCCTTACCATTTACATAGAAATGAGACACCCTGTCACTGGGTACTTGTAGTTCTCCAGAGCACTGCCAAGTATGTTGACAAAGTTTTGAGGCTCTTCAATTAAGCATTTTCACCAAACACAAGGTTTGTCATTCCATTTAAGAAGGAATTGACTTAAAGGTAGGGTGAACTCTTTGAGGGCAGGCAGAACAGCAGAGCTATAGCCCTGAAGATGCTCACTGTGGCTACTGGTCTGCCTAGAAAACAACAGTCACCTTTCTCCACAGCTTCCCTAAATATGAGATGGTGACAGGAGAGCCTCTTCTGTGATCCAACAATCTGTGCAGAATGCTGCTGAGTCTCACAGATGAAAGGTAAAACTCTTGTTGGGTCCTGTGAAGTTTCAAGGGGAACCTGTTCCCAGCCCCAGTTCTGCATACGTCAGATGAAGCTTAGAGTCTACAACAGACAGTGTCCAGCAACTGGCAGGTCCAGGAGAAGGCAAGTTTGTGAACTGCAGGAGTGGTTTAGGCTAATTAAAACTCATTTAACATCTACTGTTTAGTATTCAGCAACAAATTTTGCCATTTGGGTGGTACTTAACTCAGATAGGAAGAAAACCTAATTTTGTTAGATCTAAAGGAAATCTTTGAGGCAACTTACAGAGGATGAAAGAACTTAAATAGAACAAAAGACTTTTTAATGGCTGCAGATCTAATCCCTTCATTTTATCCCTCTCATTTGGTGCTTGTTGCTAGGGGTGTGAGCAGGGAAAAGGCTTGGTGAGGGTCTACGTGTTGGTGTTGTTAATTGTTTGGTGCATCTTTAGCTGTGTCTCTCCAGCTCTCTGGTGTCCTCATTACTATTGCTGAGATCAGTCCCCTCTAGCTGAAGCAAGGTTATTGCTGATCCTCTTCTCTCTTCTTGAGATCATGAGTCATGAGCAAAGAACCTGCCTGGGTCCACATGAGAGAGGAGTACCAGCTCTGGGGATAGTCCTTCATGCAAGATGGAACAGATGGAGACCATGCAAAGGAGTCACAGTCTGCCTGGGACCCAGCACATCCCAGCACAGATGAGTACAGTAAATCCCTGAGTAGAGCCTAGCTACAGAAGAAAGACTGTCAGATCATGTTTACACTTTGAAGAGAATCTAAAACCAGAACACAACCAGCAACATTTGCATTTTAGGCTTTATTTTGATGCAAAGAACATGCACCCAAGCATGTGGGTAGTCACCAAACTTCTTGGAGAGCTCCAGAGGCAGAAGAAGGAGCAAAGAAGCATGGGATCCATTAAAAGCAAATGATGGGAGGAAAGCAGTCAGCTGCAGTATTAATAAAGCATTGCTTGCCATCAAAGCTGGATTATTTCAACAGCTAATCAGCTTCAGAGCATAAAGAGAGGCTGGAGCAAGTATGACTGATGGCTGAAATTCACCTAGCACTGTTGTAATGAGAAGGGATAGCTGTAATCCTTTCTGTGGCATTATCCTCCAACTCTGAGGCACTGGAACAAGCTGGGACAGATAGCAAGCATGATTCTGAGCAACAATTCTCTCTGCAGACCTTTTTAGGGTGTAATCTATGTTTGTTCAAAAGCATGAGTAATCCTCCAAAGCAATCTCTGCCAGGCAATGGGTGCTGAATGAGGAGGTGCTTTGAAAATTCACAGAGAGCACCAGAAGCCACCAGTGCCTGTGTGGTTCAGAATTCCTGCCCACATACCTACCTTCATGTCAACCAGCAGCTTCTTGCCTAACTCCTGTCACTCAAACACCTCATCTAAGCCAGTCCCCTGGAGCTAATCAAGCTAATCTCCTGAAGGAGACCAAACTCATCAGCCTTGGGTGCTTCTAGGGCCAAATTACTCACTCTGTGGACCTACTTCTCTCTGCAAATACTCTGGAAGGAGCTTTGTGGATACCTTTTAACTAGGATCCTGCAGCTGGATGGGTGGCTGAATCCATCTAGGGTATCATGGCTCTGCTGGACAAGTCCTAGTGAATACAGATGCTGCCTCCTGGGACATGAATTTCACCTGTACTGGAGGATGCTTTTCCATAGCAGGGAGCCAGTGGAACCTGGCTGATTTTCAGAGCCATGCTTCTGACTCTGGGCTGTGGCAGAAGTGTGGGGCTGGGAGTGAGGGAGTTGCAAATTCCCATTGTGCAACACTTGCCTTTGTTGCATGGGAGCTGGAGCCTGCAGGCACAGGATAAGGAGAAAAATGTGGGCAAGAGAAGGGGCCAAAAACTTGGACTCAGAGCAGTGTCCAAACTGTGCTCTTCTAAATCAACAATATCCTAGTATATATCACTGTGGACTGCATCTTCCAGGCAGCTTTTAATGTCTATTTCTTGCTACTTAAATCAAGTTTTTTTCCTCATGCTTGTATTTAAGTCACTTGAATTCTTCCCTATTTCTATCAGATCTAAATTTCTTGCTGGATTTCACAGAATGACCACTACACTCAAACCAGAAAAGCAGAAAAAAAAAAGTGCCAGGATGCACAGAAAAGGAGAGTTGATGAGGGATTCAAGCTGATTTATTACCCACTGCCACGTTTGGAGGTTTGAAATTATGTTAAAAAGAATTTATAGTGACACTTAGAGCTGTGAAAGAGAAATCAGGGATGCTCTGCCAAATCTGTGTACCATCATCTCTCACTTACCACTCTGATCCAGTCAGTCACTAACTTAATTCACTACCTTTATAAAGGTAACTATTATTTTAAGGTCTAAATGCTACACCTGCATAAAACTTCTATCCATGTCTCCATGCTGTTCTGGCATGGACAATTAATTACATGCTAAGTGGATTAGCTTCTCCACTGGTTTTACCCAGCTGAACCATCATCTCCCATCAGTTTGGCATCTGAACTAACTGTAAATAAATGAGATCAGTATATATAATATTTAGAGAAGGAGTGTGAGGCTGGAAGCCACTGCCAATGAAGCAGAAACACACACCAAGCTAGAAAGTGTTTTTCCAGCCAGCCTGGTAGGAGATAACACATACACAGATTAATTAATTGTGACTGTAGGCACCAAGCTATAACACAAGAGCTGGAATAGCTCAAAGCATTCACAGCTAAGCTTCCTAGGGCACAGAGATTTCCCTCTTCACTGAAGTTTTGACAGGGAGGGAAGAGGAAGCATCTAATTTTATGCAGAAGAGGAGTCTGAAATATTTCACTGCTGTTTGTTGTTTCATTACCTTGGAGATAGAGCAAAACATTGTCAACTCCAGGCCTCTTCAGATCCAGATTGAAAAGGGTCTTATTTCTTGCATGATTCTGGTTCCTGGGTAGCCCTTCAGGAGGAAGGACCCTTGTGCTCAGTGCTCTACAGCCCCCAGCAGTTTGGTGCAGGTGCATTAGTGCCTATTGGATCTGCAGGAAGCACGCAAGAGGCTCTGGGGAGTGCTGGCTGTGGAGTAGCAAAGCAATGCAATAAGGCAAAGCAATCCATTCCCTGAAGAGTTTCTGGTCTCCATAGGAAAGAGAAAGAAGGAAATATAGGAAACATGTCCCAAAAGGGCAGTTAATAGCAGCACCAGAAACAGAATCACATTTAAAAGACATATGTCCCTTAAAAATGCAATACCTCTGTTCCTTCAGATATGTAAGCCTTCATCCATGTTGACCCAAACACTAGATCTGCTCCTAGAGGTGACATCAAAGTGCTAATTGCTTTCAAAGGACTGGATTTGCTCTTCCCCTCCAAAAGCCAAAAGTCAAAGTGCAAACAACTATCACCTGAATTTCTTGGCAATACTGAAGCTAGAAGATGACATCCTTAATGGGATCCCATATGTTCTGCCATCCTACAAAGCCTAAGAAGAAGCCTTGACTTTATTCCCTGGGGTTTGCTACAAAGGCTGCATTCCAGCTCCTGTTTCCATCACTGGAAGGATTCCTAGGCATGTGGAAAGGAGCTGAACCAGACCATGGGAGGATAATGCTGCCACTGTACTCCTGCAGAAGAAGAAAATATACAACAGTCTGACAATGTTTTCCACCTGTTCATTAGATCTTGACTAGCCCTGAGAGCTTGCCAGGGATATATTAACCAACTAGTTGGGGTTACCTTGCAATTCTGTCTTTACATCCCTCTGGCTGCTAAAGGGAGTATCTAGAGAATGCCAAATACCAATTCAGTATTTAGCAAGCCTCTGGCAGGAGCTTAAGGGCACCAATAGAAAGTTGAGCTCAGGCCAATGCATCAGCTAGCTTTTGTGAGCATATATGAGCACTTTACATGCCCCTCCTGTAGATACGCAGCCTTCACTCTGCAAAGATTCCCCTCTTTTGGAAGGTCTCCAAACCTTGCATGCTGGTTTTGCAAGGAGTCAGCCACCTTACACCCTGTTGTAAGTAATCACTTTGGCTTGGAGTCCTGAGATCAGTCTCAAAGCAAACTGCATTTTTCAGGTAGCTGTTTCATTGCACCTAAAGAACAACTATCTTGGTAGATGAAGATGGTTTGGGGTTTTTTTTCCCTCCTCCATTATCCAGAGGGGCTTTGAAAAGTACTTTGGAGTCCCTGAATACAAAGGCTGGGATGGATCAACTCTCTTTGGGCACTTCAGGGGTAAAGGGTGAGGAACAGAGATCTTACAGACTGGCCTTAGGAGTATTTGAAAGAGGTTATTGTTGAGCTTCCTCCACCTTAAGGCTTCTGGGAAAAGCTCTGTACAACAGGTGAGAGAGGTTTTTGAGTGGCTGTGAAAGGAAAAGTACCAAATTCTTCAAGATCACAAAGCCCAGGGGAAATCAGCTAACAGGAACCAAGTAGCCTGTCTTTGGCAACCTGAAGGCATGATACAGCTACTTAATATCCAGGCAGTGAATGTGCCATGTGCAGAAAACATCCACAGTGCCACAGAGCCAGCTCTGACCTTTCTTAGCAGGTCAGCAGAGCTCCTCCATGCAAGGGCTTCATCAAGTCAGACATGACTGCAGCCAACAGGACCTCATGATCCATGTATGTGATTCAGAGAAGACTCCTGCAGGGCACTCAGCCCAGTTATCATTCCCATTTGGCAAATGGTCAGGAATTACACTTGATTTGATGAGGTGCTGGGAGATAAATTTCCTGCTGCCTCTTGAGATGGATGTGGTTGTGCAGCAATCAGTGCCAGAGAGCTGATGCTGGGAGTGCTGCTAAACCTCTGGCTTCACAAGCAGTGCCTTCATGAGCAGCACTTGCTCAGAGCTGAGCTGAAGAACAGTCACTGGGTGTTTTTACCTGCTGATATTCTGCTGCATAGAGGCTACCCCTGGCTTAGGATCTCTGTAAGAGCATCCTGAGTGGCCCATGATGTGGACAGGGTCTTGGGAGCTGCTTGCTTTTTAATCCCAGGAAAACTAATGAAATTCACTGTGTTGGAATGGGATCTTGCAGAGAGATTTTTATTTCACCAGGTTTCTGCCAGTATTTCCTGTCAATAGATGAATACTAGATGTCATAGGCACACACTCTATGATCCAAAAAACACCTCACATGCTAGCAAAAGACCTAAGGACCCAATTCATTCCCTTTCTGCCCCAAGCTACTTAACATCTCACCAGCATTTGCAGCTTTTAAACTCTGGCACCTCATCCACAATGTTGTGCAGACCTGTCTGTCACAGTGCTTGAAAGATATGAAAGTTGTTGAGGAATATCCTGCCTATTATTTCTCTACGATGTTCTTTGTGCATTAATTAATGTAATTACTGTCATTAATTCAGGGAACTACTGGAGGGAGTTCAAAGGAGGTTACAAAGATGCTGAGGCAACTGGAGCATCTCTGGCAGGAGGAGAGGCTGAGAGCCTTGGGGCTGCTGAGCCTGGAGAAGAACAGCCCCAGAGGGGAGCTGCTCAATGCCCAGCAAGAGCTGCAGGCTGGGGGCAAGAGGCTGGGGCCAGACTCTGCTCAGTGGTGCCCAGGGCCAGCCCAAGGGGCACTGGGCACAAACTGGAAGCCAGGAGGTTCCAGCTGAGCAGGAGGAGAAGCTTGTTTGGTGTGAGGGTGTTGGAGCCCTGGCCCAGGCTTTGCAGAGAGGCTGTGGAGTCTCCTTGTGTGGAGAGATTCCCAAGGCAGCTGGAGGTGACCCTGGGCAAGCTGCTGTGGGTGCCCCTGCTGGAGCAGGGGTGTTGGACTGGTTGATCCCCAGAGGTCCCTTCCAACCCTCATCATGCTGGATTCTGGGATTCTGTAATTCCACTAGAACAACTTTCAGAAGTCCAAAAGCCAGTGAGACTATGACTGAATTTAATAGCAACAGATTGTTCCAATATTATTTGTTCTATAGTAAACATTTTGTATTATAATATTTTCCTTGACTGAAAACCTGCACAGCACAGCTGATATTCAGCTCTTCCATCAAAAGACTCCCCTTTGTCTTGCTCATTGCTGAGTGCCCCATCCTTTTCCATAGCATCCTCTCTTTCATCTTGCTACTTATTGAATTAGACATCCTGAAGGAAGACTTGCTGTGTCAGAGGAAGCCAGGATGCTGGGGCAGTGCTGGGATGGAAACAAACATGACTACACTATCCTGCCGGGGAACATTATAGGGTGAAGCTAAAGTCACTTCTTAAGGAATGCAGGCTCCTTTGTAATGCTCTTCTGCAGGGCTGAAGCTCCTCCTGTGTGCCTTTGTGCTGTCAGTTTGCCCTTTCCTCCCAGCCCACATGTCCTGGGGGCAGGGACATTGCAAGGTGCAGGCTGGAGGCAGGGAAGGGTTGTGTGCTTGCACAGATCAAACCCCAGAGCTGAGACAGAAAGACTTCCCTCTGTATCACAACTGATCTGATCTAATCTCATGCTGCCAAAGGAAGCTCTAGCATCTTTCTCCTATGCCTGGCACCCCTGAGACCTTTCTCAGCTCACTAAATCAGCAGAATCATGGCTTTTCCAGTGAAGAGCCTGGTCTGTAGCAGAGGCAGGATGCTGGAGGGAGTTCTGGAGGAAGAGAAAGGGGACAGAGGGAGCACCAGAACTGCTACTTTCAACACCAGTGAGCCCTGAAATCACTATGACAGTACAACTCAGCCCCATGAAAATCATGCAGTGATCTAGAAGCCTTTGAAGGGATGTCAGTGACCACCTGTGCTTGCTGCTAAGTCATGTTTGTGCACTTACATATGCAGTAGGGTTTTCCCTGCTAGAAGTCCAAGGTGCTCATTTCCATATGCTGTTGGCATTAAAATATAATGAGGGTGATAAAAGCTGAAATCTTGCCTGGAATTTGAAATTAACAGTTATCTGTCTCTCCTGTAACTTGCATGTGCTTTCCTCATTTGGGCAGAATTAAATCTACACTATTTAAGGAATCTCCAGATGTAAATGGCCCAGAAAGGAATAGCCATTTATTTCCCAGCAGCTGACAGTCTTTCCTCCCCCACCCCAGCCACAGGCAATGATCTGTAGCAGGGATTACCCTCTGCTCCTTGGAAGTGGTGGCAAACCCCATGATGTGGTGTTATTGTCCTCCTGCAATAATGGAAGGACGTGTCTAAATTGATCTCTGCTCACTCCCAGTCAGGAAAGTGCTTGAGCCAAGCCTGCAGAAGGCAGCAAAGCTGTCTGACAGCAGACTGATGTGTTCCCACCAAAGGAATTTACACTGTAGACATGACTGCATTTTGCTAATGGAGATTACCCTTGAACATGGGGAGAGCTGGGCATGGGCCATGGTGTGTAGCCATCACTGGCTGAGCTCTTCAGGGCAATTCACTCATCATTTGCCTCTTCAAAGTACTTTACCTGGTTACTTCTGTTAGCAGTAGTCTATTGCTCTTCATTTGCCAAGACAATTAGATTTATGAGAGATGTGTGCCAGAGACAAATTGGAGACTGTACTGTCTGGCCAGGCATCAGCATCCAGCCATCATCAGACAGCAAAAGAGTTCAGAGTGTCTAAAGGATGAAAGCAGCCCACCAAAACTCAGCTCTCCAGTTTCACAGCCAGAGGAGGAGATGTCTCCCAGCACCATTCCCTGTGTCATGCCTCTCCCTTGTTCTTGCACAGCTTCCCCTGTGCCTGGGGGAGCAGAGACAGCCTGGGAAGGCTGCTGGGAGGAAGCACAGATCCTTACTCTGGGAATGTGGGCTCTTGGCTGCCATGCCAAGGGATGTAGGGGGGGCTTGTGTGACCCAATGCACTGGCACAACCCCTCTAATACCCCCCAGTATTGCCCCTGGCATAAAGCCTGATGGCTAGGAGGCCTGGGCAGCCCTGGTTTGGGAAGTGTACTCCAGAGCAAGCAGTGGGCTGCAGCAGCACTCAAGTGGCTCTGGAGGAGGTAGGGGGTTGATGTCTTCCCCAGGTGCTCAGAAGGAACTGACTTGGCTGAATTAGACATGAAGATGGCCAAGTGATGGGGAATCCTTGTACCATGGGATGGTTGCAATGCATGTTTCATGGCACAAGCCAGGAGCCCCCTAGAAGGACTTGATGGGCAGGGAAATTTGGGTGTTGGCTGCTTCTCTTAAGAAGGATCTGCTGAAATCCAGCAGAGGAAAGGTGGAAAGGACACAGGTTAACAATAGCTGAAGCAGGCCAGGCCAGGCAGGCTGCCTGCCACAGCACAGCCTTGGATGTGAGGCCAGCACACAGCTGAGCAGGCACAGCTCCAGCCACCAAATAGCCAAACAAAGCAATGGCAAAACTGCTGCTGTCCAAGAGGCTGCAGCCCATCTGTGAGAGGAGAGATGAAACTGGAGCACAGGAGCTGGCAGATGGGGATGGGACTGGAAAAAAAGGGGAACCCAGGGCCTCCAGCCCTACCTGAAGAGCTGAAAGAAGCCATGCCTCTGAGCAATGGGGCAGGAGAGCACTGTCCTGCAGGCTGGCCATGGTCACAGGGGAGAGGAGAGGAATGAGGGTGGAAACCTCCTTCAGCTGGAGAGCTGTGTTCAGTTCTGGGCTCCTCAGTGCAAGAGACATGGAGCTCCTGGAGAAAGTCCAAAGGAGAGCTACAAAGATGACTAGGGGCTGGAGGTTCTCCCTGGTGAGGAAAGGCTGAAGGAGCTGGGCTTGGTTAGTCTGGAGGAAAGGAGGCTGAGAGGGAACCTTATCAATGCACATAAGTATCTGAAGGGTGTGGAGAGGATGGAGCCAGGCTCTTGTGAATAGGATGTGAGGCAACAGGGACAAAGTGGAACACAGGAAAATTCACCTGCACATGAGGAAGAACTTCTTTCCTGTGAGGGTGACTGGGATGTGGAGTCTCCTTCTCTGGAGATAAACAAAAAACATCTGGACACACTCCTGAGTAATGACCTCAAGGGGACCCTGCTAGAGCAGGGAGGTTGCACTAGATGGCCTCTGGTGGCCCCTCTCAACCTTAACCATCCTCTGATTCTGTGAAACCAGCTGCCCTGAGCCTGTTGCAAGGGATTTGATGTGAGAAGCCCTTTGAGAAGAGACACTGGAGAGTCAGAGTGTGTGTCCACAACTGGCCAGCAAACTGAAGCTGCAGAATTGCTGGAAGTGGTTGTCTCTGAGACCATCTGAGGTTTAGATGCATGGTTTGCCCACCTGTTATTATTCAGCACATAAATAGGCACAAAAGATAGATGAAGAGAGGAGGAAGAGGAGCAGGCATGGTTTAAAACTACCCTTGCTCCCTCTCTTGGGCTGTGAGTTGCTAGACCTGCTTGTGACTTCCCTTCCTCCAAACCTCTGGGGCTTTTCTGTGCCCTCAGTTCTTGCAGGATGCAGACTCTGGGCCTCAGCTGGATTCAGGAATAGTTTTAGCAGCTTACAGGGGATAACACTGGCAAGATCAGGAATGGAGGAACACATAACAACCCAACATGCTGCCTCTCCTTCAAGCATTAAGCCTGGGACCAAGACTACATGTCTGAACCTGCCACAGCAGACCTGGATTTCACTGATTTCATTCAATTCCTGTGAGAGTCCCAGGCACTGCTAGAACCTTTTTGCACCCAGCAAAACCCAAAAGAGAGAAAACAAAACCTGAAACAAGCCTTTGTATCCCTTCCTCCCCCTTCCAAGCAGCAAGCAAAGGACTTCATCTGACATTACGTTGCCCTTAAAAGAATAGATTGAGGCACTATATATGTTTAATTATCCTGCTAGGAGGAAAGAAAACAGCAAAGTCAAGTTGCTAATGCTGCAATCTATATGTTGGGTACTTTGGAGGAGGGGGGCAGGTATAGTGAATATCTCTGTGCTTGTTCTGCAATGAATCTCTCTCCTTGCATCTGTCCCATCTTGCCAAGGTTTCATTCTGCACTTCTCACAGCAGGGGACTTGCTGATTACTCTCCTCTAATTGAGTTTGGGTAATGACAAGTCACTAAGAATCTCTTTCATGTGGTGTGTTGCCATATATCTCATTAAAGCATTAGAGTTGTTTCTAGACCCCTTAAAAAAAAGAAAAGAGGCCAGGGAAAAAAACACAAAAGAAAGATAAAAGAATAACAACAAAAAGAACAAAAAGAAGAACAATGTGCTAATATTTTCCCAATGTTTCCAGAGAAACTGCACAGCATAATTACAGCTGCTTTTGCATTATTTAACCTGCCTGCACACACCCTTGGGGCTTGGAAGAGAGAAAATCAGACAAGATCCTGAAGAGCTGTTTTGTCACACACAGTTGTTTGTGGGATGAGGTTACTAAAGGGGCCAGAGATGTCCAAAATATTCATAAATGCAAGTTTTCTTTGCTTAGTTCAAGGTCAATTAGGTCCAAGGTAATGTCAACACTAAAATCAGACCAGATCAAGGTTACCCTTAAGGGAACTATGCCCAGGGCAGTGGTGGAGTCACCATTCCTAGAGGGGTTTAAAAGATGTGGAGATGTGTGGTGCTGAGGGACATGGTTTAGTGGTGACCTGGCAGTGTCAGGTTGATGGTTGGACTTGATCTTAGAAGTCCCTTCCAACCAAAATGATTCTATGATGTTGCATCCAGCTATCTCCTTACCACTTTACTGCTTGCTTTCCCTGGCTTACCTTTTTTAGCACATCTTCTCCTTGTGCTCTAGACCCTTCTCCAGCTTCTTTGCCCTTCTCTGAACACACTCCAGCACCTCAATGTCTTTCTTGAAGTGAGGAGCCCAAAACTGAAGCCAGGATTTGAGCTGTGGCCTCCCCAGTGCCCATCCCAGGAGGACAAGCCGTGCCCTAGCCCTGCTGCCACCCTAATGCTGCTCCAAGCCAGGATGCTGCCATGAGATTCTTGGCAGGTGAGACGATGGCAGAGACCTGCATCTTAAATCTCCTCTGAGCCTAGCTTTGCTAGCTGCAAAGTTAGGATGTCAGACTCATCACTAACCAGAAAAGGATTGGAACAAGGTTAGAATCAGCACTGGCCCTTTGATAAGGTAAGATCATGTTCATGACCATGTTGTAGTGACCTGCTGGGACAAACCCCAGTGGTACTGCATGGTGCTGGTGCCTCTGGAGCCTTCTCCCTCAGCAGGTAGGAGCAGGAGCAGGAGCATGAACACTTGAAATTTAACTTTCTCTAATATCACCCCATTTGCTTGGTGTCAGGCTGTGTTTATCTTCCACTGCTCACATTTAAATGTCAGAGCACCAGCATGTCTACATTCCTCTCTTCACAGATGGCAATTGTCATTCTCAAACACAGAAGGCACCTGGGACTGTGATGTACATATTACCCTGACACAGAGGCTAACCTTTAGAGTCTGTTCTTCAAGAACCTGCTTTAGGATAAAGCCAATCACTTCAATCAAATGATAATTCACTGTTCAATAGCTCCTGGATCCTGCAGGATCTCCTGCAAAGGAGAAAAGCAGTAGAGGTCAGGCTCTAAATAATATTAATTGATGAGCAAGACAATGGAGGATTCAAAGTTCATGCTTTCCACTTACCTTGGGGTCTTGTGGGCACTGGCACTGCAAGACAGTAAAGTGCAGGAGGGCTCTGGCAGAGCCTGGGGGGTTGGCTCCTTGCACTCCTGCTTTTCTCCATGAAAGATCAGCAGCATGGTCTCTGCAGCAGGGATATGAGTGCTCAGGGGGCCAGCACCCAGCATGGATCTCCCCTAGGTGCTCCTGATGAGCAGACAGAGCAGAGCAAGGACACCCAGCAAGGAGAAAAGTGAGATCCAGAAGTGCTTCCCAGGCACATTTGGTGGTGGTGATGGTGGTGATTATTCAAGCCCTCCACAATTTTAGGCTGTGATCTTGTGCAATGTTTTTAAGGTAAAGACTCAGAGACACTTGCTGGGCACTCAGCTCAACTCCTGGGATTGCTGCCCCATGCACCAACAACAGCTCATCTCTCCTCTCTGAGTCCTCTGTTTGGGAAAGCCCAAAGAAGCAGCTTCAAGTCAGACCCCAACCCATGCAAGAACTGAACTTTAGGACCCATTTTCAGGATGTTTCTCTGTTTTTTGGACCTTGGCTAGAGATGTGACAATTAACTAAAATAAGGCTCAGTACCTGAAGAGATATTTCAAATAATCAGAGTTTGCTTTGGGTGTTTTGTGAGAGATGAAAGCAACTGTGCAGCTTGTGGCCCAAAATTTCCTCTGCTTTTTGGGTGACACTGGCTGGTGACTAAAGGAGGTGAATTGGAAAGCAAATTTGATGGCAGGAATCAGTGGGCAAGGAAGATCAGGGGCAAAATGTGCTTTAGTTAATTGCCCTCCACTCTGTTGGCTCTTCACTTTACAGGGTTTGGGACAGAAACCCAGTGCTTGCCACTTTGGTGTGTGATGGGGCAAAGCAAGAACAGGCACAGTGGAGACCTTTTTTTACATGTATTTTTTGACTCTTAATATACTCCAGTGGCCTTGGATCCTTCCCTGCCAAGAAATGAATTCCAGGGATGCTTTTCCACCACAATCACACCCAAAATGTCTGAGTTGTTCAAAGCCAACACACAAAGGAACATGGTTTCACTGCTTTGGACATCAGCTAGAAATCTATGTGGATTCCTTTAGTTTGGGTAATACCTCCCTCTCTTCTGTAGACAAATACACCTCTCTGTTTCATGGTGGGAAAATCTCTCTCTTGCTTTCCCTTATGGAGCCCTGGAGATCTCTCCACCAATTACCACGTTATTAGCTCTTTTAAAGGACAAAAACAAATGGGCAATTGAGGTTTGATTGCATTACAGAACAGCCTTTTTCCCTCTGTTTATTTTTGTCAGCTATGCCTAGGTAATATATTCCAGGAAATGAGGCAGTGGTGGTAGCTAGGGGGGGGATTTAGCTTTGATAGGTCTGCACAGGCTTTTTGTCTCAGCTCTACAGATACCCTCTGGAGTTTCAGACTCAGCCCTGCCCAACTTGCCCTTGCTTTCATCTCTGCCAATCTCCTTGCAAAGCTAGAGTGAGAAAATGTGGTTTCTCAAGCTGTGGGGAAAGGCTTGCTCCCATGCAAGAGGAGAAACAAGGTTTGGGATCAGTCCTAAGCTTTTTCTGGCTCTTATCCTGCCCACTCCTCTGCACCCAGGGAAAGGCTGTCACATCTCCCTGTGCTGCTTTCATGGTGAGCTCTCAGGTTCTCCACTGGCTGGAGGGAGGCTGAGCCTAGCAAAGCTCATGCAAACAAGCAAGGCTTAAGGGTAGGACTGGCAGGATTCACCCTCCTTATGCTAATCCAGTCCACTGCATTTTCCACTGATCCCTGAGAAGCATTCCCATGGCTGTTCCTTGGTGTCTGTGTGGCACAAGTAACCACTGAATTAAATCCCAATGAAATGGTTCTTTGATAGCTTTCATTAGAACAAAGCCACTAGGCAGGAAAAGGTGAAGAAGGGGGGAAAATTGTCTGCTGATTGCATTACATGGGATCCTCCAGCAAGGTAACCTCCTCCTTACAGCCACAGCAACTCTGAGCTCCAGGTTTTGTGGGATGAATGGGGCAAATACTGCTGAGGAAGCAGAAACCTTTGAATCCTGGGTTCAGTTTTGGGCCTCTCACTCCAAGAAGGGCAGTGAGGTGCTGGAGTGTGTCCAGAGAAGGGCAATGAAGCTGGGGAAGGATCTAGAGCACAAGTGTTGTGAGGAGCAGCTGAGGGAACTGGGCTTGGTTAGCCTGGAGGAGGCTCAGGGGAGACCTTCTCACTCTCTGCAACTCCCTGAGAGGAGGCTGGAGCCAGGTGGGGCTTGGGCTCTTCTCCCAAGGAACAAGTGGTAGGATGAGAGGAAACAGCCTCAAGTTGTGCCAGGGGAGAATTAGGTTGGACAGTAGGACAAATTTCTTCACTAAAGGAGTGGTTAAGCCTTGGCCCAGACTGCTCAGGGCAGTGGTGGAGTGGATGGAAAAGCCCTGGAGCTGTGGTGCTGAGGGCCATGGGTTAGTGGTGACCTGGCAGTGCTGCTTCATGGTTGCACTCAATGATCCTGAAGGTCTTTTCCAACCTTCATGATTCTGTGATTCCATGATTCTCTGATGGTAAGAGGAGAAGGGTGGGGTTGGACCTCTGCCCAGGGTGGCAGGATGTCCCTGGGACACAGTAGTCAGCAGGAGCACAGAGCTCTCTGCCTGCACAAGGCTGCAGCTCCCAGCTGCTCTCTAAGCTGCTTTGCTGTGTCATTTTATGGATTGCTTTTAAACTCTGGCTGTTGGGCAGTGATAAGCCTGCAACTTTATCTGCAGGAGAAGGTTGTTATTCATCTAGATTGATTGGATTATAAAGTCAGGACCTTTAATTAAAGAGCCCCATAATCCAAAATCAAAATAATACAAGTTGATGCCTACTGCATGGCAAAGGTTTTCCTTAAAGCAGCTGTTCTGGAAGGGGCATTGCTGCTGTTAACAGCTTCTGTCCAACTCCATCCCCTGACTGCATCTGGAATAAAATCTGCAGTGTTGACTTCACCACTCACACTTGTGCATGCTCAGCAGGTGACTTTAGGAAGTGGTGGGGGCAGCTCTTCCAAGCATTTATACATCAATTCACAGAATCACAGAGTGTTAGGGGTAGAAAGGAACCTCTGGGGATCATCTAGTCCAACCTCCCTGTCAGAGCAGGCTCACCCAGGGCAGGGTGCACAGGATCAAGTCCAGGTGGGGTTGGGATGCTTCCAGAGACCTCTGGAGAGCCTGGGGCAGGGCTCCACTACTCTCAAAGAAGTTCCTCCTTATGTTTAGATGGAACTTCCTATGTTCCAGCTTGTGCCTGTTCCCTCTTGTCCTGTCCCTGGGCACCACTGGAAAAAGCCTGGCCCCATGAGTTATATATATATATATCATTTATATAATGTTTTTATCATTTATAGGTAAGCATTTACAGTTTCCAAGCATCCCATTAGAAGTCACCCCCAAAAAAGTCAGGTTCCCACCCCCCTCTAGTGCTTTAGTGAGCAATGTTTACCTGAGTGCAACCCAAAAGAGCAAAATTGCCTCCATCAGGAGTGCTTCAGCCCAGAGCTGTCTGCCAGCAGCTCATGCTCTGGGCAGACACAGGAGGAGAATAGTAAATCCTTGACCCCCTCTGAGCCTCACATGGGGAGCTGAAAGCTGGACAGACAGTGTTCAGAGCAAAAGAAACTAGTGCCTTGCTTTCCATAGGGGGAACACAATCCATTTTGGAACCTCTCTGCTCTGTTTTGAGCAGCTGGAATGTTTTAGCCAGTTTCTTTCCTCTTTTCCTTTTCCTTTTCCTTTTCCTTTCCCTTTCCCTTTCCCTTTCCCTTTCCCTTTCCCTTTCCCTTCTTCTCTTTTTCTTCTTCTCTTTTTCATTTTGTTTTAATTGAAATGTTACAGAGGATATTTCCAGTTGATTAGTTCTAGTCTGGCAAAGTAATAAAGTGACTGAGAAGAGTGTATGAAGGAATTCCCAAATCAGCAGCAGTTGTGTGGCTTCTGAAGCTCTCAGAGGTCCCAGGTGGGAGCTTCTCAAAGCCCTTGGCTGAGCTGGCAGGAAAAGGTCAAGGACTTCCCTGTGGAAGTGAGGAGCAATTCAGGCTGAGGTCACTGCAAGAAGCTTTAGTTTCCTCTTGAGCACTCAGCAATGCAAAAAAAAAAAACCCCAGGGAGTGCTCACAAAGCCCAGTTGATCCTGGTGGAAGAAACAAAGCCCCAAATCTCTTGTGCAGGGTGAAGGTATCATGCAGCCAGGGGCTGCAGATGCCCCTTGGTCAGGTTGCAATCCTTCCCTCTCCTCCCTTATTTCAATCCTCCCTTAGGAGTAGTTTGCTTTTCCTTCTCTTCACTTTATTTTTTGGTGGCTCCAGGTTCTGGAGGGAACTGTGCTGCCTTCCAGATGCTACTGTGGATCACTAAAGGAAGTCCTCCATCACCTCTTGAGGAGGCTGGAGGTCAAGGAAGCCATTAATTCCCCTTCACTGGGAAGGGACTGGAGCTATTGACTGAGCAGCTTCAGGAGGATCTCACAGCCACCTTCCAGCCTGCACTGCTGGAGGCAATCAATCAATAGACATCTTTTGAAGCCTCTGGTTATCCAATGAAACATATGTTATAATATAGAGGTGTACATGGGCCAAGGGAGAAACAGAGTGTGTGTGAGAAGCTTTAGCCTTTCCAGCAGCTGGGAGCCAGCCTGGAGACTCATGCCTGGGGGCCAGGTGACCCTGGCATTGCCAGCAATGGAGATACACCCTTGGATCTCTGTGTGTCCAGAGAAGGGCAATGAGGCTGCTGAGGGCTCTGGAGAGTAAGTCTTGTGAGGAGCAGCTGAGGGAACTGGGCTTGGTTAGTCTGGAGAAGAGGAGGCTCAGGGGAGACCTTCTCACTCTCTGCAACTCCCTGCAAGGAGGCTGGAGCCAGGTGGGGGTTGGTCTCTTCTGTGAGGTTACTAGTGAGAGGACAAGAGGAAATGTTCTCAAGTTGCACCAGAGGAGGTTTAGATGGATACTAGGAACAATTTCTTCCCTGCAAGAGTTGTTAGGCATTGGCCCAGGCTGCTCAAGGCAGTGCTGGAGTCACCAGCCCTGGAGGGTTCAAAACTGGTATAGATGTGGTGCTGAGGGCCATAGTTCAGTGGCACAGTAGTGATAGTTTGGTGGTTGGACTTGATGATCTTAGAGTTCTCTTCCAACCTTAATGATTCTGTGATTTTACAACAGCAAGAAGTAGCCAAAATAAGTCAGAGGTTGGGGAACTCACTGGTTGCTCCATTTGAAATGCAGAATTGCTTTTAAAGGCTCAGAGTGCTTCTGTGGTTCTGTGACAGCCTGCAAGGCAGGGGTCCCACCCAGGGGTCCCTGAGGAGGTGGGTGACACTGCCAATGCCTGCCTGGATCCTGACTGCACCCTTGGCCCTGGTTGCCTTTCCCTGTCTCCTCCTGTGCAAGGCTGACAAGCCAAAAAGGGAGGTGCAGACCCCAGTGACCATGATCAACATGACAATGACACGTTGCAGCCTTTTGGCTTTCCAGTTGCTGAGATGGACAACATTGCCTGGAGGCAGCAGAAGGACTCTTTGTGCATCTGGAGTTTGGCTTTAACATGAACTTCATTCTGCAAGGAAAATTAATTTGGTTGCTGTACAATCCAGAACAGAAAAGCTGATCTACCCTAAGCATTCACATAGAGAAGCCTCACCTATGGCAACTTCTGGCCTCTCCAAGGCAAAGCACCAGGCAGATAAAGGTCCAGAGACCTCTGGAGGAAATCAGTGGCTTTCCTATTTCTAGTCATGCTATGGAGAATAGTGAGAGGATGGAAATTGGATGCCTTGGAGGTGTGAGTGTCCAAAGATGCAGAGATGACAGGAAGGTTGGCTCAGCTTGGACAGCAGGTCCCAGAGCCCAGAGAGCTGAGCTTTTGGAGGAGAGTCAGAGGACTGAGAAGTGGTTTGGTTCCTGTAGACTAACATCTTAACTGTCTGCTCATCTGCTCTTGAAATGTAAATTCCTATTAGTAAAATACACCACCATAAATTCAAAATGGGAAGGTTTTACTCATTCTCTGTCCTTCAGTCTAGACAGATTGCTAAAGATCATTTTTTATCTCTGTATTTCTAGTTCTAGTTAGGTGGCAAAGTGAATCAACTGGCTATAAATAAATGAAGATGGAAATCAGAAGTGTAATTCTAACCATCAGAGACATGAGGTTCAGGAACAGCCTCTTAATGTGATTAATGAGGCACAAATCTGCCTAGTTTGAAGATGGAAGTGGATAACTATAACAGAGTTCTGTGCCACACTTGGAGCTGGAGCATCCTGGGAGTGTCCTTCTGAGCTGCTGTTGCTTTGGAATCAATAAAAACATCATTTGTGTAATATGTTCTGGGAAACCACTTGTGCTGAGCTCTTTGAAGGGAATTCTGCCCAAGAGCATCAGAAACATCCTGCAGAGGGGAGTAATGCTCTGCCTAGCCTGAGGCAGAGTCAAATGGAGTTGGGACATCAAGCAAATGGGTTTGGAGCAACTGGTGATTTCCTGGGAGGAAGAGAGATTTCATCTGGGCTTTCCTCCTGCTCTGCTTCTCCCTCAGCCACTTACAGCTCAGGAGAATTAGTGCTTTTGGGTCTGGCTGAGTATGGACAAAGTCTGGCTCATAGGAGCTGACTTGGGCACCCTTTGCAAATCTATTTGGCTGTTGGTAATCCTCAGGCAACAAGTTTGGGCCAGGGAGCTAATCCCTTATAAGGATTTCAGGTTGCAGCCTGAGCTGGTCCATCCCTAGCTGACTGTGCTCCTCTCAGGGTTATTTGTCAGCACAGAGCTTTTTCTTCAGAGAGCTAGTGAGGTGAGGGAAGCTGGAATAACATTTTGGGGTTTGTTATAAAGTTCCTGAAAGCATTCCTTTTGCCCATGAACATCTATAGGCTTTGGACTGATTCTAACCAGGAGCAGGAGACAGGAAAAGGTCTGTGTCTCTCAGCCCAACCATGCTGGGGGTGGCAGGAAAAGCAGCTTCTCCTTCTGGAGCTGGTGGTGGTGCCAGTGCCAGGAGGAGGAAATAACAGCTCCTTAGCAATCCAGCAGAAATGAGAGAGCACTTTTAACCACTTCTGTGTGTGCATCAAGGCAGAGACACAAGGTGAGGAGACAGCATCTGAGGAGATGCTGGCAAGGGGGGGGGAGTGGGAAGGGGAAGAAATGGTGCAGCAGGAAGGATTTGGTTCATGGTTTGAGATCCAAAGAGGTGGTGCTGAGCATCCAATAAGAAAAAGTCTAAACAGTCAAAAGAACCTTTTTCTTTCATGCATCTGAGAAATAAATTTCCAACTCAGAGGTGATCCAAGACCAATTTCCAATAAGAAATAAACTCAGGGCTTAGCAAACTCACACACACACAAAGCAGATGAAACTTAAAAGCAATTTTCCAGCATAGTAGTTCCAAAAAGCAACACACAAAAAAGGTGACCTTTCAAGCTTTAAAGCAAGCCAGGGAGAGTTCTTAAATAAATAATAAATAATCATCTGGGTTAATCCCCAAAGCCCTACCTCCCAGACACTCCTCTGCCATAGCTTAGTACTCTTTTTAATAGGTGTTTCAATAGTAGGATGTAAAAACTCATTTTCTTTTAGTGCTGGAGTAAATGGCAGTCAAGAGCTGAAAGATCCTCTGCTTCCCCATCCTCTCCTCTGGATGGAGCAGAGCCAGAGGTGATGGCTGCTCTCTGCTCCTGCCTTGCACCTCCCTTTCATCCAGGAGTTTAAGCTCTCATTGGCATCTAGGTGGTAAAAGGGAAGAGGTGGAACATCTCCCTCTCCTCATTCTCCCAAAGGTCAGCTCCAGAGCTGAGAAGAGTGTATTGATTCTGTCCAGAACTTCTTTACATTGAAAAGATAAAGAAAAGCCAACCAAAAGAAACCCAAACCCCAAAATGCCAGCTTAAAGCTTTGCTCCACACATGGCAGAGCCCTAGCCCTGAGCAGATGTTGGAGCATTTGTCTCTGGAGGTGTTCAAAAACCAGAGAGATGCAGTTTGGTGACCTGGTGGTGCTAGGTTGATGGTTGGACTTGCTGATCTTAGAGGTCTCTTCCAACCTTAATGATTCTATGAGTGCACAAAGGTGTTTTCTTCTCTGATGTCTGTGGTGGACCTTTTGCTCACCCCCTTCAGGAGAGCCTCTCTTGGTGCCCACATGCATCAGCCATTTATCTGTCTCTCCAGCCTCCACACACTAGGGCAAAGAAAATGTGAACCACAGACCTTTGGCAGAGATGTTGGAGATGCTTGTAGTCTGAAGGTCTCTGTCACTTGCTCTGAGCTGCTGCTCCTGCCTGTTCTAGTCTGACCCATGCTGCCCTTCCTGGGAATGAAATGATATTTCCTACAATGGGATATAACCAGGGATGCTGGAGGCTCTTATGTTGTGCTTTGGACATGAAGAGATCCCTGCTGGAGGAGCAGTAGATCCCTACCACCCTTTCATCTTCCCTGCTAAGGCTGGGAAGTACAATATGAACAGCAAGACACAGTTATTCTCAGGCATGAGATCTACAGAGACTTGCCTGGGGTTCAGAAACCTTCTCCTCTGTTCTCCAGCTGCTGGAAGATCACTTGACAAGGAGTCACAGGCTCTTTCCTTTAGATTCCACCTCAGTCCAACAAGCACTGCAATAAAGAGATGAGAACTGTGCAGAGCAAGTGTGGGGGAAAGATTTCCTCCAGAAAGTCTAAGCAGTTTTGCAGAGCTCTTTTCAAGTGCATTTACTGCAATTTCCCCAGAGCCTCCCTAATGTAAGTACTGTTGGAAAGATCCTAACTAAGAGAAACAGCTCCTGCTGAGTGCTAGTCCATAGCTTTATTAGTGGAGATCAAAGAGAATACAACAATTACTGTAATTTCCAAGGAACAGGGTTTTTTTCCAGGGGCACAGGAGATGAAGGTTATGAAAACAGGTCCATGTGTGCTCAAGTAATGGGGTCATATTCTGGTCTTGATGGGTTTGGGGTTTTTTTTTTTGTGTGCTGGTAGAAGCCACCTCCTATTCTGGGATACATTAATGCAAAGAAAAAGCAACTTTCTGGGGGTTTCCAGAGTTCTAGAGCTCTGCCTGTGTGTGGACAGTGTGTGGGGCAGGACACAGACTGCAGCCTGGCAGTGGGACATGGGTACACAGGGCAACAAAAGTGCAGAGGGAACATCTCTCATGGGGAAAGGCTGAGGGAGCTGGGGCTGCTTAGCCTGGAGAGGAGAAGACTGAGAGGGGATCTTCTCAGTACTTCATGGGTGGGTGTCAGGAGGCTGGGGCCAGGCTTTCCCAGTGGTCCCCAGTGTCAGGACAAGAGGGAACAGGCATAAACTGGAACAGAGGAAGTTCCATCTAAACAAAAGGAGGAATTTCTTTACTTTGAGGGTGGTAGAGCCCTGGCCCAGGCTGCCCAGAGAGGTTGTGGGATCTCTATCTCTGGAGACATTCCAAACCCACCTGGACACCATCCTGTGCAACCTGCTCTAGGTGACCCTGCTATGGCAGGGGGTTTGGATTAGGTGATCTCCAGAGGTCCCTTCCAACTCCTACCCTTCTGTGATTCTATGGTTCTGTGTAGCTGGTGAGGACAGGATATCTTCACCTTCACATGTCCCTGGATCACTTTTGGACTTCCAATAGACAAACTCCTCCCCATTGCAGTTGCAGGTGAGTATCCAGGGTGATGGTGAGAGCTGTGGCTGTGTTACCACCCCCAGACTTGCCCTGCTCTTCTCTCAGAGGCTGACATGACCCTACAGCTGCTCTGTGCACAGCAGCTTCTCCCCAGCACAAACAATTGTCCTCTATCCTATTACATCCTAACATGTGATTGAGAGATGATTCATCCTTTTTATTTCAGCCTGGGCTTGGCTATTATCTTGCATTTCAGCCAAATATTATTAGGAATGTTGATGTGTCTACATGGGGACATTTTCTGCAAAAAAAATTAATCTGAGAACTTCTAAAATGAATGAGCAGATAGAAAATATTTCTTTGGAACAAAAATGGACTTAATTTCGTTTCTCTTAATGCATTTTGGACCCAAATCACAACAAACCAAATAAAGGTCTTGTAATTCTGTCCCCATAGAAGCAAATGCAGCTGAATGAATCTAATTGGAATGCAGCCTTCAGTTAGCCCAGGTTAATTTTCCCCATGTAAATAGGCCCTAAATGAAAGAAAATAAATAAAATCCAAAAGGAAGAAAGAAATCCCTGCTCAGTTATGAACTTTGAAACCTGCAGATCTGGGGAGGTCTTTCAGAGAGCAGGGTATGCCTACAGAGCAGGGAGGGTTTCACAGCCTTGCCTCCTCCCTTGACAGCACAACCAGGCTCTCACCTCCACTCCACTCCCTTCAGAGCAGCTCAAAGGCAAGAGCAGGGGCAAGGGTGGCAGGTCTGTCACCTTCTGGTGACTTTGGGTGTTGGGGAACATGAGTGTTAGAGCAGCACTGCCTGGAGATGATAACTGGAGGTGATGGGAAGGAGATATGTGCCATGGAAACACAGAATCCTTTGGGTTGGAAAAGGTCTTGAAGGTTATGGAGTCCAACTGTTAACCAGCACTGCCAGGTCACCCCTAAACCATGGCCCTCAGTACCACATCTCCAGGGCTTTGAAACCCCTCCAGGGATGGTGACTCCACCACTGCCCTGGGCAGCCTGGGCCAAGCCCTGACAACCTTTTTTGGGGGAAATTTCTCCTAATGTCTGACCTAAACCTCTCCTGGTACAACTTGAGGCTGTTTCCTCTTGTCCTATTGCTTGTTCCATGGGAGAAGAGCACAACTCCCCCCTGGCTCCAGCCTGCTCTCAGGGAGCTGCAGAGAGTGAGAAGGTCTCCCCTGAGCCTCCTCTTCTCCAGACTAACCAAGCCCAGTTCCCTCATCTGCTCCTCACAACACTTGTGCTCTAGACCCTTCCCCTTCCTCTGTGGCAGTCTTACAAAGAAACTTGCAGCTCCAAAATCTTTCTCTTGCCTTAGGAGGTGAATCAATGACCCTGCAAGTCACTTGGGTTTCCTGAAGAGGCATAGATGTGAGGACAGAGCACAACACTTGGGAGCTGAGCAGCATCACATCCCAGGTTGGGAAAGGGAGGGAGCACATGGGAGACAGCCCTTTCCCCGTGGGGCTCAGCCCATTACAGGAGCAGGAGCAGGGAGATGAAACAAATCTGTCAGCAGCAGTGACTAAAAGGAAACAGCAAATTAACTATCAGTGCTAATGAAGGGAAAGAAGTGCCAAAGCCTCTTGCTATAAAATGGGTCCTCATGTCTAGCCACAGCCCCAGGGAAAGTGTTAATTTGGCAGATGTCAACTCATTTGAGGAAACCTCATCAGGAAATTCTGGCTGGCAGTGATGGCTCTGGCTCCTCTCTGCTGGGAGAGTGAAGCTGTCTTGGAGAGTTGTTGCTGGTCAGAAGAGTGGATGAGGAGACTCTGGGATACAGCAAAGCTGAGGATGCTCTTCACCAGCAAGTGCCATGCAGAGAAAGAGCCTTTAGTGTCTTCAGTAAATAAGCAAAGGATACAAATATCTTAAGATATCTTCCATGGGATGTAAAAGGCACCAGTCTTTTGTTAGGAGATTCATATAGTCAAGAAGAGAGAAAACTTCTCTCCTATCAGAATGCTTTTTCATGGAAATCTCTGCTGCTGCAGAGTCTGGGAGCAACAATTTGCATGGGAAGTGCTGAGGAAATGTGATTTTCATAGAAGAACAGAGACAAAAAAGCAGAATTTCTCTTACAGATGGTTAGCTAAAAGCATTATCAATAAGCAAAGATCTCCAAATCACCCACAGCATTTTCTTCAGTTTGGTTTTTGTTCTGTTTCCAATTAATTTCCATAAAATTGTCATTTCCTTTCTATTGCCACTTATCTAGTTGCTCTGGTGCAGTTTTCAGTAGGGACAAGAGCCTCTCTCAACCTTTTCCAGACAGAATACTCATTATTTAGTTGAATGGACTCAAAACCAAAACCATCTCACCCCAGCCAGGGCCACACAGCAATGCAGTAACTCAGCTGGGAGCAGATCCAAGCTGTAGCCCATGGTCTCTGCTCCCATCACTGGGACAGACTCTTCCCTTGAAGGCAGAAGGAGAAATGCAAGTGATTGTAGGACATTCTCCAGGGCACAATCACAAGCTCAATAGGCTTTGTTTCTGCAGACAGCTTTCTACAAGGCAAGCCATTGATAATGGGAGATCTTAATATGAGGCTGTTGTCTGGGCTAACCACAGTCTGGCTCACTGGGGACAGCTCTTGGAGGGCTTGCAGCATGCTGTATTTACACTGATACTCCAGCAGTCAAGATCAGAAGCAGTTTTGGACTCAGTTCTAGGAAACAAGCCAGGTTTGATAAATAAGAGAGATTCCAGGGAGTGTGTAGGGGCAGTGAATTACAGAGGCAGGCTTGGGATGCTCTTACCTCTCCCCATTCTCACTGGAAACACAGCCCAGTGTCATCCTGATGGAGCACACATTGACCTCCCTGGAGCTTCCACATCTCAGGTCCTTTCCCTCTGCCATCTAGAGCAGCTTTCCAGGCTGCTGAGCCCACTCAGGACAGAGTTTTGCTGCCTGGGTGTCTTTAGCAGCCAGAGAGAAGCAAAGAACATCAGGATGGATTAGCTCATGTGTGCACAACTTGTTGTTTGAAAAGAGACCTTGAGCTTTGCTGAACCCAATGTACTCAGCTTGAATTTGCACTTTCCCAGCAGACATACACCCACATTTCTCCAAAGAATTACAGTTGGTTTGGTCCAGGCATTTGCTGAGTAACTTCACTTCTCCTTGCCCCTGTGTTGGAGAGAATGAGTTGAGCTGGAAACACAACACTTTTTGTTTGCTCTTTCCTAAGGGAACATTAGATTAGGAATGTTTTGCCCTAAATATCTGGAAGTTATGGAAAATGTTCACCATCTACTGCATCCAGGCTTTGGAGAACCAAAGTTTTATCACCCAAAACAACATGCCAGAAAATCAACTGCTCATGTCAGCCAGGAAAGAGGGAGCAGGGACAGGGTTGGCAGTTCAGGAGCCTGATCAAGCATCAAGAGTAGTAACAGAAAGATATCATGGATAAATGATTCATGAGAAAAGAAAGCAGCTGAAATGTCCTGACGCTGCTAAGTAAATATTTACCAAGGACTAATAGCTTTGCAGAAGATCTGTTAATGTCAGATTTGGTAATAATAAGGAGAGAGTAATATACAGATCAGGAATATTACTCAAACTAACAAAGTTGAGTAAGTTCTTTCCTCAGACAAGGACATTACTTTTCCATTTTCCTTGCAGATTATGAAGATAAACTCAAAGGCTGAGAGCAGAAGAATCTTAGAAGGGAAACACTCCAGAAATTTTAAGTTGTTGTCATTAAAGCCAAAACACAAATCATTTTTACCTGCATGGAACTGGGGTTGGTTAGCTTGGAGAAAAAAAGGCTCAGGGGAGACCTTCTCACTCTCTCCAGCTCCCTGAAAGGAGGCTGGAGCCAGGTGGGGGTTGGACACTTCTCCCAAGGAACCAGCAATAGGATGACAGAAAATGGCCTAAAGTAGTGCCAGGAGAGGTTTAGGTCAGACATTAGGAAAAGCTTCTTCACTTAAAGAGTGGTTAAGCATTGGCCCAGGCTGCCCAGGCCAGTGGTGAAGTCACCAGCCCTGGAGGGGTTTCAAAGCCCTGGAGCTGTGGTGCTGAGGGCCATGGGTTAGTGGTGACCTGACAGTGTTAGGTTAACAGTTGGACTCAGTGACTTTGGAGATCTTTTCCAATCATAATGATTCTATGCTAAACCCCATCTCTTCTCCCCTCCCAGACAGTGCTGTGATGGAGCTGGAGCCTGGCCACCCAATTATAATCAGCCACTGACAAAAGACAGGGGAAAAAAATTAAAAGAAGCTTTTAGTGCTGCTCAGTCCAAACCCTGACCCAAATGTCTTCTTCTTTAGAGCTCTTCCACTTAGTGACTCTGAAAGGCCTGCTGGATCCCTGGGAGTTTTCCTAGCAAGTCAAATGCATCCTGAAATCATAGCTCAGGAGCTCTCAGCTCCTGAACAGGAAACCAGACCTGTGGGGTTTTCTGTATCTCTGAGAAAATTACTTTCAGATCCCTCTTCATATTCACACTTGGGCTTTGAATTCCTAATCCCTGATTCCCCATTGCATCCTGGAGGGGTCAGAAAACCTAGAGATGTGGTACCTAGGGGCATGGTTTAGTGACATGGTGGTGCTAGGTTGATGGTTGGACTGTGATTACTCATGTCTCTGCCTGGACCTGATTTTCCAGCTGGTATTTGAAGGATTCATGCTCCATACTTGAGAAATTGCATGGAACTTCTTCTTCTCTTTCTTCTTCTCTTTCTCTTTCTCTTTCTCTTTCTCTTTCTCTTCTCTTTCTCTTTCTCTTTCTTTCTCTCTCTCTGTCTCTTCCTCTTTCTCTTTCTCTTTCTCTTTCTCTTTCTCTTTCTCTTTCTCTTTCTCTTTCTCTTTCTCTTTCTCGTCTTTTTCCTTGTCTTTTTCTTTTTCCTTTTCTTTGTCTTTTTCTTTTCCTTTTCCTTTGTATTTTCCTTTTCCTTTTTCTTTTTCTTTTTCCTTTTTCTTTTTCCTTTTTCTTTTCCTTTTTCCTTTTTTTTTCATCAAATGAGAATAGAAGTAAAGAGTCAAACTACACAGATTTGCTCTTCTGATGTGCAATCTGAGTCTTGATTTCTGGAAAAAGCACTGCCCATAACCTGAACTAGAGGTTTATTTATTTGCTTATTTTTAATGCTAATATTTAGTGCCATTTCCCACTCACCACATCCTTACCCCCATGGCCTGAGCCATGCTCTGGTGTGACCCCAAACATTCACTTGCTGTCACTTAGCTCAGCTCCCCCCTACTCACCCAGGCTTTGGGCACTGAGTGTTTCTGATAGGAAATGAAGTCTCAGTGAAGAGCTCAGCTCACCAAAAGCCATTTCCAAGTGACTCACTGGAAGGTGCTGAGGGAGGTGAGAACTTGCCTGCTGCAGATTATCAGCTTTCTCTCCTGCTGACTAATTCCCTGCTATAAAGTGAAATTCTCAGCCCATATTGTGCACTTTTGATTAGTGCTGCCAGAGATAGGGAAAGCAGCAACACAGCCAGACTCTGGCAGCAGACCACAGAGACACAAACCCAGAGAAACTACCTGCAGCAAGGGTGGTTCTATCTCCAGTAATGAAATTGGGCTCAAGCTCTCCCTCCTCACTGACCTGTCCAAGGGCAGCCCTGTCCCAACATGTGTGCTCTTTTTCTTCAGGGCTTAAAAACCCAAATGTGTTAAGTCACATTCCTCTCACACCAAGAAGGACATTGAGGTGCTGGAGTGTGTCCAGAGAAGGCAATGAAGCTGGTGCAGGGTCTAGAGCACAAGTGTTGTGAGGAGCAGCTGAGGGAACTGGGCTTGGTTAGCCTGGAGAAAAGGAGGTTTAGGAGAGACCTTCTCACTCTCTATGGTAAGAAAAAACCCAATGAAACCTTTAGTGGGAGCTCCCTGAGCTTGTTACCTAGCATAGCTGTTGGAGTCTGCCAGGGTCAGAGCATGGAGTATCTGAGGAGACAACCACAGACACCTTTGAGGGAACTCTGAAGGAATTCCAGAAAGGCCCAAGAGGGAAATTACTTAGCTAAAATAAGCTAATCTATGCAAATATTTATGCAGAACTTATGCTAATGTATCCCATGCTGTTGACATTCCCTAGCCATCCACCATCAGTCTCAGGCACTGGCTGGCTGCATGGAGCTCAGAAGGAGGGTGCATGGTTCTGATGGGGCTCCGTGCCAGAACAAGGATCTTCCCAGGATGTCTCAGTGCAGGATCAAGGAACTGATTTGTAGCAGACAAAACCCTAACCAGGCCTGAGCTTGCTTCAACAAAATCCCTGCTTTCTGCTCTGCCTGCAGATGTACATTTTGGCTGGAGAAAGAGAAAAGAGCTGAAGGGGAGGTTTTGTTTTCAGCTACAAAGTTGGATGATGCTGGGGAGATGAAGCTAACTAGAACTGATGGTCTCCTCCCCCAGCACAGAGAACCTCCAGGCTCCACACAGAGAAAGCAGTGGCCTTGGGTGATAGATTGATTGTTTTCCTCTTAGCTGTGGCATTTGTTAGTGCTGTAGAACTACTGTCCATGCTGAGGACTCCTCCTGCTAGTCTCTTGAACCAAGAGAATAATAAAAGGCTTCTCTGGAAATGCTTCACATCTCCATTTTAAACAGATGGCTGCTGAACTCCGTGAGATCAGGAGGACACTGTCTGATTGTCACCACGTGGCTCCTTTAAACAGAATGAATTAGGAAAACAGGAGGAAAAAGAGGAAAAAAAAAGGCCCAAAAAGCCAGCCCAAGACATGCTTCCTGCAGCAGAGCTTGGTGCAACCACACAGGGGTTTCCAGTTTGAAGAATCACAGGAGACACCTCCCTGAAGGATAGCAATTGTCAGAAAGCCAAACTAAACACATGTGACATCATTCACACAGGACAGGGGACAGGGCACCACATCCTTCATGGGGGAAAGCAATTTGGTGAAGGAGACTCAACAAACTCAGGAGACAATCATGATTCAGTGCTGTGCTCCTACACCCACACACTCAGCAGTGGGACCCATGCTCATGTGCCAGGTGTTTGGCTTGGAAGGCAGACATGCTCCAAAAATAGACCTCAGGATGATGTTTGGATGAGCACAAAAGGTTCTAATAAGACAAAAGTATATCAAAAGAAAACAGCTAGGTGGAGTTTGAAAGTCAAAAGCTGAGATGTTTTTAAGGAGAGAAGGTCTTGTCTTGCTATAAGCATGAGATCAGATTTTCTGCTGCTAAAAGTCAGTGTAATTTCATTTTCCTACTGCAACTAAACCAGTTTGTTCCAGTGAAGGTCTGAATAACCATATTGCTTTCACTTTCTAAGTGGCTGCTCACTACTGTATGAGGAGCTGCCAGCAGTTGGAAGGCACCTGGCAGCACTGGGTAAGGATGGGATCAGTTTTGGACCTGGCAGCACTGGGTAAGGATGGTGTCAGTTTTGGTTCAGCAGCTTGGTGTCCACCTTGCCAGGGCAGAGCCCATCCAGGCACTCATCAGCTCCTGCTTCCAGTCTTTCTGCCTAGCAGCACACAGCAGGCAGCTCCTTGTCAAAACAAGTCCTGCCACAGTGCAGCTTTGGACCAGCACTGCTACTGAATTTCCTCATTAAGCAGCTTGGCAGAACAGGAGGGAAGCAGGTCCCAACTGGGGCACTCCAGCTACCTACAGTCATAGAGGAGATGGCAGCTCTGCCTGGGCTGGGAGAGGAGAAGGCAGGGATTTTAGCTCATTATTCTCAAGCTCCAAGTGCCCCTAGGATGCACATTGTCAGTTTGACATCTCTGCTGTAATGCAAGCAGAAGTATCATAGAATCATGATGGTTGGAGAAGACCTCTGAGATCATCCAGTCCAACCATCAACCCAACTCTGCCACGCTCACCACTAAACCATGTCCCCAACCACCATATCTCCATGGTTTTTGAACTCTTCCAGGGATGGTGACTCCACCACCTCCCTGGGCAGCCTGGGTCAATGCTTGAGAACCCTCTGGGTGAAGAAATTCTTCCTGATATCCAATCTGAACCTCCTGTGGCTCAGCTTGAAGCCATTTCCTCTTGTCCTATCAGTTGTCACTTGGGAGAAGAGACCAACCCCCACCTGGCTCCAACCTCCTTCCAGGGAGTTGCAGAGAGTGAGAAGGTCTCCCCTGAGCCTCCTCTTCTCCAGGCTAACCAAGGCCAGTTCCCTCAGCTGCTCCTCACAACACTTGTGATATTTCCAGATGGTCCTAGCTCACCATCACTTGGAAGATGAACATGTCAGAGGGTCATGGAGATGAGACAACCTCTACTTGCTGTCCCTCTCCCTTGTGGCCCATTCCCACTGCTCTCCATCTAACTCTGGTCTCTTCACCCATGTCTGGTTTCACCCAGACCTGTCAGCACAGAGCCTGTGACCTTCTGAAGAGCCTCCAGTCCTTGCACTGTAATTAAAATGATTTGTCTAACACTGCCCCATCAAGATGGGTCTCAGGAAGGAGGAAGGGCATATTCCCTGAGCTGATGGGATATGCAACTAAACAGAGTGCCAATTTGGCACAGGCAGCTGCCACTCCAACTGGTCTCTGCCACTCCAACTGCTCTCACCCACTGGAAGGATTTAATCCAACACACTCTGCCTCTGAGATGTAAGGCTGGGAAATGAAGCTTTCAGTGGTGTTTTGATCCATGCTGGCATGGCTCAACTGATGCTTTGTATTGTTTGTCAGATAACTTTGGTTTTAAACAAGAAAGGCTAACACTGCTACAAATAATTAGTTATCAAATTTGAGGAGGGGGTGATTAGACTCAAACCAGAAGGAATGGATCTCAGTGAGATGAGACAACAGAAAAACAATGCCTATGTTCTGAGATAACCTCTGGTCTCAGGCTTTTTGCTGAACATCAGTGCTCTCAAGGCTAGCCTGTGTTTATTTCTTTAGCAGAAACCTAACACTTTGCCCATTTTTTTGATATTAAACCCCCAAAATTTCACTTCCCAACTCTTTAATCTTTTTATTCCTGTGTTCTGTCGCTCTCAGGCAGGGATTGTGAGTACCAGACACTGCCTCATAGAAAATAATTGACTGTATTTTCTCTCCTCTGAACTAAGTCACCACATTTCCCCCCTATCAATCATCTAGATGGATGCACTGGGCTTTCTATCCATCACCCTCCTAAGGTACTCATCACTGGGCTATGCAGCCAGCAGATAAAAAGTATAATGATGCTCTATTAAATAAAGAAAATCAATGTTTCACCCTCAGTAAAACTGAGCCAAATGGTAGTGAGGAGGAGAATTTGGCCCTCTGTTTCAAGCAGACAGCTTTCCTGAAGCAGCACTCCCAACCCATCATACTCCTAGTCCTTAGTTCTTTGCAGGTCTGGGAGAGTCAGGGTTCACCTCTTGGGGCTCCTCTGCCCCTGCTCTCCTCACTGGGGCTCACACAACCTTCCCTGACAATGCCCAGCTTGAACATTTCTTCTCCTGGTCAATGTGGGCATGAGAATCAGGTGCTGCACTCTGGTGAGCCAAGAGAGGACGTGAAAGCTGGGAGATTGAAGAGCCTGGCATCTAGCTTCTGTGCTTTTAATGGCTTGGATCTGGCCAGCATCTGCCAGCAAGTTTTTCTCCTTGGTCAGAGTCTGGCTTAGAAGCTGCATTTCAGAGAAGCAGATCCATAACTTCACAGGGGATTAAATGACTCAAGAAACTGGATCATTCAAACAGCAGCAAATGTGACAAAACTCCATAAATGGTGCAGGTTTTGTGACTATCTCCCTGATTCATAGAGATAAGAAAAGCAAATTGGGATCCTCAGCTGCAGTGCTGCTTGGATACAAAATGATGCTCCAGTCAGGGTCACTCAGGTGAATGTTTCTCTGATGGGAGCAGCCCAAATTGCAGGACTGGGCTCTGGGATCTGATATGCAGTGAGGGCAATCCCTGGCTGCTCCACAGACAATTCATCAGCAGAATTTCCATTGTAAAGATTGATTTTTTTAAGCAAGTCTCTCCTGAGAAGGAGCAGCACAGGCCAATGCTCCTCTGCTACACCACAGAACCTTCCAGCTATGACCACCCCACTTCAGCTCTGCCTTTCCCCCCTCTTTGCATACTGCTGAGCTCCAGTGAAATGCTAGATGGTATTTCCTGGCTGTGGGACTGATTGCTTGCCTTTGTGCATGGTTGGTTGTTTGCTAGCAGTGAGCACTTCCAAAGCCTAGCAGCCAGTCCAGCAGCCCAGGAAAGTGGCTCAGCTTCTCTTTGCCCATCCCCACTCCATTAGATGAGAGAGAGGAAACATCTTCTGGCCCTTCAGAACAGAGAGATGAAAAGTGACTGCACTGGTTTTTGATGCAGAGGCACCATGTCTCCCTGTCAGCCAGCACAGCCAGATAGTTTTATTCCAGGGGAGTTTGTCATCTTGTGCTCCAGGAACATCTTGAAGAGCTGTTAATAATTTATATGTTACAGTGGCACATTAAATCACTTGGCTGTCAGAATGGCTTTAAAGCACAAGGGCCCTGGCTCTGCCCTGGATAATGAAAGGAACTCTTGAACATGTCAGGTGCCAATAGGTTTTGCTTTTATTTCTTGCAACTGTGTGATATGCAGCCTGTTAGGACACAGGATCACAGAATTTTCAAGGTTGGAAAAGACCTCCAAGGTCATTGAGTTCAACTGTTAACTTAACACTGTCAGGTCACCACTAAACCATGGCCCTCAGCACCACATCTACACATTTTATGAATACCTCCAGGGATGGTGACTCCACCACTGCTCTGGGCAGCTTGGGCTTAACCACTCTTTTGGGGAAGAAATTGTTCCTAATGTCTAACCTAAACTTCCCCTGGTACAACCTGAAGCTGTTTCTTCTCATCCTGTCACTTGTTACCTGGGAGAAAAGACCAACCCCCACCTGGCTCCAACCTCCTTTCAGGGAGTTGGAGAGAGTGAGAAGGTCTCCCCTGAGCCTCCTCTTCTCCAGACTAAACAATCCCAGACATGATGCATCTGTGAACACTTGAAAGCATCTTTGAACTGACAGAAAGTCCCAGTGATGAAAACACTCTCCAAAATCTATATGGGCCTTGGAAACATTGACCAGCCAGGGTAACAATCATAAAACTGCTCATTGAAGTAATCCTTGCACTGGATCAGGAAGAATTTGCCTTTTATATATATATCTGTAATATTTTTTGTGCAGTGCTACCCTGCTGGGGAAAATCATAACTTGCCAGTCACCATTTAGGGTCTGGGACTCAGCCCAGCCTGCTGCTAGGTTTGCAACCTCAGCCACATCCCATCACGGCCCTAACTGACCCCCCTTCAAAACAGCCTGGGCTAAATGGGCTGTGATAAGATGCCACTAATAAAAAGCTCTTTTGAAACCTTCAGAGAAAAAAAAAAAGTGCTACTTAAGAGCAAATTCTTGCTGCCTTTTTTTTTTCCCCAACAATGTATTTTTCATACCAAGGACTGAATAGCTCAGCAGGACTTTTCCTGTAGGTATTGTACTGGCATAGATCATCATGCAAAGAAGGCCACAAGCAGAGGAGAGAAAGAAAAGCACAGGGTGAAGGTAAGGGAAGGAAAGGAAAGGATAGGACAAGGAAAAGATTCATGGAAAAGGAGAGAAACAGAAATGAAGTGCAAAGAGAAAGCAAAGGTTGTCATCCCAGTGACTCCAGTGGTGTTTCACAGTGAAACTGCTGTTTCACTGGAGAGACAACTAGACTCTTTGCAGAAGGGAAGGTAAAGGATTTCTTGTCTCCTTTTTCAACACTGCCTCTGTCGAAGGGAACCTTTGGGAGGCATCTGCTGCCAGCTGTGGCACAGGGCTGGTGAGCAGCAGCCTGCCCCCGATGCATGACCTCATAGGAAAAACCACCATGGACTTTTTTTGTGGATTTCGGGCAAACTTTCATAAAGCAAAGTGTCTTCTGCAAAAGTTCGTGTGGTGCAAAAGCACTTCCCAGCAGCTGGGGAGTTCTTAGCCCACATCCACCGGGTGCGTGTTATCTGCTGTGTTCACACCGACACAGCTCAGGCATCGCTCTCCTCAACACCCAAGGAGCCGATTAGCCTGGGTGACAGCGGGCAGGCTGCAGCTCACGTGGCTTTTCCTTCCTTTTGCATTTTCTAAATCAAAATGAGATTGGAGAGCGGGGATCTGTCGCAGTGCAAGGGATGAGACTGCCCTCTATTGTCCCCGTGCTCTCCAGCGCCTTCCCTCCTTCCTCCGAGGGCTCTGAAGAGATCGCTCTGCCTCATAGCCTCTCCGTTCATTTCCTAGCTGCACAGCGATGGCAAACACCAACCCCCACCATCCCAAATTTAATATAGTTCAAGCACGAGCTCCCTCTGTCTCCCTAGGTGACAATCAAACAGCGGATGGTGCAGCACCCGAGTTGCACAAACTGCCGGCGCACAAATTGCCTTAAGAACTAATATTTGAGTAGAAGAGTGAAGTGAAGAGTGAAAATGTATTAAACCAAGTGGCTGAAAACCAGCAGGAGTTGCCATAGGCTCCACACACGGCCCTGCCTTGCTGTTTGGGAGAAGAGCCCGACCCCCACCCGGCTCCAGCCTCCTTCCAGGGAGCTGCAGAGAGTGAGAAGGTCTCCCCTGAGCCTCCTCTTCTCCAGGCTAACCAAGCCCAGTTCCCTCAGCTGCTCCTCACAACACTTGTGCTCTAGCCCCTTCACCACCTTCACTGCCCTTCTCTGGACATGCTCCAGCACCTCAGTGCCCCTCTCTCAGCTAGGACCCAGCCCTCCCGCCCCGGACCCGAGTCCGCCCACGCAGTTTTCCCCCACCGCAGCCCTAACACCCCTGCGTCCCCCGGCCAGCCCCGCTCCTTTCCTATTGGCTGTCCTCGTCACCATAGCAACAAACAGCGTGGAGGCGGGCACGGGCAACCAGCGTTGTCCTATCCAAGGCTCCCTCTTGGAGGCGTCACGCTCTGATTGGTGCCTGCCCGTTGCGTGGTAACGGAGGGGTGGGACTTTTCTTCCGATGCCTCCTCGGGTTTCCCTTCGCGAGCGGGGGACCCGTCTCCTCATTGGCTGCCGCCGTTGCCACGGCGACGGGAGGACGCGGGGCGGCCTAACAGGAGGCTCCGCTGCGGCCTTGTCTCCGGCGCCATGGCTCAGGCCGGGGTCCTGCTGACCAAGGAGCCGGTGCCTCAGACGGTGCCGTCCTCCGAGCTGCCCATGAAGGTGTACGACGTGGCACTGAACACCGGGCCCGACTCCTCCAGCGGCCTGGCCACGGCCGGTTTCCGTACTGCCAAGTACCTGCCCGTCGAGTGGCACCAGAGCAATGCCGATCTGTACCACAAGGCCTTCACCGGCTGCGAGCTGTCCGAGCAGGGCCGGGCCGAGGCTAAGGAGCTGATGCAACATACTGCTGTCTCTGCCCAGCGTACCCAGCAGGCCTCCACAGCCAGCGTGGGCCAGCGCCTGAAGGACATACATTTCTGTAAATCTGAGCTCCAAAGGATGATTGAGGAGCTTGATGCTGAGACTGATCTGCTGGCAGCCCAGAAGGTGCGGCTAGAAAGGGCACTCGATGCCACCGAGCTTCCTTATTCCATTGCCACCGACAACCTGCAGTGTCGTGAGAGGAGGCAACCCCCAGACCTGGTCAAGGATGAGGTGGAGAGAGAGTTGCTGAAGGTGAGCAAGGACATTAGGATGTAAAGGACTGTTGGCAGCCCACTCTGAGTACTGCTCAGGTCTCTAACATGATGGGCAGCTTGGGGAATAGGTGATAACTACAGATCACGATGGTGTCTTCTGGCTATGCACAAAGGCTGAGTCCCCATTCGAGGCAGCCTGGACTCCATTGGTCACACCTAGGTTTAAGAAGGATTGTTTGAAGTCCTTCCTCTGTTTAAAAAGTATTTAAAATCACATGAGTATGGTTAGAGGAGATCAGATCCCACTCTCAGACCAGATCCAAACAAAACAAAGGTTTCCTGAACCAATATGGGCACTCTGTTCTAGCATTTAGGGGTTGGACTTGTTGATCTTTCTAGATCCCTTCCAACCCCTAACATTCTATGAGTCTATGATTAAACTTCTTCCAGCCTCCACTTGGTTTAAATTCCCCTCATCTCTGCAGGCTGTGTTTTAAAAATGCAGTACCCAGTAAGCAGACTATCCAGGACCAGAGAAATGCTCCTTGCCTGTTTCCATGCTCAAGCTGCCCAAATCTGGCAGTCTCTGCCTTTACTTTTTACTACTGGTGCTAATCATCTTGCCAAGGTTCATGATGAAGTGGTGATCCAATAAACCTGAGAGTGCTCAGTCTCTCTCCTCCCACAGAAGACTTTACTCCAGCTGACACTTTGTTATCTGTCACTAAGATCCAGCACTCCATGTAGCTTGCCTTCCAAGCTGATGTCATTATTGTGGCTGCACATGTTCCAGAGAACAGATTCTGGGTCATTTTTCATTCTGGAATGATACATACTTTGGTGTCACACAAATAAATGAATGATTATTTGCCTGCAGCCTCCCATCTACTGTGGAAGTTGATGCATGATGAGTTACTGGTTAAACCAGATGATTAGTATTTGTTGTTAGAAAAATATTGAAGGGACTTACATAGTTGGTGGCAGGCTAGTATTTAGCAAGGTTTTGAACAGGATTTGTATACAGTTGCTGAATTGGAATCAGTATTGGAGAGGTTGTTCCAGTCAAAGATATAAACATGTGACAGTGTATAGGATATTTCAGTGTGTAAACTGCTACAAAATTCAGCTTCTAGAGAAGGAATTCTTTTCATCAGCTCTTGATGTTTTAGAGAAATCATGAAATGGGAGATTTTAAAAAGCAAAGGAAAAAATCTGGCAGGGTTTCTTTCCTCCTGACCTCAGAGAATAGCTTGTGCATTGCTCAGCAGTCCATCTGCTGCTGCTGGTTCTTCACCTGAACCTCAGAGTGTGTGCTTGTGACGACAGAGCATCTCCAGCCAAGGCAGATGTCATCCAAAAGGGATGATGTGAGTTCAGATGAGGCATGTATACCAGCAGCAGATGGACTCTGGAGGAATGAAGGTTTTGTTGCCATGCCAATGACCTTTGCAGCACAGAAGGAAGAGGAGTATGTAACAGCAGAGGAAATCCTCCTCGTTCCCACAGAGGAATAGATTTCATGGCACAACTGTTTGCAGATAGGTGTTAAAATGTGGCCTCCAGGTCCTCCAGCTCTTTGAGCTGCATCTAGACTCTGTAGCTCTGTCATTGCAGGAAATCAGAAGGAACCTTGTATTTCTTACTCTCTCCAAAACTCACCAATAACTCCTGACACTCAGAGCTGCTCTGCCATGAATCCTGACTGTTCCTTGCTCAGATTCCCAGCTAATGGCCCAGTTCACTGTTACATTTGTGTTACAAGGTTTGCTTAGCTGGAGGAGTGCTGCAGATGTTGTCCCTAAAGTACTGACATGCTTTTTTTGAATGTTGCTTGCTTGTCCAGTCACTTTCTAACCTTAAGTGTCTTCAGAAATGATAATGCAAGGGAGATCAGGAGAAATTTATTCTCTTCCCTTGCAAAAACTGAGAACAAGCAGAAACAGTTTCCAGAACTCAGCTGTGGTAGGAAACAGACAATCTTTTCCTTTGCAGTTTTAATTACACATTAATTGATATTCTAGGGTATTTTCCTTCCTTTGAAATTCCTCCTGACCTACTAGCAGCCCAGGCTGGTGTTGGCATCATTCTCTGGTGTCTTTGCCATGTCCCTGCTAGCTCCCCTGGGGAGGTGCATGGGGGAATCTGCAAGCAGGGGAAGAACATGGCTGGATAAGGGAGTGTGTTCACAGAGTCCTGGCAAAGCTGTCCATAGGACATGGGCTTTGTTCCTGCTGTCAGCTTGCTGCAGCAGTGAAGAACATTTCCCAGAGCATCCTGCCAAGATAAGCAGGTTTCAGCAGCCCCTTGGCAGATGACATTTAAAGAGACAACATCAAAGCCACACATGCAATCAGGTCTGAATCTTCTGAATCTCTGCATGGAGCTGCACTTTCATTCTCTGTTCAGCAGGAATCACCTCAGCTGACTCACAAAGACAACAGAACTCTCTCTGATGAAAACCCCAGAAAATACTGGGGTTTTTCCTAGGTTGTTTTTTTTTTTGGCAAACCATCTATTTATTTTGGGGAGGTTTAGGCCCAGCTCATCTGTCCTACCTGCTTTGCAGCACAGAGTCATGTTTAGATCAGCTATTGTGATGCATACCACCAGGAACAGCCCCTGGTGGAATGAGGGGTGAGGGTATTTAAGAGAGAGCTCCTCACATCCATAGTAAAATTAGCTGTTACCCAGGAGTTCTTTGACTCCACTTAACAGCATATTCATCTTCATGCAGTTCAGGTTAAGAAACAGAAGGACACAACTGGGTTTTTTTCCAATAAAGAAGGATCTTTGGTGATTAAAAAGAAGATAAAATCTCTCCAATGGAATTATTTTAGGTCTTTGTGCTGCTGCATTGGAAAGAGCTGAATTCCAACAAAGCAGTGCATGCATCTGTTTTGTATGAGGTGTTTGACCTTCATAACTCATCTGGCACCTCCTCTGGCTCAGCTGAATGCCACTTTGCTATGTTTATGTGCACACATTTCATATTGCAAATGTAAGCCCTAGCAAAGGACTTGCCAGGTGGTGCTGTATTGTCAATACATCATCTTTCAGCTGCATGTATGCTGCATTTCAAGGTTATTGCCACATGTCCAGTGTCCAGACTCATTGAATGAGGACCAGATATGACTGGGAAATATGTGGATGTCCTTCTATTTATGCCTTTATTTTTTTTACCCCAGACTCAGAGTGTTGATTTGTTGTGTGTTTGCTTCAGCAATGAAGTCAGCCCCAGCTATTCCCTGATGCTGAAGACAAAGGCATTAGCCAATGTAAAATCAAAGTTATTAAAGATTTTAGAAGTGGAGAAAGGATACATATGTATGTATTCCTTCTAACTGCAGCATTGGGGCAAGGAAAACAACAGAGTATGCCATTTCCAAACACTGTGACCTCTAGCTTTGCCAAGGGAACCAGTGCACAATAGGACAGTTCTGTACCTGGATAACTCAATTAGGAGTGTGCTGCTTCTGTTCAACATCTGCAGACCATGGATTTTGAAATGACTCTCAGAGACCAGCAGGAAAAAGGCCATCACAGAGCTGAGGTTTTGAAAACTCTTTCCTGTGTCCTGGGCTGCATCCCCAGCAGCATGGCCAGCAGGGCAGGGAGGGGATTCTGCCTCTGCTCTGCTCTGGGGAGACCTCACCTGCAGTGCTGGGGCCAGCTCTGGAGCCCTTAGCACAGCAGAGACATGAACCTGTTGGAGCAGGTACAGAGGAGGGCACAAGAATGATCTGAAGGTTGGAACCTCTCTGCTGTGAGGAGAGGCTGAGAGAGCTGGGGTTTCTCAGCCTACAGAACAGAGGGCTCCAGGGAGACCTTACTGCAGCCTTGCAGTTCTTAAAGCAGGAGCTACTTAAAGAAACATTGAGACAGATTTTTTAGCAGGAACTGTTGTGACAGGACAAGAAGTGATGGGTTGAAACTAAAAAAGGGAGATTTAGACTAGACGTAAGAATGGTGAAACACTGAGGGCAGTGAGACCCTCAGGACAGGTGGGAGATGTCCCATCCCTGGAACCATCCCAGGTCAGGTTGGTTTGGGCTCTGAACAACCTGATCTAGTTGCAGATGTCCCTGGCTGACTGCAAGGGGTTGGACTAGATGACCTGAAAGGAAAGGTCCCTTCCCACCCAAGCCACTCTATGATTCCCTGATCCTACCTGCTTTTACTCCCAGCTGTAATGAGTAGCAGCTTTCCTGTTCCATGCTGTCTGGGGGCTAAAGCTAGCAAGATCTGTAGGCTAGGTTTATGGTTGCTGTGCTGATGTGTGGGACATGTGCTGGCATGTTGACTAGTGGATGGATGCAGCTGGGTTTGTAACCAAGGGCAACTGCATTGCTTCTCTCTTGGGGGTTCTCCCAATTCCTCTTAGCTGCTCTCTCCCTCTGTCACTCTGGCCCTGAGTGCTGGATTTAGCCATTGCTGACATCTGCAAGTCACTGCTGTGAACAGGCAGGCTGCAAAACCCCCTGAATTTGTAGACACATGGAAGGCAAAAACATCTGCTCTTAAATGTTTGCTTTGCACCATTAATTAGACACTTAGGAAGTCATGAACTGGGATGTTTTTATCACTAAATTTGAGGAAAATCCAACTTTTGCATCATAAACATTCAACACTGTAATAAAATAAATGGCATGCTAAACTAGAACATGTTCTCTCCCTCTTAATTGACAAGCATTTCTAATAACAGAGCTTCAGTATTAGCATTGACTGTGGAGAAGACAGCTGAAAAGAAGCCAAGATCACTTCAGATTTACCAGTATTTCCTTTTAATAGACAGCACATGAAGACATATATGGGGAGAGTAAGGAGAAGAAAAAGACATTTCATCCACCAAGTCCTCTCATGAACTGGGGAATGTTGTCCTCTGAACCAGAGATGCTGCTTAGCTACTAAAACACTTGGACATGCAGATGGGGACTTCAAATCAGCTGCCACCACAGCTCTGTGCACACCCCACATAAGGCTCATCTACTCTGCCACTAGCTGCAACTCAGCTCTGCCCCCAGGATTGCAGGGTGGGATCACCCCCACTTTTAGGGCTGAAGTCCTAAAGCCTGGCAGAGCTCTGCTCCTGGCTGCAGTTTCCTCTGCTCTGCTTCTTGGTGGAATTGACTCTGCAGAGAAGATGGGAAGGAATAGACAAGGCAGTTTATTATTGACTCATGGAATCAGAATCATTGGAATCATGGACTCATGGAATCACAGACTGGTTTGGGTTGGAAGGGACATCTGCAACTAGAGCAGGTTGCTCACAGCCCCAACCAACCTGACCTGGGATGCTTCCAGGGATGGGACATCTCCCACCTCTCTGGGCAACCTAGGCCAGGATCTCACCACCCTCAGTGGAAAATATTCCTTCCTTAGATCTAGTCTGAATCCACCCACATGGTGTCTGAGATTCCCAGCTCCTGCTGCCTGGCAGGTGTCCATCCTCTGTGGACCTTCTCCCTTGTCAATGCCATAAGCCAGGCACAGCTCTGGTGTGCAGCAGGCTGGCTTGTACTGCCATGCCCACTGGTACACCAGGACTGAGGGACCTAGATCAGAGGATCTTCATCTTTCCCTTAGCTGCCACAGCTCCTCCTAGTCATACAATCTGACTTTTTAATGCTCTTAAAAGGTAAGAAAAATCATTTTAGCAGATAAGTGTTGAACATTCACTGTCATTCCCACCTACTGCTTCACTCTCCCTAGTCTTAAACTGCCATTAATGATGAGAACTGTATCTTCAGATTTAAATGTCACCTTTGATGCACATCTTCTCCCCAGGAAATCCATTTTTCTGTTTTATTTTAGGTCATTCAACAAGGGAATTCTTTATTTTTGCATTATTTCACTCTTTCCATGTGAGAAACCTTCATTACTTTAAGAACACAAGGCTTTTCTGCTCTGGAATGATGCACATTACTCACAGGAAACTGATTGTCTCTTTATTTACATGGAGACTGAGCACCCAACACAAAATAAGACCAATCACTAGCAATGTAACTGTGAGTGCTGGATCTTTCTAACCCTTGCAAAAGCCTTTTCAAGTTCTCCTCTGACATCTCAGCCATTGTAAAACTTCCTCCCCTGAAGAAAGGGTTTGTAAAATGATACCTTCAAGAGAATGTTTTCTTAACAACCATGATTGTCATTTTCCATCTTAGAATAGTTTTGTTTTCTTTTTTATGGTCCCTGTTGGCTTTTTTTGTGATGGAGAAACTGACACTGCAGGGACATACACACTCATTTCGTTGTCAAAAACAAGGATCAACAAATGCCAGCAGTGTTCTGAGAATAAAGCTGATTATTAAGTATATACTCCCTTAGCTGTCATGGGATGACTGTTATTGATGGAAAATAGTAACATTAATTAGGAGTTTCTAATATAAAAGAAGCTCTTTTTAATACCTAAGTCTCAGATATTCAATTCCTTTCAATAATTAAAATGAAACTATTTGCTGGACTGGCTTTTGTAGAAGGGAATATAATCAGCAGGTCAGTAAAGTCACTTCACAGAGCATTGAGAGTTAATCCCTGTGGCAGCATTATTGCAGCCAGGTGGTTCTTGTTGAAGAAGAGATTATTCCAAAGTAGGAACTTTCTTTTGGTTGGATCAGGTTGGTGTGGAAATGACCATTCCTGCTCCAAGCAGGTAGAGCAGGAACAGCAGATATCAGATCCAGTCTGAAGGTGAGGCAAAGCTTGGTGACTTGCAGCACTCACTGTCTTACAAATCAAAGGCAATGAACCCCTCCAACAACACTGCATATCTGAGACAATTCTGCACTCCTCAGTACTGCCCCTCACCTGAGGCTAAATGATTTCTGCAATGAATAGATCTCACAACAGAATTAAAGCTGTGAGTGGCATTGGGTTGGGAAGAGTTTTCCCATCCCTGCTGAAGCAGATTGTGGGGTAGTAACTTCTGTTTGTAGTTAGTACAAAGCTTTCAAAGCAGTCAGGCCAACTGGTATGATATAGTATGGTATGGAATGGTATGGTATGAGATATGATATGATATGGTATGATATGATATGGCATGGTATGATGTGCCACTTCTTTCTGTTAAACAGCACCTTATCCCCATACATCAGACAAACTGCATTTTTGGAGATCTGCAGGGATCTGCTGTGAAGCCTCTCCCTTGCATACAGATAAAAGGCTTACTGCAGAACAAGGCAGCAGGCTCTGAAGGTGTCTGCAAGGATTCAGCAGGTTCTAGAAGCTAGTGTCTTGCCAGAGAAGCTGATCTGCTCTATCATATCCAGCATCTGAGTTTGTGCTTGCAGGACAGACAGGGTCCTGCTCAGTTTTAAAATCCCAGAATCCAGAATGGTGGGGGTTGGAAGGGAGCTCTGGGGATCAGCCAGTCCAACCCCCCTGCTCCAGCAGGGTCACCCACAGCAGCTTGCCCAGGGTCACCTCCAGCTGGGCTTGGAATCTCTCCACACAAGGAGACTCCACAACCTCTCTGGGCAGCCTGGGCCAGGGCTCTGGGAACCTCACAGAAAAGAGGTTTCTCCTTCTGTTTAGGTGGAAAACCTTTGAAATCCAATTGCTCTGCAGGATGGTAAGTACTGCTCTGGATTGCACAAAAGTCTCAATGTTTTTATCTAGGAAGCTGAACTGATCAGAAATATCCAGGAGCTTTTGAAGAGAACTTTGATGCAAACCTGCAATCAGATACGGTAAGAGATTCTTTATGATGCCTAAGTAGCTGTTTCTATACCCAAACAATTCCTGACACATATAGGGCTTCAATGCCCAGTGGAGAAAAATCTCACCAATTGAAGGCTTAGGAGCTGTGTGTATTCCATTTAAGCCTGAAAAGAGTGATGGAACACCAGGATTTTCAAGCAGGGTGTGAGGAGATCCATGCCCCAAAGTCACACTTCCCATTTTCAGACCTGGTTTCCACTTCAGGTGCACCCAATCCTCTCCTTTTCCAACACTGATCTTAAGTGCAATGAAAGTATTATCTGGACATGACTTGACCCTGTTGCACCTTGTGATAGATTTGTAGCCCTTTTCCAAAAGTTTATCTGATCAAAGAACCTTTTCAAGATGAGGTCAGCATGACCTTAGAATATGGCACTTCACTCCACCTCTGTATTATTGCACTTCAGGAGGAATAGTTGCTTTTCATTTATAACAAGCTCTTTGGAAAGATGCTCCCTGAATCCTAAGGTGCATCAATATGCAGGAATTAACTGTGAGAAACCTTGACTTTTTAGTTCTGTATGTTTTTGTATCTGCTCCAGGTTGTGCTCTTCTACCAGCTAAAGGAAATACTGGGTTTAGGAAGAATGTCTGTAAATGCACTATAACTTCAATCAGTTAGAATGGGAGGGGTATCTGCTGAGTTCAGGCTTTGCCTTTTGCTGTCTTAAAAAGGTCCTTTTGGTCCCATCAGTGGCCAGCAGAGATTCTTCATTCCTGAGGTGACAGTGACATCTGGTGTTAACAGCTGAGAAGGAGCCACTCTCTTGTGATCTGAACTCATTCTAGTTAGTTGGGTGAGCTGTGACTCGTTTAACTGACAACAAAGCAGCAGTTTTAACCCTGAGTGTCATTGGATTTGTACCTCCCAAGCACAAATCACACTAGCTGCCTGCTGCAGTCTTTGAGAGGTTGGATAGTAGGGCTAGGAAAGTAATATAGGGTCACTACTTTATAGAGGGCTTAAATTGGAGTCATGCTCAATAGACTAGTGAAACTGGAGGATGAGTCTTCTACCAGCACTACCTGATGTTCTTTTGGGCAACCTTCTACCTATTCTCCCCAAAGTAACTCCAGCTATTGGAAAAAAATCCTCTGGGATTGAAGATTGTGATGTAAAATCCAAAGTTCAACAGCTCCTTTGGCTCAGGCTGTAAGAGCCCTGAGCCTTCAGCAGGCACAGAACAGGACTGAAGGCTAAGGTTGGGGTTAATGCAGCAGACTTACTGTCCTTCCAGCATAGCTGTGGGAGAGAAGAGTCTGGCTAGGCTTTTCAAGACAAAAAGAAGAGTTTATGTTCTGATTGCTCTTTGAAAGACAAAGACTCAGAGCCTAGCTTCTGAGTGGGATAGTTGGGTTGATTGGGTTGCTTTCCACTAACAATGTGGGCTAATGACTAATGACTGATGACTTTTCAGCTTAAACAGAGATCACAAAGAGGTTTGTGAGATGGACTGGTCAGACAAAGTGGAGACATACAACATTGATGATAAGTGTGGAAAATACAGCAACCAGTGCACCAACATCCAGTTCCACCCTAGCTCAGTGAAGTTTGAAGAGAGGTGAGTAGTTGCTGTCACTCTCCAGCACAGGGAACCTTGGTACCAGATACAAGACATCCTTTTGGGCTCAGTGGAAGCTCTCATGCTGCTCTGAATTAGAGGTGTGACTGCTGCTTCTGTGGACATGGAATGAATGTCAGAGCTTGGAAAGAGCTCCATGGATAGTGAAAGTAGTGCTACCACTGGGCCACTGTATGCAAACTGAGCTTCTAGAAGTTTTGCTTGGGAATTGCTGCCTTTCTGCTCTTAAAGGCTGATCTAAATCCTGCCATTTGCCATCAGCAAACATGCCATTCTTTGGGGACAGGCAAGTGCTGCTTCTTGTACACAGAGGATTTACTACTACAATAAATCTTGCTGCTTCCCCCCCTTTCAGGCAGAGTTCAGATGAGGCAGTGTCCCAAGTGCTGGGCAGTTCCTTCTACTGCTCAACATGGCAAAATATCACCATAAATCTTATTTGTTTTGTTGTTTTGAAGTAGACACAGACTGTAAAGCTTGAATTTATTCAGATTTTCACAGGTTACCTGTGAGAGAAATGGCCTCAAGTTGCACCAGGGGAGGTTTAGATTGGATATGAGGAAAAACTTCTTCACTGAAAGAGTTGTTGAACATTGGCCCAGGCTACCTAGGGCCAGTGGTGGGGTCACCATCCCTGGAGGGGTTCAAAAAACATCTAGATGTGGTTCTCAGGGACATGGTTTAGTGGCATGGTGGTGATAGGTTGATGGTTGGACTTGATGATCTTAGAGATCTCTTCCAACCTTAATAATTCTGTGATTTTGTTTATTTGCTGCTGACTGAACTGCTTGTGCATGCACAAACAAGTATGTGTCTACCTTTTTACCCTAGTAGTATTACCTGAAGGTGGAAAAATTTGGGCTGATTCTGTGTCATGTGTTACTTCCCTCAAAAGGCACAAGAGGAACAAGAGTTTATTACAGGTTTAGCCTTCTTCCTTCATGCATGTGACAGCAAAACCAAACAGAGCTTGACAGCACTTGCAGAGGGAGAGAACCAGCTTCAGATTGGCTTCTTAAGAGCAGCTTGAACAACAGAAGCAAGGTTCCTATTTGTACACCACTCCCCTCTTCTTCCAGTGCCTCAACACAGGAGACATGGGCCAAGTTCACTCAGGAGAACATCCAGAGAGCAGAAAGAGAGAAAGTAGCTTCCATCAACCTTTGTGCCTTGATTGCCAACATCCTCCATGACATCTCTCAGGACCTGAGGGTGCAGAGTGCTGCTGTCAACGAGGCTTTTGCCCAGCGCTGTGAGGAGCTGGATGATGCAAAACACAAACTAGAGCATCACTTGAGAAAAGTAAGTGTCCTTCTGAGGAAGAAGGGATTCAAAGTTTCCTGCCTTTCCCATTTGCTTCCCCAACACCAGAAATCTCTGCATTTCCAAGCTGATCAGCAGTTCCCCATCTCATTCAGGATAACTTGATTTTTCTCTTGCATTTCCAAGCTGATCAGCAGTTCCCCATCTCATGCAGAATAACTGGGTTTTCTTGTAGAATTAACCATTAAAAATGGACAAATAAAAGCAATTCATGGAGGTGAGCTGTGTTGTCAAGAGCCATGGAAGAGTTTTTGAACAGGCTGCAGAATATTTTCTGCTTCTTTTTAGACCCAAGATCAGCTTCTCAGTGTAATAGTAGAAATAAAGAGGTCAAAACCATCTTTGTACTTCTATTTCTTCCACATTGTAGCCTTCTAGGAGGTCAGAACTGGGAGTGACTCACTAGGATGGTTCACAGATTCTTTTTTTTAGCAGTTCTTCTTCCTGGGTATCCTCTTTAGGTCCTTAAGGAGATTGGAGATCAAGAAGCTACCATTGCTGCTCTCAAGCAAGCCATCAAAGACAAAGAAGCCCCAATGAAGGTTGCTCAGACCAGGCTGTATGACAGATCTTTTAGGCCCAATGTAGAGCTCTGCAGAGATGAGGCACAATTCAGGTAAACACTCTCAAACCAGGTCCTCCAGAGGTGTCTGTTCTATCCAGAAGTGTTGTTAAACAGATGTTGCTCTTTTTAGTGGCAACACATAGCTTTTAGCTATTATGACTAGGTTTGGTGCTGATTTAAGTCAGAAATGATTCAACAGACTGAGATCACTGTCAGGAAAACATTGTTTTAACCTAATGAACTGACAAAGAGAAACTCTATAGGCTCAGCTCTCTCTTTTGTCTCTGTGCTTTCTTCTCTGAACTGTGTGGTTGCTTTTTGATTTAGATGATCCAAAAGAAATAAATCTGACAGCTTGTGGATGACTTGAAACCCTTTTGCTGTTAGCAGAAGTTCTCCACAAGGTGGACTGTGTGCCAAAGGAATTGTGCTTCCAGTGCTGTGAATGTAAATGTTCTGCACACACTCATGGACTGAGACATGGCCTCACTACTAAGAAGCTTTGGGCTGGTGGCATTTGATTCTCAGTAATAATTCAGTTTAAAACTGGAAGGCAACAAATCCTTTCAAATTAAAGCTCTGGATGTAACATTTGTCAGGCTGGATCTCATGATAAGCTTTGTAATTGATTCTCCCCCATCACATTTTCCTTACCCTTAGGAAAGGTGGGGAATCAGCTTTTGCAGGGTCACAGAATCACAGCATGGGAGGGGTTGGAAGGGACCCCAGAAGATCATCTAGTCCAACCTCTCTGTCAGAGCAGGGTCCCCTACAGCAGGTTGCACAGGATGGTGTCCAGGTGGGGTTGGAATGTCTCCAGAGGAGACTCCACAGCCTCTCTGGGCAGCCTGGGCCAGTGTCCCACCACCCTCAAAGGAAAGAAGTTCCTCCTTATGCTTTGCTGGAACTTCTTATGTTCAAATATGTGCCTGTTCCCTCTTGTCCTGCCACTGGGCAGCACCTGACCCCATCCTCCTGACACCCATCCAGTAAGATCCCCTCTCAGTCTTCTCTTCTCTAGGCTAAACACCCTTGGAGCAAAGGAGCCAATCCACCAAAGCACAGCCAACATGTTGTTCTTTGTACAGTGAGGAAGAAGTTACAGCTCATCCAGCTGCTTTATAGCATCTCAAGCACACCCATTTCAGGTCCTGGTTCAGCAAACCACCCCTGTGCAAGCTTTGCTGCCTTTAATGGGATTTAAGGACACATGCAAGGCCTTTGCTGGATGGGCATGTGTTTCATTGCCAGGCTTAGGCTGGTTGCAGTTACTCAGTTAGCACTGCACACAGGGATCTTCTTTTCACCTAACCCCCCTGACTTCCAGCTGAAATCATCTGCTACTTCAAAAATGCTTTAAAAATGGTTTACTGCCTTTTTTTTTTTTTTGCCTTTGTTTTTTAATTCTCTTTAAATGCTGTACTGCTGCTGCTTTAAAAGCTTCCATGCTTTTAAAGTAAAGACTCTTTTCTGATCTCTGCTTCAAGCTTCATCTTTCATATATGAGTTTTTATACCAGTTTTATAGCAGGTATCACAAGACAGGCTTCATGAAATGCTGATCCAGCCAAACTGGGTGACTTCTTCTGTAATTCTCACTACAAGTGTCCTCCACAGTAGGAGGAGGTGAGGATAGATTGTTCCACTGTGCTTAGTGGCAAAAGACATTCTTGGTACTATCTAAATCATGGGACACTTCTGTCCAGAAGCTCTGAAAGTGAACTCTGCTCTTGACCAAGTATCTAGGACCTCTCTGAACTCCTTTGTTGTTGAGTATTATGGTTTTATAGCTGTGGATCTTTATTCCCTATACAATTCCTATGGCTTTTTGAACACTGCCTGGCTTCTTCTCTGATCTTTTTAATGATTTCATGTAATTCTCTTCAGGTTGATTGGTGAAGTAGAAGAACTGACAGAGTCCATTGAATCCCTAAAGAAAAAACTGCTGGAATCTGAACACTCCCTGAGGAACCTGGAAGACACAAGGATGAATTTAGAAAAAGAAATAGCTGTGAAAAGCAACAGCATTTTTATTGACAGGCAAAAGTGCCTGGCCCATCGTGCACGCTACCCTGCTGCTGCTAAACTAGCAGGTTACTAGGAGTCATCTCTCTACTAATTGTGCAAAGCCTGGAAGAAAAATGCCTTCTAGATTCTTCCAGCTAAAATACATGGATAATATTAGCCACAGAAGTACTGTATTCACTGTGTTTTCATAGAATCATAGAATGGCCCAGGTTGGAAGGGACCTTCAAGATCATCTAGCTCCAACCCCCCTGCCATGGGCAGGGATGCCACCCACTAGACCAGGTTGGCCAGGGCCACATCCAGCCTGGCCTTGAACCCTGCCAGGGATGGGGCAGCCACAGCCTCTCACCACCCTCTGGGTGAAGAACCTCCTTCTAATCTCTAGTCTAAATCTCCCCTCCTTCAGCTTGTATCCATTCCCCTGTGTCCTATTGCAACCTGACCAGCTGAAAAGTCTCTCCCCTTCTAGCTTGTAACCCCCTTTAGGTACTGAAAGGCTGCTAGAAGGTTCCCTCAAAGCCTTCTCTTTTCCAGGCTGAACAACTCCAACTCCCTCATCCTAACCTTGTAGGGGAGGTGCTCCAGGCCTCTGATCATCTTGGTGGCCTCCTCTGGACCCACTCCAACAGGTCCACACCCTTTCTATCCTGAGGACCCCAGAACTGGATGCAGTTCTCCAGGTGGGGCCTCACANCTGAGGGTGCACTGCATACCTCATATTGTCTTCTATTTGCTGTAAGATGCATTAGTAAGAGTATCCTGGTGGGCTTTGAGTCTTGCCTTTAAAAAAGTTCTATGAAACCTTGTCTGTGAAAGTGCAGAGAGTTTAAAACACAGCTTAAAGGTCACTCACTCCATCTAGAATGTATCTCTAGCATACATGCATGATTTTCACAGTATGTGATGTTTCACCCTAATAAGGGAGTATGTGGAGTGAATATTTATTGTGCATGGCAATAACACACACACAGATGCAGCTAGAACATTTATAGCTCCCTAGCATTTTTAGGCAGCCTGAAATGAGAGCAATAAAAGTGCTTGCCTGGCAGAAGATCACACCATCAGCAAGGAAACAGATGATAGACTTTTAAGCTGCTCAAACATTATTAGTAAATAAATAAAGTTTGCAGAGGTGAGATGACAATCTGCCTATTGGCAAAACCACACCCAGGGCCTTACATCTCCTTCTGCAATCTGAAAATGTAACCTGCAAATCAATAAATTCAGGGGTTTTCAGGGGGAAAAAAAGCAAAACAAACAAAAAACCAACCAAAACTATAAAAAACCCCAAACCAACAAACAAACCCCCCCCAAAAATAAAAGAACAGCCCACAAACCAAACCAAACCAAAGCCTCCAAACCCAAAGCTACCTAACCAGCTTGTGAATAGCAGTTGTGACCTTTAACTTAAGCACTTGGATGTTGCACTGAGCTCTTGATGTGTTCCAACCATTCCCTGGAAGGAAGGCATGGGTTTGAACTCTTAGCTCTAATGGAGAACACCTCAGCTTCATCTGCTCCAGCCCAGATGTCATTCATCCATTAGCTTAGTAGGCCACTTGGTTAAATATGTGACCTGTAGCAGGAAAGGGGAAAAGATGACACAGAACACAATTCCATTATGCTTTCCTCTAATACAGCCTTGGGTTTTTTAACTTCTAAAAAGCAGCTGATCAAAGAGGGGAAGTGAAAAAGCAAAACACACAACCCACACCCCCCCCCAGCCAGTGGACATTTGTGAATATCCCTGCTCTGTTAACCAGAGAGGAGAGGCCATTAGCTCTCTGTTTTTCTCCCAGACAGCTATTTGTGTTATCCTGATAATTTGCATTATCAGGATGTTTCAAAGGACTATTTGGCAGTTGCTCTCCTGCTAAAAGCTGTTGCCATTTTCTTTGAGCACCTGCTGCAGGCAGGCAGGGCCAAACCTCTGCTTTACAGCCTTTGTGCTCAAGAGTGTTGGGTTGCTTTTTAATACATTGCCTCTTCATCATTATATTTTTATAGCCCAGATGTTGAAGCCTTATTAGAGAGAAAGGGCATGTTGATTAAGGAAAAAAAACCCCACAATGTGGCTTTATTATGCTGTTCTGCATACAGAACTTAAAAGAGTTATTAAAGATGAACTGTTAGAGGCTGAACATGTTCTCCAGCATCCTGGAGATAAACAGCCTCCTGGCTTGGAGCAGCACCAGGGTGGCAGCAGGACTAGGGGAGGGATTGTCCTCCTGGACTGGGCACTGGGGAGGCTGCACTTCAAATCCTGGGGTCAGTTTTGGGCTCCTCACTCCAAGAAGGACACTGAGGTGCTGGAGTGTGGCCAGAGAAGGGCAAGGAAGCTGGGGAAGGATCTAGAGCAGAAGTGTTGTGAGGAGCAGCTGAGGGAACTGGGCTTGGTTAGCCTGGAGAAAAGGAGGCTCAGGGGAGACCTTCTGGCCCTTTTTTGACCTCCTTCCATTTAAAAAAAATTATATTAGGTAATTTTCAAGATGGAAAAATTTCCTCTGGAAAAATCCAGAAGGAAAGCTCCTGACTTCTTTCTGTTTCCCTGTGTGATCACACCCTGACAGATAATTCTTGCTACCAGGGAAACTGCTGCTTTGATTAATTTAGCAGAAATTATTCTAACCCTCCCCACCTCAGCCCCCCAGAATATCATTTCATTCAAGGAAATAGTGGATTTTCTTATCACTGCTTCAACCAAAAGGCTCTTGGGCATATAAGCAGAAGGACAGCATTGGGGATGCATCAGGTTGTTCTCCCTTTGGCTTTTCTGTGGCTGGCAGCAGCCCTGGAATGGATCAAATTAGGTTAGTCGTTAGACTTTGATTGGAATTGGTTCAGGCACATCCTCCAGTTCTGGGCTGGGCCCTCAGGGCTTGAGCTTGGGCTTTCAGAGGCATTTAGCAGCAGTGACTGAAGTGAATGATTGGGAATCTCAATGCTTATCAATAGCTAGAGACTGGGGGCAAGAGGCTGGGGGCAAGAGACTGGGGTCAGACTCTGCTCAGTGGTGCCCAGGGCCAGGCCAAGGGGCACTGGGCACAAACTGGAAGCCAGGAGGTTCCAGCTGAGCAGGAGGAGAAGCTTGTTTGGTGTGAGGGTGTTGGAACCCTGGCCCAGGCTTTGCAGAGAGGCTGTGGAGTCTCCTTGTGTGGAAAGATTCCCAAGGCAGCTGGAGGTGACCCTGGGCAAGCTGCTGTGGGTGCCCCTGCTGGAGCAGGGGGGTTGGACTGCATGACCTCTAGAGGTCCCTTCTCATCCCTACCATGCTGAATTCTGGGACTACAGGTGAAGATAAGAGCAGAGACAGGTCCCTACCACCCTGTTGCTGACCCCAGATCCCCAAGCCCAGGGAAGGACCAGGAGCAGCTGAAGGGCTTTTGCCCTGGAGCCCACATCTCTAACTGAAGATCAGCTCTGGCTCTGAGTGCTCAAAAATAATGATTTATGTAAATGTGGTGCTTTTATTAAAAAAGGGGGGGGGGGGAAAGAACCCCAAAACCCCCCCAAAACCAGGCTTGCAAACTTCCCTGACTGGCATAATGGTGTGTGATAGATCAGAGTTATGAATGCTTTCTTGCCATGCCTCTCTAATTGTGATAAATCACTTTGAAATGAGTGGGTGCCAATTAATTGGTTAAAATAATGGAACATTACCACTTCCAAACCCTCTTTTAATCATGGATGCTTTTCTCTTTTAAGTTTTGGTCCTTGGAAGTTTTGTGTTTACCAGCTTGCCTCCAAGTTGCTTTGCTCTTCTATTCCTGTTCACACACACTCAGCTCCTGGGCACAGGATTTCTCTGAAGCCTTGTCTCAGGAGCACTCCTCCCTCTGGCATCAATCCCTCAGGCCCCATGGCCAGAAAGCAGGAGCCAGGTAGAGCATCCAGAGGTTTCTATGCAGGAACCCACCATGGTCATTGCTTAAAACACATCCCCAAGGTCTCCCTGAGCTGGGAAGCCAACTGCAACCCAATTTCTCATCCTGCAGTGATGAACTTTTCACTGCTTTGCCCTTTCCTCAGACATTTTGGGGAAGGTGAGACTAAAATTAGCTCTCTTCATGCTGGGTTGGGAAAGCAGCTCCTGAGGAGCTTGGTGGCAGCAGTAGGAGATGCAGAAATGGGTAATTTGTCATCATTCTGAGTAACAGGAGGGATCAGTTTTCCCCACTGCTGCTCTGCTGGAAGACAGGCAGCTGGAAGGGTGCTAAGCTGTGCACTGCTGGCAGCTCTGCTGGAGGAAGAGTTGCAAACCCTCTTTTCTAGTGCTTTCAGTTGAAGATCCTTCCCTCAGTCACTACAAATTCAGCTTCTTTGGCTGTTTTGCAGCATTTCAAGCTGAACCAGAGCAGGTCACCATCCAAAACATCAAAGCCATGAGACATCTGTTCCCAGCAAAGCTCCAGCATCTTGTGGCATTTCCCAGGGGCTCCTTGCCAGCAATGTCCAATTCAATCCTGATATCTGATGTGCTATGGGCCACCAGCCTGGACACCTCATGCAGGCATCAGTGCCAGAGACTGACAGGTCACATCCTAGCTCCTTGAATCCAGCCATGGCAGTTTGCAGGAGAAGTGGCTGAATGGGAGCATCCTTCCTCTCAGAAACCAAAGAGTCAGAGCCAACAGGTCCTGTTGGTAATGAGAACTCATGCATGGAGATGCCCTAAATGCACATTGCAGATCACAGCAGCATGCTTTCTGCTTGAGGACAGCACTCTTCAGAGTATCCAGAGTATCAGAGTCTGTGTTTTAGACTGGACATTAGGAAACTTTTCTTTTCCAAGAGGGTGGTCAAAGCCTGGGACAGGGTTCCTGGAGAGGTGGTTGTTGCCCCAAGCCTGGCAGTGTTTCAGAGGCATTTGGGCAATACCATTAATAACAGGGTTTAACTTTTGGTCAGCCAGGCAGTGGGACTAAATGATTGTTCTAAGCCCCTTCAAACTGAAATTCTTCTCTTCTCTTCTCTTCTCTTCTCTTCTCTTCTCTTCTCTTCTCTTCTCTTCTCTTCTCTTCTCTTCTCTTCTCTTCTCTCCTCTCTTCTCTTCTCTTCTCTTCCTCTCTTCTCTCCTCTCCTCTCTTCTCTTCTCTTCTCTTCTCTTCTCGTCTCGTCTCTTCTCGTCTCTTCTCGTCTCTTCTCGTCTCTTCTCGTCTCTTCTCTTCTCGTCTCTTCTCTTCTTTCTCCTCTCCTCTCCTCTCCTCTCCTCTCCATGTGCCAGTTTCCACTGAATACAGACTGTATGGAATTATTCAGAAGTCAAATCCCAGACAGGCTTCCAGGCTGTGCCAATATCTCTTTAACCCTTTTGGGGCCATGAAGTCACAGTTACTGGTAGTGATTGCAGTGACTTTCTCCTTCAGAGGTTTCTCCCAGCCCTGAGCTGCTGGTTAACAAGTTCACTGCCTCCATCCAGCCCTTGCCATCATGTCCCTGCAAAAACCTCCAGAGCTGCTGCCATGGGCACAGCCCAAGTGCCTGTATAACCTGTGACCTTCAGTATTCCTCATTAAGTTATAAAAGTGACACCCACAGAGCACAGACCTAACTGCTCTGTCTCCTGGAACACTGCTAATGTGCTGACATTTCTGCAAGTCCATCAGGGGCCAGAGGTTAACTGCCCAGGAGAAAAGATGCTCATAACCACACAGCAATGATGGGAGGAAGCCTGAGAAGCAGCTGGGGTTGGTGTGTGACCCAAAGGGAGGGCTTCACCCTCTTTGGCTTTTCTCCCTAAGCCATTTCCATTCTTTTCCCTAGCAGAGGTGACAGTTGTTTTCCCACCCAGGGACCTGTGGTGTCAAAGCCTCTGATTGAATTAGTGTGGGTAATTTCTTTATGGAATGAAAAGTCAAGTAACCAGCAATGAGATTATTTTTCAAGGTACATTTAACTTGCTGTGACATTTGGGAGCATCAGCCTCTCACAGGAATAAGCAAAGCCTATCTGTCTGAGACTTTCAATATTTAATTCCCAGGAAGACAGACACCATTTTTCAGGTTCTAATAATTAGTGTAGACTTGGTCAACAGGAAACAGAAACTTTGAGCTGGCAGAAGAAAAACAATGGAAGAGGAAAAGCAATGACAAATTGGCCATGGTGTGGAACAGCCTGCCCAATCCCAGGCATGACTTGGCTTTGGGATGGGCTTAGAGGACCAGGGCTCACCTCCTGGTCCTACTAACAACCAGTTTAGCAGCCACAGGCAAATCTTGCCAGCTGGTTGCTTTCCCTTCCTGCTTCCCTTTTTCATTCAGAGCATGACCTGCTGGCAGCAAGGGCTGCAATGACAGAAGGAACCCTTCCCCATGCATCAGAGGGGTTCTGGAGCTCTTCATTCAGCCTCTGGTTTCTAAATATAGCAAAACCAGGCACACAGAGGGAAAGCATTTAGCTGAGTTGCTTTTAATTACCATAAAACTAGCTGGTGTAAGTCTGAACTGGGTGCTTGGAGGCTTCTCCAGCTAATCCCTGATCCTTTTCTGATGCTGCCCCTATATTAACTCAGTGAATGCCCACCACCACCATGGGGAACATGCTCATGGTACAGCTGGACCTGTATTTAGGGGGAGTAAATGTCAGGAGATTGAGCCATGACTCTTTAACCTGCAAGAACCTGCCATGATGATCATGAGATTGATCATGAGAGCATCCTGAGGACCAGCACTGGGTGACAGGAGCACTGTCCCCACAGGAGGTGATGAAGCTGGGATGGTGCCAGCAAGGGCTGGACTTGGGAACTGCTTCCCTGGAGATGGGAACTGCTGGAGCACCATGGGAACCTGCAGCCTGTGCCCAGGCTTGACAAGGTTTTGGGGGAACAAATTTCTCCTAATGTCCAACCTGAATCTCCTCTGATGCAACTTGAAGCTGCATCCTCTTGTCCTATCACTTGTTCCTTGGGAGAAGAGCCCAACCCCCACCTGGCTCCAACCTCCTTTCAGGGAGCTGCAGAGAGTGAGAAGGTCTCCCCTGAGCCTCCTCTTCTCCAGGCTAACCAAGCCCAGTTCCCTCAGTTGCTCCTCACAACACTTGTGCTCTAGACCCTTCCCTAGCTTCATTGCCTTTCCCTGGACACACTCCAGGACCTCCATGTCCTCCTTGGAGTGAGGAGCCCAAACTGACCCCAGGATTTGAAGTGTAGCCTCCCCAGTGCCCAGTCCAGGAGGTCAGTCTTGATCCAGAAACATCCTGGGTGAAGTCTAAAGCTCTCAGGTGACATCTCCACCACCAAGTCCAGCCAAACTTTCTCTTTTGTTGGATGTCACCCATGTGTATTGGTCCTGCAGATCTCCAACCCCATCTCTCCTCCATGCACCAGTTATCCATTACAACATTACTGCTCAGCTGTTCACATCCCCTTGGATTTGTAGCCATCTAACATCAAGGGAAAGACCTGACTTAGATCCCAGCCATTTTAGAATAAGCTCCTAGTTCCACACTTTGTCCAAGAAGGAGATAAAATGGATTTGAGGAAGGCTTTTTTCCTTGGAAAATTAATCTTCTTTAGACAACTTCAAGAAGCAGAGTTATTTCTGTGATGTCCCATAATAGAAATAACTGGTAGACTTGAAATAAATAGATTTTAGAGTAATTGAATTCTTCAGCCTGGCTTTTTATCCTTTTTATTTCCCTGTGAACTTCTCCATCATAAATAGCAGCACTCAGAAACACAGGAATAAGTCACTGTCAGGCAGCTCAGAGGAGCAGAAAGATTGGCTGTAATCACAGAACCAGCATTGAGCATCCCCTGAATATTGCTGAACCTTCCACCTGTTTATCTGATTCAATTACAAGGTGCACTGAGGAACTGCAAATATATTCCAAACACATTCTAAACCCATGACAGCTTCTGCTCAGATGCTTCCCAGTCTGCAGCATCAATTGTCCTGGCTGGGATGAGGGTGGCTGAGATATGGGTGGTTCCAAGATGGTGAGATGAATCCCATGTCTGCCAAGTGTCCTTTGACATTTGAATAGATTTATGGGTGATGAGAGCCTGGCCCAGGTTGCCCAGAGAGGTGGGAGATGTCCCATCCCTGGAACCATCCCAGGTCAGGTTGTTGGGGCTGTGAGCAACCTGCTCTAGTTGCAGATGTCCCTGCTGGGAGGGGAGGGGGAACATAGATGACCTTGAAAGGTCTTTTCCAACCCAAACCATTCTGATTCCATTATTCTTTGATTCCATGATTGTATAATTCCATTATTCCATGATGATTCCATGATTCTATGATCCTATGATTCCATGATCCCATGATTCTATGATTCTGTGATTCTATGAGGTTTGAACTTAAAGCATTGCATTGGATTCACAACATTTCTTGATGTTTCATTCCTTTCTGCTCCAAAATAAGAAGCAAACAGTGTGGAATTTCCTGTATGGTGGAACCCAGCTGCTGGCCCAGCCCCAAAGTCTGCAGACAGATGCAAAGCCATTGCCAGAGGCTTCAACCCTCTCCTAACAAGAGCTGTATTAATACCTGAAGAGGACTGATTTCAGAGAAAGATTCAAGATATCTCCTGATGTGAATCCACCAGTCAGTAACAGAGGCTTTTCCCAGTTAGTAACACAACCCAAAACAGGCCAAGTTTCAACTTGTGCCACACAGCTCTGATAAAATCCTCTCCTGGCATCAGCCAAAGACTGGCTGCAGTAATGAGGCAAAGTTCTGTATTCTCTAGGGCAACAGAGAAATTACATTTCATTGCAAATTACATTTAATTGCAAGACCAGAGCTCTTCTGCTGGTTGGATACAGTGTGTGGAGATGGGAATGATTCACTTTGCTGACTGAAGCCAGAGCAAAGCAGCCCTGGCTGTTATCTCATGATGATGGAGAAGAGAAATGCTCCCTCAGCCTGAGACAGAGTGCAGGTTGCAGCCCTTATTTGCCCATGGAATAGTTTGTCAAGAGATTAGTTTACCAAAGGATGAGAAAGGGCTCTTAAAACTCTGCAGGAAGCCTAGTGATGCTCATTGACTGAGACAAAAATTGATGAGCTGTGCTTTGTAGTAACTTCTTGGGTTTATCCCTTTATTAGCAGTAATTAAGAGCCTCTCCCTGAGGCCAGTGGGAATGGAAGAGCTCCTCCATGCCCTCCTCTACCAAAACCTCAACTGATCTTGCAGGTTGCTTGGATCAATCTGTAGCAGTTGCCTGCCCTGTGGCAGAGACATTTGATCAAAGTCCTGTGGCCACCCTGAGCACTAACCCATCCAGTTGTATCAAGGCTGTGTCAGCCCCAAAGACTGGACAACTGATGGCACTGATTTAGGTGAAGGCAACCTCTGAACCTCTCTACATTGGAGACTAGAAGTGCTGCTTGAGTGAGACTCAAGAAAGGGAGGCAGCAAGGTCTGCAATGAGTAAGAGGTTCAGAAGGTGAACATGTACATTTCTCACCTTCATTTTGAAATGTCCCTGGTGCTCTGTCACCTCTGACCTCAGAGTGCTCTGAAATTACTGCTGCTGTGCCCAGAAGCTGTTGTACCACAGCCTCTTGAGGAAGCACAGTGCTGAAATGCATCTGATGATGGATGGGCCAACCTGGGAAGGGCACTGGGAATGCCACTGTCATGGAGATGATGTATTGCCTGCCTTCCTTACCAAGGTGTCTCCACTGGACCTGCTAAAGAGTGACAGAAGTGGCAGCTAACCCTTGAGCCACCACCAACCTCCAAGGCTGTGAGCAGGAGCTGCTGGAGAGATCCTGAGATTTATTCCCAGGTCTGCTGCTGTCACCCTGTGCAGATGGAATGAAATCATTTAACCTTTCTGTGCCTCCCCTCTCCCACCATAAAGCAATTACCCTTCTACTGATGATGTAGGAGTGGTCTCAGCTGTCATGAGGTAGCCAAGAAAAAGTGCTCTGGGATGCTAAAAATACTCATGATATATGTCAATGTCAAGTGCTCCTCTAGATCAGTGTCATGTGCTGCCCTTCCTCCTCTTTTTGACCAGAAGCAAGAAGACAAATGATGCTCTGGGCCACTGCTAGCTGTGGGTGCAGAGCTAAGATCCTCAGTCTGGCAGCCAGCATGGAAGAAAGATCTGAGTGGTTTGTCCTGGTACTGGGACCCCCTGAGCATTGTTCTCCAGCTGAATGGCCAGAGACCTCCTCCCACCCAGGTCTTACACTCCCAACTAGGTTGCATCTGCTTAAAAAATGAGACTCAAAACCAATATGATAAAAATTGCCTCCAAAATTCAAGCAGATCAGCTGAAATCACCACTTCCCACTGCCATGGGCATGAGGCTTCCTGTCCATTCATGGCTTGATGATTGATGTGACACTGGAGCTGCAGGACCTGTCTGTGTGAGTGCTCATCCCTTAGCAGGTAAGAAACACTGAAAGCATTAAAGCATGATGCTAAATGCCAGGAGGAGAAAGCTCCAAGCCTGTGTGTTTTTCCCAGCATTTGATGTGAGCCAGGAGTGCACCTGATGGTGCTAGAGCAGCCTTGTATCTGAGCACAGCTCCTGCAGGAGCTCTGCCCAGGCTGCCCTAAGCTTTCTGTGCCCCTGACCTGCCTGAAGTTTTTTCCTCTTGATTTCCTTAAATTAAAAGGTCTTACAAGCAAAGACTTTATTCCTGGGGTTTGTGGCAACTCAGGAGTAACAGCTTGATTATTTCATTATCAAACTGCCTCATGGCTGATTCCCTCACACAGAGGAGTGATTTTTGCTCCTACTTGGAAACCACAAGTCCTTTGCTCTTGGAAAACTCTCTGGCTAGGTAATCCTTAAATGTTAAGAGCAAAAAAAAAGCTAGGACTTCATAAAGCAGCCTCAGTTTTAGAAATGAAGCATAATTCCCAGAGGAACTGAGGGGACAGATGTAGTTTACTGCTATCTCAGCCAACTCTTCCACATTGCTTCTGCAACTGCCACCAGGGAATCAAAATTCCCTGATAGCTTCAGCCCTGTCTGTTACAGCTGAGGAAATAAGTGTGAAGGCCAGGCAGCAACAGCCAGGGAGGGTTTAATAGATTACAAGAGGAGCTGGGAGCCATCCAGGAGCAGAAACTGCCTGAGCTCTGCAGCAGGAGCTGCCTGGGCTCAGGAGGGGCATGGAGAGGAGGCAGAGGTGGGATATGGAGTGGAACCCTCTGGATAAAGACAGCCTGAGCTGCTTTGTGCTGGGGAAATGTCAGTGTATTGATTGCTCTGAGGTGACTGACACATGTCAGTGCTCTGACAGGACTGGAGGAGAGGGGGTTGAGCTGGGGCAATGTGTCCTCAGACAAAAGGGTTTGTCTGGATCCACCCCTGGTGTTTCTCTCCCTGGTGAAGAACTGTTGCTGTGCATTTCCAGTTTCCTTTCCTGACAGAAAAACCTCAGGTGAAAGGTGGGCTTCAGACTGACATTTTTATCAGTGTCTTAGAGGCCTAGAAGGTGCTGAAAGCATTCCTGGGGCTGTAGATGTTGGGAAAAACAGGACCTTCATCCACCCTTGCTGAGCATGATGGTGGTGACCCACAGCACAGAGCTTCAACCAGCAACCACCACCTGAAAGCTGGAAAGTAGAGATTTCAACAAAGAATCTGGGGAGAAAACCAGCCTCCATCCATTTTTAACCCTGTTGTCCACAGCTTGGCCCTCTCTCATGAGTTTTAACTTTTGGAAGATGCTTCTGATAACATGCATGCATCTCTCAGTGGCAAACAGCAATTACTATGTGCCACAGGGTTCTACCCATCATTACTTCTTTATAAGCAGGCATGGCAAAGCTATTTCATTCAGCCTAGCAAATTAAATGAGCCCAGTTGCTGGAATGCAGAACAGCAGGGTGATGAATGACATAGCAGGTGAACCCTACCAAGGGATTAAAGAGAATTTCCAAGTCATTTCCAAAGAAAGTAGAGCATCATCCATTTGCTCTAGATCCATTTGGCACCAGATAATTACAAGTAAGCTCAAAAAACTGGGAAGGAAATTAAAGTGAAAAATACAAACTCTCTGGGTTTTTTTTTCCCTTTTTGTCCTGGAAACAAAACAACAAAGAGAAATATTTTCCTTCTCAGCTCATTTTGGTTTCTGTACAAATAGCCAGTGTGAGGAACCTCTCTGAATGCTGAGCATTGGTGTCATGCCAAGGACTTCTTCCTGGGTTTAGCTGTTTTGATTTGGGTCCATCACCAGATGAGATCTTAAAATAACACAACTCTAAACTGCACATTTAAATTGCTCAGCCACTTTTCATAGCTGCCTGTGAAATGGGCTGGTCAGTTCAGAAGGTGCAGGAGCAACTCCAGCAAGGAGACTGTGCAGGCATTAGATCCTGGCTGGGACCAGCCAACCCATTTGATATTGGCCAAGCTGTCATCTCATTGCTAGCAACTGCAAAACCATCTGGCAGTTCAAGAGAGATGGTCAGGTACTCATGTATCTCTGTACCAAAGGCTGTCCCAAAGAGCTGGGGAGTGGGATCTAAGCTTTATGGAGTGCTCTTAGATGAGTCTGTGTACCTGCTTTAAGCTACCTCTTCCCATTTTGATCTAGCTACCTTGATGCTCCAGATGTTCTATGAGATCCTGGAGCAAAGTAAGAGGATTTGGAGAGTTTAAAGGCAGGAAGAGTGCCTGTTGCCTAATATTAGTGTAAGTAAGGAGGGAGGGTGAGGAAGTGCCCAGAGTAAGCCTATGATGTGTGCCACAGGCTGGAGCAAAGCTCTTCCCACCATCAGACAGAAGCTATGAGAATGGCTACAGAAGTGTCCCCAAAAGGGGATGCAAAGAAAGGGCTGAGCCAGCATCCTCAAAGCCCTGTGCCATTAGCTAGTGCTCATCATACTAAGCCCCAGGCTTTAAAGTCAATTCCTGCTCTAAGTCCTGCCTAAGAGGTTATTCAGCAAAGCAAAGCTGGTGTTTATGCAGAGGGAAGGTGGGTAGAGGGGGAGATGGATATGCTATTTGTGGCCACTTTGAGCTCCCATTCCCATTGGACAAAGGCTTGACTCAAACCCAAGATGCAAACCTTTCAGGATATCCAAAGGTTGATTTCAGAGCAGGGTCTTCAATGTCCAGAGCTTGCCAGCTTGTAGGTGAGGTTTCATACTGAATCAGAGCTGCAGCTTAGTGCACTTACAGTCAATTTTAGGAGTATCACTGGGTTAGCCAGCAGGGTCCCACCAAAACCAACCCATTTCATGGTGACCAGACCTCTTGACATCATGTCTCATTAGCCTGGATGGCTGCAGACACCATCCCCCCCCCCCAGCACACTGCTGCACATGTGCTCACCCCCCTCTCCATGCCAACCTGAATTAGTCTCATTTGCAGTGTTTAATTCAAAGTGACCAGAGTTTGGCTGAAATCTGCCTGCCTGCATCAGATGAACTTGTAATAGAGGACAGAAATCAGGTCTACAAGATCTGTTTCCCACCAGTCCTGGTTGATTGGCATCAGCCATATTCCTCTTCATTAGAGAACATCAGTGATTCTGGTGCTTTAACAGGTTCACCTTAAGGCTGCTTAACCTATATTTATCCAAGTTGTCTCATTCCCAAATATTGCTGAGTGTGAGCAGCCCCAGAAGTTTCCAGCAGCCTGGAGAAAGCCACCCCCTTCTCCTCATGACCTGTTCTGTGCAGAAGCTCTTCTCACCCAGAAAGCTTTCAATCCCCTTCAGAACCAGGCTTTAGCTGTAAATGTTTTCTCACTCTGGTGTGCACTCAGAGCTTTCATGCTATTTAGTCAATTATTCTCAAGCAATTCCTAATTATCCTTCACATGCTGCTGTTTAAATCCCAATTAGCTTGCAATTAGTCTTGAGTTTGTGCACAATTGGCCACTTGAAAGCACCAAAAATTCACACATGGATGTATGTATCTTAGAATCATGGGCTCATGGAATCACAGAACTGTTTTGGTTGGAAAAGACCTTTCAGATCATTAAGTCCAACTGTTAACCAGCACTGCCAGCTCATCACTAAACCATGGCCCTCAGCACCACATCTCCCTGGTGCTTTTAAACCCCTCCAGGGATGATGACTCCACCACTGCCCTGGGCAGCCTGGGTCAATGCTTAGCCACTCTTTCAGTGAAGAAATTTCTCCTAATGTCCAAACTAAGCCTCCCCTGGCACAGCTTGAGGTCCTTTCTTCTTGTCCTACCACTTATTACCTGGGAGAAGAGCCCAACCCCCCCCCCTGGCTCCAGCCTCCTTTCAGGCAGTTGCAGAGAGTGAGAAGGTCTCCCCTGAGCCTCCTCTTCTCCAGGCTAACCAACCCCAGTTCCCTCAGCTGCTCCTCAAACTTGTGCTCTAGACCCTTCCCCACCTTCCTTGCCCTTCTCTGGCCACACTCCAGCACCCCAAGGTCCTTCTTGGAGTGGGACACCCAAATATACACACACACACACATATATTATCACATTAAATTGCATTCTCAGTTGGGGATTATTATATTAAAAGGTTTGAAAACCCCTCCTGGGCTGCCTGGCTGACATGGCAGTGCACAGGGACCTGCTCCTCACTCTTCCCACTTCATTTTGGAGGTCTGCACAGAGGTTGAGTCAATCACATCCCTGCACAACCCCTCCCAACTCCCTGCACATCCTCTGGGCTGTCAGCTAACCATCACAGAGGCCTGGCTGCCTTTGGGGAATGCCAGGGAGCTGCTGTCATCCCAAACAACACTCCAGCTGAGTGTCAGGAGGAAACTGAGTTTAATATTGACTATTTCCATCAGGATCATCTGTGTGTGTCCCTGCCACGTGGTGTGGAGGTTGTCATGGTACAGAGCCCCAGCCCTGAGTGGGAGGAGAGAGCAAACACACATCACCCTCACAGAGCTCAACGTGCTGGAAAAATCCATAGAACACATGGCTTTTCCTTTCAAGAGCTGATTACAACCCAGAGAACTCCAGCCATTGGAGACAGCATCTTTGAAGGCAAAAACCAAATGAAAATATCCCTTCATTCAAAAGCAGGAGAAAGGCTTAGGGTGCCTGTGGTCACTGGCTGAGCTGTTTACTATGTCTTTGTCATGCAAGCAGAGCAGGGGCTGTGGCCTGACCCTGCAGGTAAATAGGTTTGCAGAGCATAGAGGCTCCAGCATCCTGACACATCCCAGCTAACCAAGGCCCTGGTTCAGCTCAGGGTCACTAATATTGGTTACCTGGAGCAAGAGCTGAGCTATGTGTGTGTCTCTGGGTGTCTTTTCCCAGCCTTAAATGTTTGTCCTTGAGCACAATCTCCTGAAGAGGCAAAGCTCCTCTTCCTGCAGCAGGAAGCCAGCACCTTCCCCCCCAAAAAACCCAGAAACTTCAGCAGTTAACTGATTATAGAAACATAGAATTGTTTTGGTTGGAAGAGACCTTTAAGATCATTAAGTCCAAGCATGAGCTCAGCACTGCCAGGTCACCACTAAACCATGGCCCTCAGCACAGCTTTTTCAATCCCTCCAGGGATGGTGACTCCACCTCTGCCCTGGGCAGCCTGGGCCAGGCCTTGGCAACTCTTAAGGAGAAGAAATTTTTCCTAATTTCCAACTCAAACCTTCCCTGGTGCAACATGAGGCTGTTTTCTCTTGCCCCATTGCTTGCTCTCTGGGAGAAGAGACCAACCCCCACCTGGCTCCAAATTCCTTTAAGGGAGTTGTAGAGAATGGGAAGCATAGAACCAGAGAATGGTTTGGGTTGGAAGGGACCTTAAAGATCATCTAGCTCCAACTCCCCTGCCAAGGGGCAGGGATGCCACCCACTANAGCCTGGGTCAATGCTTAGCCACTCTTTCAGTGAAGAAATTTCTCCTAATGTCCAAACTAAGCCTCCCCTGGCACAGCTTGAGGTCCTTTCTTCTTGTCCTACCACTTATTACCTGGGAGAAGAGCCCAACCCCCCCCCCCCCGCCCCACCCCCCCTTCCGCCACATCTCCCTGGTGCTTTTAAACCCCTCCAGGGATGATGACTCCACCACTGCCCTGGGCAGCCTGGGTCAATGCTTAGCCACTCTTTCAGTGAAGAAATTTCTCCTAATGTCCAAACTAAGCCTCCCCTGGCACAGCTTGAGGTCCTTTCTTCTTGTCCTACCACTTATTACCTGGGAGAAGAGCCCAACCCCCCCCCCTGGCTCCAGCCTCCTTTCAGGCAGTTGCAGAGAGTGAGAAGGTCTCCCCTGAGCCTCCTCTTCTCCAGGCTAACCAACCCCAGTTCCCTCAGCTGCTCCTCAAACTTGTGCTCTAGACCCTTCCCCACCTTCCTTGCCCTTCTCTGGCCACACTCCAGCACCCCAAGGTCCTTCTTGGAGTGGGACACCCAAATATACACACACACACACATATATTATCACATTAAATTGCATTCTCAGTTGGGGATTATTATATTAAAAGGTTTGAAAACCCCTCCTGGGCTGCCTGGCTGACATGGCAGTGCACAGGGACCTGCTCCTCACTCTTCCCACTTCATTTTGGAGGTCTGCACAGAGGTTGAGTCAATCACATCCCTGCACAACCCCTCCCAACTCCCTGCACATCCTCTGGGCTGTCAGCTAACCATCACAGAGGCCTGGCTGCCTTTGGGGAATGCCAGGGAGCTGCTGTCATCCCAAACAACACTCCAGCTGAGTGTCAGGAGGAAACTGAGTTTAATATTGACTATTTCCATCAGGATCATCTGTGTGTGTCCCTGCCACGTGGTGTGGAGGTTGTCATGGTACAGAGCCCCAGCCCTGAGTGGGAGGAGAGAGCAAACACACATCACCCTCACAGAGCTCAACGTGCTGGAAAAATCCATAGAACACATGGCTTTTCCTTTCAAGAGCTGATTACAACCCAGAGAACTCCAGCCATTGGAGACAGCATCTTTGAAGGCAAAAACCAAATGAAAATATCCCTTCATTCAAAAGCAGGAGAAAGGCTTAGGGTGCCTGTGGTCACTGGCTGAGCTGTTTACTATGTCTTTGTCATGCAAGCAGAGCAGGGGCTGTGGCCTGACCCTGCAGGTAAATAGGTTTGCAGAGCATAGAGGCTCCAGCATCCTGACACATCCCAGCTAACCAAGGCCCTGGTTCAGCTCAGGGTCACTAATATTGGTTACCTGGAGCAAGAGCTGAGCTATGTGTGTGTCTCTGGGTGTCTTTTCCCAGCCTTAAATGTTTGTCCTTGAGCACAATCTCCTGAAGAGGCAAAGCTCCTCTTCCTGCAGCAGGAAGCCAGCACCTTCCCCCCCAAAAAACCCAGAAACTTCAGCAGTTAACTGATTATAGAAACATAGAATTGTTTTGGTTGGAAGAGACCTTTAAGATCATTAAGTCCAAGCATGAGCTCAGCACTGCCAGGTCACCACTAAACCATGGCCCTCAGCACAGCTTTTTCAATCCCTCCAGGGATGGTGACTCCACCTCTGCCCTGGGCAGCCTGGGCCAGGCCTTGGCAACTCTTAAGGAGAAGAAATTTTTCCTAATTTCCAACTCAAACCTTCCCTGGTGCAACATGAGGCTGTTTTCTCTTGCCCCATTGCTTGCTCTCTGGGAGAAGAGACCAACCCCCACCTGGCTCCAAATTCCTTTAAGGGAGTTGTAGAGAATGGGAAGCATAGAACCAGAGAATGGTTTGGGTTGGAAGGGACCTTAAAGATCATCTAGCTCCAACTCCCCTGCCAAGGGGCAGGGATGCCACCCACTAGACCAGGTTGGCCAGGGCCACATCCAACCTGGCCTTGAACACTGCCAGGGATGGAGCAGCCACAACCTCTCTGGGCAGCCTGTTCCAGTGCCTCAGCACCCTCTGGGTAAAGAAGGTCTCTCCTAATTAGAAAGCAGTACTGGTTTTCCTGTAGACCAGACCAATTTTAGCACACCAAGGTTGCAAAAGCAAACCATGGCATGCCTTAAAACTCACCATAGGTGTCCATTGTCTGGCTGAGAAATTACCTATGAGAAAGTATCACAGAATCTAGCATGGTGAGGGCTGGAAGGGACCTCTGGGGATCAGCCAGGCCAACCCCCTGCTCCAGCAGGGTCACCCACAGCAGCTTGCCCAGGGTCACCTCCAGCTGCCTTGGGAATCTCTCCACACAAGGAGACTCCACAACCTCTCTGGGCAGCCTGGGCCAGGGCTCCAACACCCTCACACCAAACAAGCTTCTCCTTCTGCTCAGGTGGAACCTCCTGGCTTCCAGTTGTTGCCCAGTGCCCCTTGGCCTGTCCCTGGGCAGAAGCAGACAGACTCAGCACAGCCTCAACTCACTGCTCTATCACACACAGAGTTTCTCATTCACTTGCTGGGATCCTTCAGCAGAAATGATTTTAGGTTGCTGGTTTTTTTCCCTTGCTCCCTGCATGGACAAAAGCCAAGCTTCATAAATCAACTGTGTAAACAGAAATATCCTTCTTCATTCAATGTGATTATTATTCAGAAATAGGAGGAAAAAAAAAGGAGGCTGTTGTTTTAAGAGGCAGAAATCCTGTTTAATCTGGAGACCAGGCTCTGGTGCCAGGCCCTGGTTACCAGAAAGTTTTTATTCTGCTCTAAGCTTCAGAGCACAAATAAAACCCCCTCCTATAGGCTGGTTTTGGATAGTTTTTAACCAGCTGGAGCCCCCAAACCCTCTTTCTATTGATTTCCATCTCTAACCTATTTTTAAACCCAAGTGAGGGAGCTCCCAGTGAAACCAGAGCTCTCCTCACTTCCACTCCAACTAGCCCATTTTCTTTTGCCTCAAAAGGCTTAGTCTAAAAATAGATGATGAAGAATGGGAGAGGAGATGTGCCATCCCTAGGAGGGTGGAGGAGAGCCTTCCCAAAACCCCAGGCCACCAGTAGCAGAGCCAGGAACCAAGCTCCAACCTCCAGGGCACCATCCCTCTGCTGGAAGGGCTTTGGCTTTTGCTTTTGTTTGCATCAGTTCCTGCTTCATGGATGTGCTTGATGCAAAGCAGCTCCTGTGTCTCAGCAGGGCTAATAGGTATTATTTACTAATTGTCTTCTAATTATTATTATCTGCTGGATGGCAAAGGAAGGAAAGAAACTCTCATGGTGCTCAAGACACTCTCACTGATCTGCTCTGGGTGGCAGATAGACCCAAATCCTGAGAAGGCATTGACAACACCCATGTGGTGCCTCTATTGCCCCTGACACTGATGTGTTGATGCAGAACTTTGGTTTCTGGAGTCCAGGAGATTTGTGGGACCAAGTAAATGAATGCAGTACCCCCAGAGGAGTGGCTTTGGAGGCAGCAGTGCAGGACACACAAAGGAACTATAAAAGGTGCTGAGCAGTGCCAATAGGAGGGCACCTGGCAAACATGATGGATGGGAAAAGGTTACACAGATTTGGTGTTTAATCCTGAGGAGAGAAGATGACAGGAAAGGCTTTTGGTTGGCATCTGTGAGGCAAAGTCATTTCCTTTCTTAGAGACTGTTTGAGGTCCCTCCAAAAGGATGAGTAAGGTTTTTTTCTTTTCCTGGCAGCTTTGGGAAGGCTGAAGCCACATTTTTGCCTTTGCTGCACAAGGCTCCATGTGCCCATTCCTGGGTGGCTTCTGCCCAGCACAGTCTGCTCCCACCCATCCATGTGGGGCTGGGCTGGAGAACCAGCACTGTGCTGGGAGGAGATGGGCATGGAGATAGGGATGGGGATGGAAGGACTTTAGGAGGGCTGTGCTGGAGGAGCTCAGCACTGGAGAATGACTCATGGAGAGCTGGATGCTGTTTGGGTTTGTGCTGGGACAGCAGCAAACCTCCACCTTTAGCCTCACTAGTCCTTGCTAATGGAGCCTCCCAGTACAGCACCAGCAGCGCATGAAAATCTTCCCTCCCTCTTCATGTGGAGGAAGCCAGTAGCATCTATGCCTCCTCCTCATCAGATTTGTTTAATAATAACAATGATAATGCAGTTTGTGTTAATCACCTCCTAGTTTAACACCAGCAATAGAAAACTATTCCCAACTGAAGTCATTTGCAAACACTTGGAGTTCTCCCTTCTATAATCCAGGTCCACCTGCAGCTTGAAAGGTTGTTTTGTTTCTTATTCAATTTGGAAAAGACAGGTAAAACCCCTTTTCCACTCTGACAGTCACCTCCCTGCCTCTGATCCAGGGCTCTGAGCTGTGGAGGATGAATGGCTGCTGAGCAGTGCTCCAGCAGCACAGAGCATTTAGGAACTTAGGGCACATATGCACCTGGAACAGACCTTCCTGAGGACCTTGGATGAGATGTCTGCTACCTGGCTGGGTTTGAAAAAGCAGAGAGGTTCCCAAGTGCTCTCACATCTCATCCTTCCTTATGGAAGGCAGAGATTGTTTCCAAACCCACAAAAGGCATGACCTGGCCAGCACACGTTCCCATGGACTGGTGAGGGGTGGAAGTGCTGGGGTCTGGTGCAGGGCAGGCAGGAGAGCAGGAGAACTGCAGGGGAGGGATATTTAAAGCATTGAGTAGTGACCTGAAGTAAGGAAGGGCACAGTAAGAGGATAAAACACACCTTTCCCCTCCTGGTGTTCTCAGGACAACCAGAAGTGCTGCTTATCTTCAGCCTTAGTGCAGGAATGATGCTGCAGCTTGCACTGGCTTGGGAGCACTCCCTTTCATCTGCCTCTTTTAGGAGTTGAGGGGAGGAGGCAGTTGCCAAACAGGAGAAGAAAAACGAAAGAAGAAACAAAAACAAAACCAAAACCCATTAAAAAAAATAGTTCAGAGCCAAAACCTAGTTTTAAATAAAGTCACCAATGTGCTTCTTTCCAAGGGCTGGGATTGACCAAGTCTGCAATTTCAGCTAAGAAAGTGCAGGCTTTTTAACCCCTCCAGGGCTGGTGACTCCACCACTGCCCTGGGCAGCCTGGGCCAGACCTTGGCAACCCTTTGGGGGAAGAAATTGTTCCTCATGTCCAACTTAAACCTTCCCTGGTGCAACTTGAAGCTGTCCTATCACTTGTTCCTGAGGGGAAGAGACCAAATTTCTTCCTTTTATTCAGTCTGTATCTCCCTCCTTTAGTATGAAGCCATCACCCCTTGTCATGCTGGTGAAGTTTCACCCCTGTGCTTGTGTTTCTCCTTCCCTTTCTGTCCCATTCCTCTGTTGCTACCACTCAGCTCATCCTGCCATGGATGGTTTGCCTTAAGGTGCTATCTCCCAAACCTGTCAAGCAGGGAGGGAAAAGAGCACCCTGCAGCTCCACCTCATCCTCCTGACACTGGTCCCAAACCTGCTCCCCTCACACACAAGCCAAGTGCTTTGATTTTCAGCAGGGAGGTGCACAGAGCAGCAAAGGTGCTACATCCCCTTGGGGCTGCTCTGCCCCCAGGCACCTGGGGACACACCTCCACCTTCCCCCAGCATCACTGCAGGGGCAATTTCCATGGCTGCACCCCTTCAAGGTGCTTTTACCACCTTTACAGCCCCAAACTTTCACTGGGGGATTGTTAGGGGTTTTTTTTTTTCCCTCCTTTCTCCCAAAGAAAAATGATTTCCATGTGATCCCAGCACTTTCTCTCTCTTGGCTGGAACACTGGATGTGGTTTTGGGGCTGTGTTTTTTTTCTTTTTTTCCTTTTTTTTTCTATATTTTCTTTTCATTTTTTATGGAATTCACAGATTTTTATGCTCTTCATTCCCATCACTAGGAGAGGCAACTGTGAACCCAAGAGCAGACTGCCTGGGAGTCCTATAGAGGAAACTATAGCAAGGCAAAAAACACAGCAACCCAGCAGGAGTTGATGCAAGCAAAGGAAGGAGGGAAAAAACACCCTGCTTTTGCAAACAGCCTAGCTGCTGGGTTTCATAAGGAGCCAGAGGGACTTTTCAGTGTTTCATTTGGACTCCAGCTAGGAAGCTGCAGCTGCCACTGAGAACTGAAGCATCTGAATGAAGGGCAGCTTTCATCTTCTGCATCCTGCTAAGCAACAGCAAGGCAAGTAAGAGACAGAGCTTCTGAGTCACAAGGTAAGTGAAATGGATCTGAAAAAGTTGGGGGGGAAAAAAAAAGACTCTTGCTAGAGGGAACAAAGTGTCCCCAGCATGCAGAGGCAGGTTGGTTGGGTGAGTCATAGAGAGAGGTGCTGCTCTGCTCCCATATCACTTTTTCTGCTTTGCTGAAAGAAGTGCAAGGCCAGGTTATTGCTGAGCTGGCTTTAATTTGTTCCTCCTAACACTCTGCCTTCCGTTAACCTGCCCCCAGCACTCTGGAGGGATGCTTTCTTCCACTCTGACTCTGCTCTCAGCAGTGGCTGAGCAGTGGAATGGGGATGGTGCCTGCTCTGATGTAGGTTCTCCTGTCACTGTGAGAGTCCAGGAGAGGGAAAAGCCATTTCCTGGCATCCTCCTCAGCCATGGAAGCTTTCAGGGAACTTACTCTGTTTTTCCAGCCTTGCTGGGGAGCTGCAGCTGCTGGAAATGTGCTTCTTGCTCCCAAGCCATGAGCAGGGGTTTGCAGTGGGGCTGTAACCCATATCCTGGTGCTCCAACCCACCCAGCCAGGACAGCACCTGAGGGGACCCATGGCAGGGACACCTTTGCCTGCTTTATTTTGGCACACACAAAGCCAAATTCCCAGAGAGAGACTGAGTCAGCAGCAGCAAGTCATGGGAATGCTGCCTTTCTGCTGGGAAGGGTGAAGGAGAGTTGGGTGATGTCCACTTCATGAGAGTGATTTGCTCTTCTGGAGGAGCTGCCCTGGGGGTGGATTTACTGTAACTGAGGTCCTGTGCTTCAGCAACTCTGGGCTGAATCATCATCAGGGCTTGCTATGGAGATGGGACTGCTTTCAAGGAGCCACCCAGACTGGAGCAGAGCCATTTCCAGGATGTTGCAGGCATGTTCCTGGCATCAGAGGTGCAAGCAGGGACAAGGAGAAGGACAGAGGGGAGAGTTGTTTGCTTAGGCACCAGATAAGTGTGATAAGAGCCCGGGAAAGGTAGTACCAAGTGAAGATGCAGATGCCCAACTACCCAGGAGCATTTTCATACTGGCATAGCCTCTCCTCCCACACTGCCTGCAGTGCTCTGTGTTAAATCCATAGGATCCCTCAGGTCTAAGCTTGTGCAGGCAATAGGAAGGGCTATTTTTTTGGCATCCCCATCTCCTCTTATGGTAGGTGAGATTGCAGCTGGAGAGAGCAAGTGGTGACCACAGGAGCTGCTGCTGCTGCTCAGGGACATGGACTAGTAGGGGTGAAGATGTTTCACTGTTCCTCCCAGGACAGAGGAATTGGAGCAATTCACCCCCACTGGCAACAGGCACACATTCAAAAAGCACCAGAAAACAACAAAGCAAACCAGGTAACTAGCAATGAAGCTACAAACTCACTGAGCAAAACTTCACCCAGGCCTTTACAAATGTAAATGCAGCTAATACCCCTATGACCTCTCCATGGCCTGGTCCTGGCTTTGACTCCATTCCTGCCCTGCTCTCAACTTGCAGGGTTTGACTCAACCCTGTTGTCTCTAGCAGCACTCCCAACCCTGTTGTTGTCTCCAGCAGCCCTCCCAACCCTGTTGTTGTCTCCAGCAGCCCTCCCAACCCTGTTGTTGTCTCCAGCAGCACTCCCAACCCTGTTGTTGTCTCCAGCAGCCCTCCCAACCCTGCTGATGTCTCCAGCAGCCCTTCCAGCCCTGTTGTTGTCTCCAGCAGCCCTCCCAACCCTGCTGATGTCTCCAGCAGCCCTCCCAGCCCTGTTGTTGTCTCCAGCAGCACTCCCAAGCCTGTTGATACCTCCAGCAGCCCTCCCAACCCTGTTGTTGTCTCCAGCAGCACTCCCAGCCCTGCTGATACCTCCAGCAGCACTCCCAACCCTGTTGTTGTCTCTAGCAGCACTCCCAATCCTGTTGTTGTCTCCAGCAGCCCTCCCAACCCTGTTGTTGTCTCCAGCAGCCCTCCCAACCCTGCTGATGCCTCCAGCAGCCCTCCCAGCCCTGTTGTTGTCTCCAGCAGCCCTCCCAACCCTGTTGATACCTCCAGCAGCCCTCCCAACCCTGTTGTTGTCTCTAGCAGCCCTCCCAACCCTGCTGATGCCTCCAGCAGCCCTCCCAGCCCTGCTGATGCCTCCAGCAGCCCTCCCAACCCTGTTGTTGTCTCCAGCAGCCCTCCCAGCCCTGTTGATGCCTCCAGCAGCACTCCCAACCCTCTCCTACATCACGTCAGTGCCTTGTATAAACACTGTGGACTAGAGGGTGTTAACCTCCATCATCTGTAAACCACTACAGACAGTGGAAATGTTTAAACAATTTTTAAACTGCATTGCTATTTGGGATCCAAATATTCCTGTCTGCCAGCTCTCCAGTCACTTCATGGCTGCAGACAGGCTCCTGGTGCTCAGCTCTAGCAAAGCATCTCTGCAGCATGGTGTCAGAGAGGAGCTGCCCCATGCTCAGCTCTGGCATCATGGGCAGAGGAACCCCTGAGCTGCTACAGCTTGACCTTGGAAAATGCACAAGCTCCTTCAGTGTTTTGGGCTTTTCTGCAGCTAGTTGCTCATGGAGACATTTTAGATCCTCCTGGGGAAGAAAAAAAAAGTAAAATTGCAAACAAATCATTTCCAAGAGGAAGTCCAGTGTCCAGACAAACCCAACCCTAATGATGCTTCATTTCCTGCTGCTGGTGATGTGAGAAGCTCTGGAGTGGTGAGAAGGTCAAGGCTTGATAGAAGACAAAAGGTATGAAAGCAGAAGTGGAATATTTTCCCCCTCTGGAATCATGCTGAGGTTCCTGGCTGCCACATCCATATGTTTTCCATCCCTGCAGCCTAAGAAATGTTTTAGCCTTAACTGCCCTCTTGGGTTTGCAGTTGAGATTTGTCACTAATTGAACTGGGCAGTGGCTGGTGGTGTCCTGTGCTCTGTGAATTTCCAGCAAAGATAGTCAGAGATTGCTTTTCCTGAGTGAAAACCTAGGAATAACAAGAAAAAAAACCCACATGAGCAGAAATGTGAAGAACAGCTCAGGGATCCAAGAGCAATTATTGCCTCAGGAGCTCCCCATACCCCAGCATGTGAGCTCAGCACGGTTATTAGTGGGGTTTATTCCTTGAGCATTCCTGAAAGGTAAGGCCATGATTCCAGAGTACCCAGTGAAAACATGGGCTGGGGTAAGGCTGAGGTAGCTCTGTACCTTTCACATGACCTACAGAGTGATGGCAGTGCCAATGGAGCAGCCAAGGTTCAGCCAAGGGCAGGGCTCAGGTTGCAAACACTACATAGCCTAGCATAGGGACAACCTCTTGCTCCAGCCTCCAGGCTGACTTGCTTTGCCTTCTTGACAGAAGGTTGGAAGAGACCTCTGAGATCATCAAGTCCAACCATCAACCTATCACCATGCCACTAGACCATGGCCCTCAGCACCACATCTCCATGGCTTTTCAAACCCCTCCAGGGCTGGTGACTCCAGCACTGCCCTGGGCAGCCTGGGCCAATGCCTAACAACTCTTGCAGTGAAAAAATGTATCCTAATATCCAAATATTCTTGCTTGGTTTTCTCTGGGAGCAGAGCAAGTAAGATATTAGGCAGATATTAGGGGGAGATCTTATCATTTCTATTGCCCAGAGGTGTTAAAACCCTCCAGGCACACAATGATCAAACAGCTTTGTGTGAGCAGATGCTCCTCAGACATAAACTGTCCACCTTGAGCTGTAAGATTAAACTCAGTTATGACCCCACCCCAAAAATCAATCAAGATGCTCTCTCCAGCTGTAATAGAATCAAGAAAATGTATTTAAAGAAGAAGTTGTGCACAAAAAGAAAGAATCACATCTTTTCCCCCCCTGAACTGGAACCAATGGTTTCTGACCTCCCCTAGCAAAGGTTTATGGCACCTCTAAAGCCTCACATGGGTGGAATTTGGGGTTTGTTTTTGCTGGCAGACACCAGGAGTGCCAGATGTTGCTAGAAAACCAACACTTTGGATGCAGGTTGTTCATAGCAAGTAAAAAAATGTGTAAATAAAAAGCTTGATGGGTTATATTGAAGTTAGGGTACTTCCAAGGTCAGTGCAAAGCAAACATACATTTATTTAATCATCTGTTCTGCCCTGGCTTGAGCATTATAGACAAGAGCATCCCTGGTCTGGGCATTGCATCCTCACCAGCAGAAAGACTTGTGTTTCCAGCTCTGGTAAGAAGGACAGATACAACCTTTCTGAGCAAGGGAAACATCTGAATTGAGTGCAAGAAGAGTGATATTTTCACTACTTCTTCTTTTGAGCCACCCAGAAATACCTGAACAAACAATCCCTTTTGGGAGCATTTAGCTATGGCTTTCCATTCAGACCTTCAGAAAGGAAGAAAAGGGTCAGAAAAAAAGCCCAGAGTGTTTTTAAACCTTAGCTAAAAGGTGGTTTCAGGCAAAGAAACCTTTAAACAACTCCCCAACAATGAGACAGATTCTAATGTTAGAATGGACCCAGCCACCAGCCACCCTCATCACCAAAATTCCCTGACCTTAATTACTTATCCATCAGGTGCAGATGTCTCATCTCATCACTCATCAGTTCTCATTGTGTTTGTCCAAGTGTTGCCCACAAGATGGATCTGCTCATTTAGCAGATGCAGAAGTTCTTCCTTAGCCTCAGATCACATTCACACCAGGTTGTTGGGTTTCCTCCTGACTCCACTTGCTGTGCTGCATGATTTTGGTGTGGGGAAGCATGAAAGTGTTATGGGAAGAGCAAATTCTCTTGAAATTAGGTCTTGCAAGCACAGGGGTTGTGTGCTCAGCCTTGTGGTGAGCATTCTGCTTCCCAAGACATGTCAGAAACATCACAATAATTTCCATCTCACCACAAGCTTTTCAACTGCAACTCTTCAGCCTCATCAACTGGCAATCATCTGTCTCCAAATGAACCTGAGCTAAAGCAGAGCCAAAGAAGCTGAACTGAAAAAAAAAACCCCAACCCACAACTATTTGGAAAGAGGGAGACTTAAGGGCAACTTCTTGTCCTTGGGTGAAACATTTGCAGCCTACAAAGCTTCTAAAGACAAGAGATCAGTTACCTTCCAGCCACTAGGATCTCTATGCACCTGTCATCATCTCTGGGGTTTTCTACCCAACAGAAAAAACCCCAAGATTTATGAATCCAAGCAGGTTGTGAGTTGCAGGTTTCCTTTATGGAAAAACAAGACAATAATTGATATTCCCAGTTTTTATTTGTTGTTTTCAGGATCCTCCTGTCCTCCAGAGAGGTGTTGTGAAGGATGACCAAGGAGGAACATACTTAGTTTTGCAGGCTTGGGGCACTCAGTGAGGTATCAATGCATCATTTCAGGCACTAATGAGTGTGTGAGGTGGTGGTGGGAAGGAGGATGGATGTCCTTCCCCTGCAGGGAGCTGAATGATGTGTGGGAGAGGCAACCTCCCAGCCTGTGTGCTGGTGAGTCATGGCCATGGCAGAGCAAAGCTCAGTTTGTTGCTTGCTATCTTCTGGAGAAGATAAACCTGTGCAGCAGTGGTGAATTAATCACCACTACATTTGACAAAATAAGGTCACAATCATTATCTTTAAGGGGGGAAAAAAATGGCTCAAAGCAACCTCTCACTTTACCTCACAGATCTGAAATTCTGAGCTTCATCCTTTTGGTATTTTTTAGGCTGTCAGAGTTGACCTCACCACCACCACAAGAACTCTATTTGCTTCTCCCCTGCAATTTGGCTCAAATCATTCTTTTCTCCACACTGACATAATCCTGTGATGAGGAAATCCTTGCCAGGTTTGTTTCCTTTGCTGTTGCACATTTGATTTCTCTGGTTTGAGGTTTTCCTTCCCCTGATCTCCAGTCTTATGCTGGATGTCTTTCAAACATGACCCCATGCTGCTGGCTTCATCATTCTTTTCTTATAGTCCTCTCAGGCTCTTTCCTCTCCATATCTTTCTTATTTTACTAGAAGTGGGAACTTTACTGTATTTAAACTTTTATTCAAGTTTCCCAATCATTAAAGTTTCACCTAACCACAAATAGTGCAACCAAATACATGTTTCTCCCACATTAGGGAACCAACTTCATTACCCTTTGAAGGAAAATAGGGTGTGAAGGTGGCAGCTGCAGGATGCCCTGAATTAACTAGATCCTTGCATAGCTCTCTTCATTTTTTTTCCCCTCCCAATGCAATTTCTAGCCAATAACTTGAGTAATTGCTCTTCATGAATCATGCAAGTGGCCACAGTTTCTTCAACAGGCACTTGCATTACCATAATGTGAACTGTGCACAACCTGAACACTGATTTTTCACTCATTTCTTCCCCTCCTGAAGTCACTTCTAAAAATAGGGAAGTCATTCATCTCAGGGAGAAGAATGGCCTATCAAAATGCAAAGCAGTTTCTTCATATTTATGAATCCTTCCCCTTCTGCCTATTATGAAAAGCTCTCTAATGAAAGCTCTTTCTCCCTCATGAAGGTGTTGTGACCATTAGGTCCTGATAACCTAATCAATGCTCTCTACTTCATCCCCAGGTTATTGACCACTCATACTCCTGAGAGTCATAGAATGGTTAGAGATGGAAGGGACCTTCCAAGGTCATCTAGTCCAAGCCTCTGCAGCCAGCAGGGAGATCTGCAGCTAGATCAGATTGCTCACAGCCCCAACCAACCTGACCTGGGATGGTTCCAGGGATGGGACATCTCCCACCTCTCTGGGCAACCTGGGCCAGGCTCTCACCACCCTCAGTGGGAAAGGCCAATTAGCATTGGGACCAAAGAGGATATATTGGCCCCAACTACCTGGGACTCTGAGTGGACATGAGGTCTTCTTTAGACCATTATGTACATGCACAAACTTGAATCACTGCAGAGGAGACCCAAAAAAACATCAGGTGGACCTCAAATGCTCTCTGTGATGCAAACTTTCTGTTCTGGTCACGTCCAGCCTGGTTGTTTATGACCTGCTGTCCAAGTAGACTTGCATTTCATTTCTGGTCCTGTTTGGCAGCACAAAGATGGCTTTAAAAAAAAAAAAAGGAGAGTTAAAATTAAAAAGGACTTAATGAAAATGGAATTCAGGCTCTGAATACTGATATAAAAGGAGTACAAATCCCTCCTCAGACTTGTACCTGGAATGAAGTACAATTCTGAATAGAAAGATCCTTTCAAGTCCTGACAGATGTGATGAAAGAACTTCCACTGCTGTCAGAAGGGAAGTTATTATGTTGCTGCTAATAATTATTCCCTGGGTTTCCAGGTAGCTGGATTACACCAGGTAATAAGAGGTATGAATGACAGTTCTAATGGGGCAAGTAAGAACCAGAAGAAAGCATCTCCCAGCAATGCTGCTATAATCCAAGCACCTTGCCCCATCCTAACACTTTGGTTTTGTCTTCCATATTTTCTCATCTGGTTCATTTTGTGCCCAGTGAAGCCTTTGCAGAGCTCCAAGGCAGGATTCCCTCCCTCCTCCTGCAGGTGGGACCTGTGTGTTCATTCAGCTATGTCTCAAAGCCAGGACATCTGGCTACTGCCTTCCCACATAGTCCAGGAGTTAAAGCTGGTAGAAGAGGAGCTGTAGAAGTTTGTTCCCAGCTTGAGGTCAGCAAGGGTCCCTCTGACTAATTGGACTTTGGGTAAGATCCCAAAAGACATCAGCCCAAAGCCTGTCTTGTATGAAACCCCACAGTAATCAGTAGAATGACACTAATTACCTCTGGTATGAGGAGGCAGCTGCTTGTCCCCAGCTCCAATCCCTCCCTAGGAAGGAGCTAGAGACAAGTCCCCTCCTCTGGGCTACCAGAAACCTTTTCTCTCTTTTCATCTCATCCAGTATTCAGGGCATTTGGAGCTCACCAGTAGCAGATGAAGATGTAGTAGATAGTCTCAAAAACTAGTGTTTGTGCAGAGCAAATCCCAGGGCAGTCTGTTTGTTGCAGCTATTTGGCTTCCCACTCTGGAAAATAAAGATGGGAAGTGTACAGAGGATTTCTGCTAGGAAGAGCACATGGATATGTCAAAGCCTTCAACTGCTTGGGGAAGTCACCCTGGGAAGAGGTTACCAGCAAGAGGCTGTGAGATACTATCCACAGAGGCAAATGCTTTTTGGTTTTGATTTCTTTTAGTTTCATTTCCCTTCAGGTTTTTCCTTAAAATAATCAGGCTTAAACTCTATGTTTAAATAAACTTCCTGGTTTGTTTCTTTTTTTTGCATCTGATTCTGAATTTGTCAGGATGGTGATGCCATAAACAAAGCAACAGAGCAACACTTCTACCCAGCACCTTCTGCAAGGGCTGTTCCAACAGAGAGCATGCCTCCAGCAGAGCTTGCTACAAGAGCTCTGAGCACCTCAGCCTGAGCTCCTCATCTCAGCAGGGTTTTGTTTGGCTTTATCTTTTGTTTCTTTTCTTTACCTAGTGCCTCCTGTCAGATATTCCAGCTGCAGGTAGTGAGAGGCAGGGACTGCCCTTTCTGTTGCTTGTCAACAGTAGGCAGTGGGGCACCCTGCCTACCTGGAGTCTCCTGGTGCCACCACAAGCTAAGCTAATAATTAATCAGGAGAAACACACCTTGCAGTGACACTAACAGATGGCCCTTCAGAAGCTCTGATCTGAAGCAGACTGTTAACCACTCCTGTTCCTTTCCTCAGGCCAGCTGGCTCTGCTGAAGATGAGTGCCATGTTTCTCCTGCTCTTGGTGTCCACCACCAACCTTGGGGCCATGCTGGAACAGGATCTGCCAAGGAGGGAGCCAAGGAGGCTCTCATGTGTGCGCTGCTGTGGGCCTTCAGAGCAGCCCACCTCCATCATCTCCTCACGTTACTCCAGGATGAGCAGTGACCCTGCCTACTCCATGCCCAAAGTGCAGCCCACTATTGATATCACCATCCTCAAAGGTGGGTAAGGCTGATTACCATCCTAACATCCTTTATCTTAGTTGCTCACCCCCATCTTGGAAGATTTCCCCTTCCTTACACCGAGGAACTCATCTACTTTAGCTACCCAAAAGAAGGTCAAGGAGTGACATGGTACAGGCTGTAAGTGTCTGTAAGTGAGAAGAGTTGGCCAAAGGCTCTAATCCAGCAAAAAACAGAATCTCTGGATGGTCAGGCTGGGTCAGACCAAAAACTAGATGTAAATGTCCCCACAGAATTATAGAAACTAAGAAAGGCTCTTTCCAGTGCCCATTTTTTGTCTCAGGAAGGTAGGCAAGCAAAATTCAAGCATTTAAGAGAGGAGACATCCTAGGAGTCCTGCAAGCAGACAAACCCAAACACCCCTCCCAGGCCCAGCCTCAACAAAATCAGTAACTTTTCTTGCCCTAACCTCTGCACCACAGGGTTAGGTTCATGAATACTGAGCTCATGGAACCAGCCTGGTCAGGCCATGGAGTTCCACCACTGAACATTGAGACCACAAGCTCCATGGAACCAGCCTGGTCAGGCCATGGAGTTCCACCACTGAAGTTTGAGACCACAAGCTCCATGGAACCAAGCTTTCACCTGGCATCTTTATCTTCATGGCAATTAGGGTGCTGGTGCCTGACCAAAGCTTCTGGGTATCTGTGCTGGGAAAACAGTGTTTTAGCAGCTGCTTTGCTGGTTGTTTCCAGCAAGAAGTGCCTGCAGCTTGAGCTTCTCATGCTTGTGTTTGACAAGGTTCTCCTTTGTGCTCACAGGTGAGAAGGGAGAAATGGGAGAGAAAGGCTACCCTGGAGCAGTTGGGAAGGAAGGACAAAGAGGACTACGTGGCTTTAATGGCCCAAAGGGACAGAAAGGCCAACCTGGGCCACAGGGCCACTCCTGCAAGCAGCTCTATGCTGCTTTCTCGGTGGGTCGAAGAAAACCCCTCCACAGCTCAGACTACTTCCAGCATGTCACCTTTGACACTGAGTTTGTCAACCTCTACAAGCACTTCAACATGTTCTCTGGGAAGTTCTTCTGCTATGTGGCAGGAATCTACTACTTCAGCCTCAATGTCCATACCTGGAACTTCAAGGAGACCTACCTGCACTTGATGAGGAACGAGAAGGAGGTGGCCATCCTCTACTCCCAGCCCAGTGACAGGAGCATCATGCAGAGCCAGAGCCTGATGCTGGACTTGCAAGAAGGAGAGGAGGTCTGGGTGAGGATGTTCAAGAGGGAGAGAGAAAATGCCATCTACAGTGAGGAGTCTGATGTTTACATCATCTTCAATGGCTATTTAATCAAGCCAGCCATAGAGTAGCTGTTCAGCAGCTCTAGGCTCAAAGCTTTGGCAGATACATTAGCATCTTCCCTCTTAGAAAAGCATATTTAGTTCCACTTGGAAGGATTTCAAGCCTCCTGGCCTACTGACAAGGTTGTCTGTCCATGCTAAGGACACCTGGGTGGATAGAGGTGACTGTTTCAAGTTGATGCAAGCTACACATGTACTGAGAAGGCTTCACCCTTTATGTGCCCTGGAGAAGACACATGCAGAGGCCTCCTGAGAACCCTCTGAGGTTCTGCAGTCCTGTATAGATCCCCAGTAACATCCCTAAAGGGTTTGCCAAGTTGGTAGCAAAAAAATTAACTTCTTTGCTCTGCTTTAGGGAGGACATTTTCATTGTATATAAGGATCATCAGATACCAGCTCTCTGGGTGCTAGCTAAGTCATTACTCCTGCAGCAATACTTGGCTATCTTTGCAGTTGCACTACTGCTAACAAGAGCCCATACTTGCCAGCACCTACACCAGGTCTGCTCCACTCAGGTAGGCAAGAACTCCCCAGTGTTAAGAACAATGTTTTCCACAGCACATTTACTCTCAGTGATGGTTTTGTTCCATTTCATGTCATCATTACATCATGAAATGATTGCATTCTAAGAGCATAGTGCTAAAATTGGACCAGTGACAGTGTATCTTCTAGCAGAAGGTGTCCCTGCCTATGGCAGGAGGTTGGAACTAGATGGTCTTTAAGGTCTCTTCCAACCCAAACCATTCTATGATTCTATATTGATCTGGCAAAGCTTTTTCAGAGGCACAGAGTTTTTAGCAGAGCTGTAGCTACATCCTATGCCTTTGCTAGATTTCTGTGCTGCTAGCAATACTTCTCACATGAGAACATTCAACCTGGCTGGGAAGGTATTTCCCATTTGAAGACAAATGCTGGGTCCCTGCCACAGGATCCAACTCCAGAGTGCTCATTGCCAAGCTGGACTTTGAGGCCTTGCTCATGTCTGAACATTACCACCTGAGAGCACCCTCATTTCTGGGGAGCAGGGAAGAAAACTAGAAAGAAAAAGAAAAAGGTGTTTTACTGCAAGCAGTGACATTTTAGGGGATTTGGTTTCTTTTTTTTCCCCTAAAGAATTATTGACATAAGAGTGGAAAGGTACAAGCAGCAGCAAGAGACATCTTTTGCCATGGCTCTTCCTTGCCCATTCCCCAAGTTTCTTCTTTGCAGCCTAAGCCATTTGTATGAAGGATACAGGAGAAGTTCTTGCTAGGCAAAACTGCTTCACTGCTGTACCTCAGCTACCCCCAGCTCTCTGGAAAAGTGGCTGGAATAAAGATATTGCTTTGAGTAGACTTGCTTGGAGTACCCTGGTTGTGTTCATCTTACCTCCATACGCTTCACACACACAGTATGAGGCTAAAAGCTTGAACATCTAGCCCCATATAGCAGCCTCAGGTGGACTTCTAGTTACTCTAACAGCAAAGGGCTTCAGAAATTAGCCTGTCACCAAGTCCTCTCCTTAAGGGCCAGTAAACAGCCATCATCAAGCAGCAGGATGGAGACACAGAGAAGTTACTGACCTCTGCTGAAAGATAAACAGCAAATCTTTGAGATCTCACAACCTGCATGAAGAAAGGAACTTTCAAGTAGCCTGTCTGCAGAGTTAAAGGCATGATGAAAACAGATCTACAAGCCTTGAAGCATCATCTCTGCTCCTGCTTCCATCCCAGCCTGCCAACTGGGAAACTCGCATAGGTTTCATGACCACTCCCCAGGGCACTCTATGCAGCTCCTCCAGTGCTGTCAGCCATCCCAACTGCTTAGGTCAGGCCACCCTCCTCTTAAAAAAGCTTCCAAATCAGCTGTTCCCAACAGGGTGGTGGTAAAAGCCCTGCTGGCTCCATTGCTTATTTGCTGCACAGCTTAGGATGGAGAGAACTGAGTGGGAGATGCCAGCCCTGAGCAAACACATGCACAAGCAGAAACTTTTCCACTGCACTGGACTCAGTGAAGGCATTTACAGGCTGCTTTTCCTAACAGGTTGTTGAGTCTCCTTCTCTGGAGATACTCAAAAACCACCTGAACACAATCCTGAGTAGTGTGCTTTATGGAGAACCCTTCTAAAGCAGGGAGGTTGGACTAGATGACTTCTGGTTGTCCCTTCTAACCTTAACCATCCTGTGATTCCCAGCCATGTACCACATCTGAGAGCTCAGAAGCCTTTTCCCCCCTTCCTTTGTCCCTAGCTTTGAATCATTCCCCACCTAGACTTTGATTTTTGTGGCTTCAGCCAGTCATACCCTGGGTGCAGGGTACCACTGGCAGAAGACACAGTGAGATGCCTCTGGTGGAGCAGGATTATTGGCTGGGGCTGATGTGGTCTCAGGGCTGTCTAACATTCCTGACATATCAAGCAGTTTCACTACAGCTTGGGCTCACCCTCATCTGCACTTCACTGCATTGACTAGAAATGGAAAGATAAAAAATAGATTATCCAGCCCTCTTAAAGCATCATGGCCACTGGGAGCTACTGCCAGTGCTTCATCCAGGGCTGGGAAAAACACCCAGACATGACAGGGAAACTAAAGGAAAACACAGAATCATTAAGATTTGGAAGAGACCTCCAAAATCATCAAGTCCAACCATCAACCTGTCACCACCATGCCACTAACCCATGTCCCCAAGTACCAAAACCTTGCACTACAGACTTAACCTAAAAACATTTCTTTGAGGTCAAACACAAAAGCATCTGACTTCTAAGAACCTGTCCTTTTTCTTCTTAGGAGCCCAAAATAGTCCAGACTTTCCTTCCTCTTCTCTTTTTTCCTGAAGCACAGTTTAGGGGTGGTGCTTGAACTCCTTTTTACATGGAGAAGCAGCACATTGCTTGGAGCCCACCTGGCTCTGCCCTAACAAGCAGAGAGGCTGTGTGAGGCAGCAGCCAAGGCTTGGGGCACCTCTTGGACTTCTTGGAGGACTTTTATGTAGGTTTAATGAGGGGGAAGAGGCTATAGATGAGAGTATAGCCAGTGCTCTGAGTGCACTTCTGTCTTCTTTGTTGTCTGTGACAAGCTGTGACAGTGCTGAGGATGTTGTTGCAAGGATCCTTTTTGGGTCTTATTGCTGGTCCTTCAACTTCTTCACTGACCTAGTAGAAGACCTTGTTTTTGAAGAATGCAGTGCCTTTCTGTGCAGTCTTTAAATAAGGCTATAACTGCTCAGAACTATCCTTTCAGAAGAGAGGTTAAAGAGTTTCTGATCCTGGGTGTGACATCTACCAGTGCTCAGGTTAATAGCTCTTAGAGGGCTATTGGAGCTCCTCAGACCTGGTAGATCTAGACTGGGTGCTTAGTGCTCTTGATGCCAAAGGGCATCAAGGAAACTAAAACCTCTGTGTGATCCCTGTTTTCTCTCCTAATTATCCTGCTCCTGCATCCTTGCTTCTGGTCAAACCCTGCTGCTCTGTACTGCCAGTCTTGTCCAAGTTAATTAAACTTCTCAACTCACTCCTTGACTCTCTGAGACTCTTCTGGTGAGCTGCAAAGCAAAAGTCATCTTCAAGAGAGCCCTTGAAGCACTTGCTGCACTTTCTAATTCTCCAGTGGAATAGCAGGTGAAGACCAGGTCTTCATCTTGCTGCAGGTTGAGAAGCTGAAGGAAGCTGAAGCACAATTTATTGCCTTGCTTGCACCCTCCTGATGGTGATCAGTAGCCAAAGCCAGGAGAGAAGAGGACCTTAGAGGACTGCCATTGCCCCCTGAGCTAACCATTAAGACAATTTGGTTCCTGTGCTCTCTCCTGCTTACCCTGTGCTTGTTCTATCTCTGGGGAGAGGATGTGCTTGTCCTGCTGCTTTACAGCAGCTCTGAGCCAGGGTTAGGGCTGCTAAGCCTGAAGTCTTGCTCTGTGCTCAGGCTTTCAAGTGTGCTCTTCAAAGATAGCTCAGTTCCTTGATCTGGCTTCAGCCTGCAGCAACAAGCTACCCCTTAGTAACTGCTGTAATCACTGTTCCCTTCGGGCTGATCATAAGCTTAGTCAGGGCTGGGAGCTGGTGGAACTCAGGCTTTTTCCAGCCAAAAGAGACTGGCAAAATCCCTAGTGTGCCAATTTTTCACTCCAAATGTTAAATTTCCCTAAACTTTAGCTCTTTATGTGTTTTCTCTGGCTGCAAATATTCAGAATGGAACCTGACAGCAAACGTGCTTCTCCCTGGCAGCACTTTGGTGTTGCTCCTTTGATCCCATGTTGGGTGGATAGTGCCATAAACCTGCCTGGGCACTAAGCAGTTTGCTCTGAGGGTGCTCTGGGCACTTTTTGGAAGTCTTATTTCCCTCCTTATCCCTTTTGAAACCTCTCTTCAGATAGCCAACTCTTAAAAGCAGTGATCACATCAAACCCAAAACCTAAAAAACTCTTCCTAAGGACATCTGAGGATGTGTGAGAACATCTGGGTTTAAACTAAAAGAGCTTCAGACTAGATGTAAGGAAAATTTTTACACTGAGGGTGGTGAGAGCCTGGCCCAGGTTGTCCAGAGAGGTGGGAGATGTCCCATCCCTGGAACCATCCCAGGTCAGGTTGTCTGGGGCTGTGAGCAACCTGATCTAGCTGCAGATCTCCCTGCTGGCTGCAGAGGCTTGGACTAGGTAACCTTGAAAGCTTCCTTACAGGCCCAAAATGTTCTATGAATCTATGATCTGTGGCATATGAGCTGCAGGTGTGTAATACCTTGGACACATGGTGCTTACACTTAAATATCAGTGGATTAGCTAATGTTGCAAACACTTCACCTTGCTGCATCCCACCTGCTCTTCTAAGATGTTCTTCTCCCTCTGTCCTGGGGAGGCTACAGTGTGTTGCAGTGGGGACATCCCCCAGATCTTCTATTCCCACCTTCCCACAGCCTTTTTCGGGGGAGGGAGGGGAGTTTAAGGAGGGTGTTTCTGGTGAGGTTTCATCCCTCCTCTTTTTCTGGAAGGCTCCTTCAGGGTAAGAATAAAAAGAATCTCTGCCTCCAGCAAACTGTTTTCTTTCTCTCCATGAAGGCAACTTTTCTTTTACAACAGGAAGGGGCAGATAACATCAATGCAGATAAGGAAACCAGGCAACAAATCAGGCTAATGGTTTGCGTTTGAATGAGTTGAATGGGACTTAATGATTCCAGTAAGAACCTATTCACTAGCAGAGATCTGAAGTGGCAGATAAAACGCAGCAGATAGAATAGGAAAGTGTTAAAACAAACAGAAACCACTTACAAGGCAGGGAGCAATACAGAGCTAAAAGGCTGGAGACTTTGGCCTGCACAAGGCTTTATTAGATGTTGCAGAGAAGGTGAAGGGTGCTGCTTTCCTAGGCATGGAAAGGAGAATGCTCTGCTCTGGCCCAACCAGGCTGAGTTTAAACAGCTCAGCTCTGTGTCCTACCCTTCTCACTTACTTTCCATCACTCATCATGATGTCCCTCAAGCTCATACCTCCCCAGTCCCAGAGTGAATTGGAGAGCTGGCAATGCATACTCCAAAATCTTGAGGATGTTTTGTGGGGTTTTGGTTATGTTGGTTTTTTTCCCATATGCTTTGACATTTCTCAGCATTTTAATTAGATGGTTAGGGTCAGCCTCAGCTTTCAGGTGGCACCTTTTAAGGGTTGAGGAAGGAGGATGGTTGGAAAAGGTGGGGGGGAGGAAGAGAAAGAGCTTCTTGAATGGGCTTTTCATCCAATTCCATTTTGCACACTCTTCTTTTGTGCTCTCTGGAAATTGGAAATGCTCTTTGCTAAGTGCATTTCTGGCAGTGCTGGCTTCTGCTCACTCAACAATATCAAGGTGTTTTCAGCTCCTATTGGAAAATTTCTTGAGGGATTCACAAAGAATGAGATGAAATCCAGCCCTGTGCAGTCAGCCAGCAGCAGGTCCATCACTAGGAGATGTAAGTGACTGATAGACTTCCCTCTGGCCTTTTGCACAGCACTGAATCTTCCCTAAGTGAACTGCCTGCAGTGACTTGGGACTACATTCAGGCTGGGTTTAGCTGCCATCTATTATGCTGGCTACCAGCAGTACTGAGTGTGGTCAAGGTTCCCAGGCTGGCAGGCAGGGTTAATGTTACCCTGCAAATAAACTCATCCATTTCAGGGGTGCAGAAACCTCCTCTTCATACTGCTTGGCTTGATCTGTACATTCCAGACAGCTCCCATCCCCATCTCATGGCTACATCAGGTCAGAAATGCAATGCAATTGCATTTTCCCCCCAGATAAGACTTTTACAGGTGCAGAAGAGATCTAAATACAACTCAGTCATGTGAATTTTATTCCCTGTAAGTGAGACTTTGTGCTGCTCCCTGTCTGCAGTAGCCAGGCACATGAACAGCAGAAAATCAAATATTTGTCAGGCTGAGGTGTGAGCCCCATCAGACCTCTGTCTATCACCTGGCATATGGGACTGGGTTCACACATGTGGCTGCAGAAAGCAAAGGCAGGCTGTGGTGTGAGGCTTGAGAGTGGTGCAAAGAGGGAAGCAGAACGATCACATTCATTCTGGAAGCTGCACAATTAACTCCCCCAGCCCACAGGAGCTACTGTCATCACATCTCTTCAGAGCCAGCATTTCTCCTCCTGACAAGAGGCTGCTGCTCTGCTCTGTCTTACCTGTCTTTGTCCTGCTCCAAAAATGCCAAGGGGATGAGAACACCTCTCTTCTGGGGAAAGGTTGAGAGACCTGGGGCTGCTTAGCCTGGAGAGGAGAAGGCTGAGAGGGCAGCTTCTCAATGCTTGCCAATACTTCATGGGTGGGGGTCAGGAGGATGGGCTCAGGCTGTGTTCAGTGGTGCTCAGTGACAGGAGAAGAGGGAACAGGCACCAACTGGGACATAGGAAGTTCCATCTGAACATCAGGAGGAACTTCTTTTGCTTTAAGGGTGGTGGAGCCCTGGCCCAGGCTGCCCAGAGATGTGGAGTTTCCATCTCTGGGGACATTCCAACCCCACCTGGACATGATCCTGTGCAACCTGCTCTAGGTGACCCTGCTCTGACAGAGGGGTTGGACTAGATGATCTCCAGAGGTCCCTTCCAACCCCTGTGATCCTGCTTGTTTGAAGTAATGTTTTTGTAGAGAACTTGGGGTGCAACCTGCACAACCTCTTCTGCTGGGCAGAGCTGCTGCAGCCCCAGAGTGTTTGTGCCATGACTCACAGGTGTCAATCTGAGGTGACAGAAAGAGCCTGTGCAATGTGTCAGGTCAATCAGTTGAGTAAATAAGCTTCCATGGGTCCCATTCCTCATTATTTTGTGGTGGCTATAGGTATATGGGCTACATCCTGACCAAAGAGCCTGGAAGGTGCTGTCTGCTAGAGAGATGGTGAAAGCTCTCACCTTTAGTGACTTTTCAGGGAAAGATGAAGAGATACAGAGGATTAAGTCTTATGAGATTACAACAAGAAAGAGACACACAGAAATCCCAGAGGAGCAACAGGGCTGGATTGAGATGGAGTTATTCAAAGAGTACAAAAATGTGCAGGAATAAATGTGACATCAAAACAAAGTGCAGGCTGAGGTGACCAGCTAAGACATTTTGGGTAACTGAGATGGTGGAGCTGGACAGGCTCTCCTGAGGACAAGTAGAAAATGAGAAGTGTTTGCTTTCCTTCAGGTTGCAGAAGGTAAAGGGCAGTTAGGAGGACCAGGGGTGAATGCACTGTTGCACACACTAGAAACAAGGTCTTGCCATTTTTAAGGATGCTGCTGCATGTGTCAAGGCTGTGCCAGGACCATGTGTCACAGGAGACATTTGGATCCCAGTGATCACCCAGCCCTTGGGGACCAGCAGCATGCAGAGCCCCAGGGAACAGAGATCTTGGCTTCACAGATGGTCTCTTAGGTTCATGCTAAGGAGCATGAGGAGCTAGGAGGTTTGAATTAAGGCACACCTAAGAAATACAGGGTTTGGAAGTTAGACTACATTCAGCTACAGCTCAAAGAGGAAGGAGTAAAACCATCCTCCTTGGCTCTGCTCTGGTGTAAATCCATCAGTCTGTGGATAGAGTCCTACCTCAGGCCCCAGTTTGGATATGGGCCTGGATATTGCCTCCCTTTGAGAGCAAGCAGAGAGAGATCCTGGTGCCAGTGAAGCCAGTGGTGACCCTACTGAAATCTAGAAGGCCAAAAGGCACCAGTGGAACACATCAGTCCAAGGGGATTCCATTCATTCCTGACCCCTCTGAGATAGCCCCCTGGGAGCTGCCTTTGGGAACTGCTGCCTTCTGCAAGTGTAGGATGAGTTCCAAGTGAGTCTGTGACCTTTCCCCCTGCCTTACACCCATTGCTATTGGAATAAAAGGTGACAGGTGCTCCTTAACCCCTGCACATGCTACAGCAAAGAGCTTTGCTATCATAGAATCTTTTGGGTTGGAAAAGACCTTTCAGATCATGGATTTCAACCATGAACCAGCACTGCCAGCTCACCACTAACCCATGGCCCTCAGCAATGGTTTTTCAACCTCTCCAGGGATGTTGACTCCATCACTGCCCTGGGCAGCCTGGGCCAGGCCTTGGCAACCCTTTTGGGGAAGAAATCTCTCCTAATGTCCAACCTCAACCTCCCCTGGCACAACTTGATCTAGCAGTTGAAAAATCTGTGTCTGGAGAAACCTTCATGAATCCCAGTGACTATTCATACTGATGGGGACTGAAGTGGCAACAAGCAAATAGATTTGCAACCTTTTGAAGGTGAGATGGGCACAGGCCAAGGTTTCCTTGACCTTCAGGTGGGTGTTTGTTTTCAGCAGCAGAGCAGGAGAGCTCCCATTTGTATTACTTGCATGAATCAGAAGGCTTGGCCAGGAAAGGAGTATTGAAAGCTGAATAGGAAATGTTAATTTGAAGCATTGTCTGTCAAGGTATTGGAGATGTCAGTCAGTTCCTCAGGGCTAGGGTCTGGCTTTGAAATGTGTAGCCAAAAAAAAAAAGAACTGTGCTGGGGAGTGTCACTTCTGTCTCTTGCTTTCTGGGAATGGCTGGCTGGGAGGACAGATTTTCATCTGAATTTGTCAGTCTTTGTCAGAGCATGACATGTTTTGATGCAATGTGTTCAGAGATGCTGTCAGCTTGCCTGGCTCCTTCAGAAACCCACTGCCAAGCTGGTGGGGAAACCCTTGTCTGCTCAGGAGCAGTGGATAGGCTCTGGAAAAAAGAGGTTTTGAAGGCACAGCTCAAGTCTGAGAAAAGCCATCCTGGGATGGGGAGAGAATCCCACAGGCAAATGGCTACAAAGCACCAGGGGAGATGGTCTGCAGGAGCCACAGAGGAGACCTGTGAGGAGCAGAGCTGCTCCTGGAAGAAAAAAAAAGCCCTGGGTCAGCCAAAGAGCTGCCAGATTTGCACTGAACTGCTTTAGCTGCACTACACTGAGGAGGTGATGCCTCAGGGCAGTTTAGAACTTCCTCACCAGAGCTGAAGAAGGAGCAGGTGCTGACCTTTTCTCTCTGATGACCAGCAACAGAATCTGGGGGAATGACATGAAGCTGTGCCAGGGGAAGAGCCCCAAGCAGCTAGACACCAAAGGCAGTGAAGCATCCTCTCTGTGTCACTCCCTCTGAGCTAAGTTATCAGGCATCTTCTGGCCAGCCACACACTGCACCCTCCAGATGGTCTTCCAGGGGTGCTGAGCTGTCTGTGGTTTCACTGCTGGCTATGAATGCCAAAAAACCCCATGCTCAGAGGGCTGCAAATTCAATTCCCACTTGTGAGCATCTAGAATCACATAACATCACCTTTGGCAGCCAAGTGCTTACTCTGGCAGTGCCTACAGCCTTGGATTGTCTTCCTTGCCCCAGATCTGGTACCCGGGTGCTGCAAAGCTTCTGTCCAGCCAGGAGGCAGAGAAAGGCTACAGGGGGAACAGGAGGGACAGGCTGTGTGGAGGATTGCTAGGTGAGATGTTGGAGAGCACAACTCAGGACCAGACAGGAGGCAAAAGCAAGGACTGGGGAAAAAATAGGATAAAATAGAATAGAATAAAATAAAATAAAATAAAATGAAATGAAATATAATAAAATGCAGGGTTTACAGCCCTGACAATTCCAGAGCCAACCCAACAGCAACAGCCATGTCACACCAAGCAAGATGGTGTGGACACTCTTCTTGCAAACCAAGACTTGTCCAAAGAAGACGATTGGTTTGCAGCCAGAGAAATGACCCACAGCCTTTTCCAGCTACTGAACCACAGCAAATCACATCAACAGCAGGAAGGATGGTGTTTGCTGCAGATCAGGAGAGCTGATGATGGTCATTTATCTTTCAAACTGAAAGGGTTGTTAGGCATTGGCCCAGGCTGCCCAGGGCAGTGGTGGAGTCACCATCCCTGGAGGGGTTGAAAAAACATCTAGATGTGGTGCTGAGGGACATGGTTTAGTGGCATGGGGGTGACAGGTTGATGGTTGGACTTGATGACCTTTGAGGTCTTTTCCAACCTCAATGATTCTGTGATTCAGGATGGTGACCCTTTCCTTCCAGTGACAGCCTAAGGATCACTGGCTTGGGCAGAGCTATTCCAGATTGTCTCAAGGGCAGGAAGAACCATGGTTTAACTCTGCTGCTTTGACCTCCTGTGATGAGGAGGATATTTTTGGGGCATGCCTAGGTTGAGAGGAAGATGAATCAGCCTGGCTGAAAACCTGCCCTGTCCTCTGCTCATTCTGCTTCACCAGAGACTCTGCTTTCAGGCCAGTCAGGAGCATGTCTCATTGTTTAATGCACAGAAAGAGAATTTGGCAAAACCAGTTCCCTGCCTTGCTTGATGTTATTTTAGCAGCAGAAAGGACATGTTCCTCACCAGTCACACTGCTGATGTGTAAACCTCTCTGTGTTTTCACAGCACAGGCAGACATTTATTTGCCAGTGATTAGCAGCAGGCAGAGAATAAACTCAGTCAATACTATTTAGATAAGACATGGGTGGTTATAGAGTGCTGGCAGAATCCTGCCACTACCTGGCTTTGAAACCAGCCACCAGTAGAACCTGGCAGGTTGATAACTCACCCCCTGAAGGTCTCTGGTGCTATGGTCCTGTTGGTGAGGGTTGTCTTCCTCCAGCAGATGGGATGGTAGCAATGCTCCAGCCAGGCTGCAGCAGGGGAAAACTGATGCTGGATGCAAAAAAACCCCTCTTCTGTCAGCCCAAAGTTCTCAGCTACACTGGTGATTTGCAGGGAGGAGGAAAGGAAGGGTTAATCCTGCTTTTGAATTTGAATCCAGACAAGTGTAGGGGTTTGGAGGAGATCTGAAGGAAATGCCTGAACAGCACATTCAGCCTGAACAGCACAGCAGCACCCTGCTCACGTAGGTCTGCTTGGAGGGCAGGAAATATGGCCCTGGCTCAGAGATAGGGAGGGAAATTGCAGACAAGGCTGTGAGATCAAACATGGACCACAGCAGATAAGATGAAGCATGCAGCAAGGGCAAGTCTGACTACAGAAGGACTAAACCAGGCTCTGGCAGCCTGAGTTTCATTCCTATTTCATCATTCAGGGTGTCAAAGACCCTACTTGATGCTGTATGCAGCAGGGCTCCCTCATCTGCTTCAGAGAAGTGATTTCCCAAGGCTTTAGCAAGATTTCATTCCTCCTCTTCTGTCACAGAGTACAAACTACCTGAGTTTTCTCCATAAGTGAGAATATTATTTCTAGCTTACAGTTCACACACACATTTAACCTGTAAGCACTGGCAAGAGTTATTTGACTCAGATCCCCTTTTGCCTGGTCACTCTGTGGCTCTCAAGTATTGCACAGGAGGTTGGGACTGGTTTGTGAGGTTGGTACTGGTTTGCCAGAAGGTTGCTAAGAACAGAGTCAGGGGAATTTGGACTTAGACAAACCCACCAGCAGACTCAGAGTGGTGGTTTGAGAACAGAGGGGAGATGATGGCACACCCAAAGTGTCCCTGCAAACATTTCATCCCAGGGTTGGACACTCCTCTTAGAGAGCTTTCAGACTGAGCTGTATCAGCCCCACAGAGTCTGAGTCTGAAACCACATTGCTAGAGTAAGTCACACACCAAGAAATTAAGCATATAATGAGAAATAGAAGAAAGAATAAACTTCAAACCTAAATTAAAGAAAGAACCTCCTCAGTGGACCAGGTAAGAACACAGAAGAGCACTCACAAGAGCAATACTTGAGAGTGAAAACAGGCAGAGCTGAAATAGCAATGATTTTTGGGTAACTTATTTTCTCTTCAGGGGAAAAGCTAATCTTCATTTCAAACCTCTCTGAGCACGGGAGAGAGCTAAAGAGATGTGACAAATGAAGCTTCAGAGTTTTATTGCTCTGCCACATGAATCTGGGGTCCTATCAGGAAACACCAGTGTAACAAGAGTCTGGTGCATTAAGGATACTCTGTTTTTCTTTCCATCATGATTTTATAACAGGCTGGAAAGAAAAGCCAACCCCATTCCCTGCCAAGATGCTTCATAAACATTAATACTGCACTAACAAAACCATCATCTTTTACCACAGAGGAAGAGTTTGGGTGCAAACCAGAAGCTCATTGTGTATCCACTGAAATCTCCCTGCTCTCTCCTCTGACTCATGTGTTGTGTGGGGTTGCCATGCACTCACCACCTACCCTGGCCTTCAGGCTTTATGTTACAGAGATTTGGCTTCACTTTCCTTTGGTAAAACCTTCTGGACAAAGTATATCATTTATGCATTGAAGGAACCAAAGCCCCAAACTCTTAGCCTATTTTCTGGGTCCTGAAAAGTCTTTTGGGTTTTTTTTTTTGGGGGGGGGGGGGTGTTGGTTTTTGGTTTTATTTTGTTGTTTGTTTGGTTTTTTGTTTCCCCTCAAGTAATCTGGCTGTTGTTCATGGTGGTGACTCTGAGTTCTCTCACCTGCTGTGGAAAGCTTGCCCAAGCCCATCCCACCAGCCTCTTATCTCAGCCTTCAGCTCATGCCCTGGGTGCCAGCACTGCCCCTGGGACATTGGGCCATGTCCAGTCTAGCCCTGGAGCTTCCTCCCACAGCAAGACTGAGCAGAAGTGGAGCAAATCAGTGCTGATTTCAGTGTGAAATCAAAATTACTGTCCAGGATGGAGGATTCTGCCTTGCTAATCACCCATGGCTTTCAATGGCCCATTTGATGCTCTGACCATAATTCACGATCAGAAAGACACCAAGGATGCTGAAAAGCACAGACCTATCTGCTGATCAAGGCAGGGATCCCCTTTCCCTTGATTTCAGATGAAACTGCTCTTGATAAAACATTGAAGATTAACTCCTTGAGGGAAGGATGGCAGCAGAATGTGGAAAAAAACAGGAGTGGTTGAATTTCTTGCTGATTCCTCTCTCAAATGCAGTGCAGAGGAGCAGGAGTTGGCTTCTATTCATTTGCCATAAAGAAATAAAGAAAACATTTTAGAAATGTGTGCAGCATGTACCCATGAGATTGAAAACAAGCTTTTCATTAGGCTAATGACTGATTTGTTTGCTAATTGAACAAGAATCAAAACTAATTTTATTTACTAAGCAGGCAGCAATGGTCACGCTTCAGTGAAGGAATAAATGTGCATTTCAGAAGGCATTCTGGTTTTGATTTACAGCAGTATAATCCCATGGAAACAGGGGAACTAGTGAGGAAGGGATGGCTCTGTCCTGTCAGGCACTCCCTGTGAAGAAAAAATGGGCTTGAGCTTACAGTGTCAGCTAGGAATCCACAGATCTTGGCTGAGATCCTCATATTAACTTCACAGCTGTGGCTGGTGGGACACAGGTTTGTGACCCCCAATGTTCTTATAGATGGAATGGTTTGGGGTTGGAAGGGACCTATGATGGTCATCTTGTTCAATCCCCCTGCAGTCAGTGGGGACATCTGCAACTAGAACAGGTTGCTCACAGCTCCAGACAACCTGACCTGGGATGGCTCCAGGGATGGGACATCTCCCACCTCTCTGGGCAACCTGGGCCAGGCTCTCACCACCCTCAGTGCAGAACATTTCTTCCTTCTCTCTAGTCTAAATCTCCCTCTCACCACTTAAAACCATCACCCCTTGTCCCGTCACAACATCTCCTGCAAAAAAGTCTGCCCCTGTCTTTCTTACAGACCTCCTTTAAGGCTGCACTAAGGTCTCCCTGGAGCCTTCTCTTCTCCAGGTTGAACAACCCCAACTCTCTCAGCCTGTCCTCACAGCAGAGCTGTTCCAGCTGTTTCAGGTATTCTCTGCTCATAACTATGTCTTGCTCCTTCCACAGCAAATACTAATCCAGCATATAGCTGGTGAGACCAACCAAGCATTGCTCAGCTTTGCTGCTGGTGTGACCAACCCTCTGGTTCCTTCATCCTCCTTAATTTTCCCTATGTTTAGGAGCTCAGCTCCTCCAGAGGATTAGGCATGTGATGGACTATGGCATAGATGAACACAGCAACAGACTTTGACTTGAATTATGCATCCCTGTGCTTCTGCAGAGCAAGGTACCCATGGTGCATACCTTGGACACCCTCCTTCTGCCAGAGCATTAATTATTCCTGCTGCCTGAAATGGGATCTGTGGATTAAAATAGGTTTCCTTCTAATTCTGTCACTGGAGAGGAACTTCTGGCTAATCAGCTGGAGGCAGATGGAGTTGGCAGAGATGACATAAAGGCCTGCACTAATTACTCCACGTGTCTCAAGAACTGATAAGAGAGTTGATTTATGCCTGGAACAGCCTGATAATTCCAGAAATAACAGATATTGCATGACTTAATTAATCAATGTAAACCTGGTTGTGCTGTGAGTTTGAATTCACAGCCATGGTAATAGGGTAGGGGTATGGAAGGTTGGCTACAGCCTGCAGCTGTGAGGAGCCTAAATGTGCCTAACAATGACCCAAACCAGGCTCTGGATTCATCCTGCCATTGTATTTTGTTGGATCTGGTGAGTTCTTGCACTCTTGTGCTTGAGGAATGTGAGTGTGGCCATGCATGATGGTGCACAGATACCCAGCAACAGTGAGCAGGAGTTCAGAGTTTGCTTAGGAATCAGTTCAACCTGTGAGTTCATGCTAAATAGTTGCATCAGGAGTAAGTAGTTTTAAGGCCTGGGTGGTTTCAGCTCAGGCTGTTGTTCTGCCTAGTGTTCTTGGTCCCCAGGGCTGGTGGGCAGACAGGCAGCTCTATTTTCCACCTGCTCCCTTGGGTGGGAGCAAAGGTTTCTACCCACCCTGCACTCCAGGTCCTGCTGGCTGGAGCCAGCCTACAGGACAAAGCATTTTTTGCTCTGGCTGTTGTCCTGGTTTTTTCTACTCTTCAAACACAGAGCATTGCAGCTCTATCATCACAAGCCCTCCCTGTTGTACCTCCTACCTCTCACTCCAGGCTGATCTTTGGGATGTATCACAATTTTGCTGGCTGTATTTGCAGATGCTCAGTGTTTTCCTGGACCAGCCTGGGAAGATGGACAGGTTTTATTCTGTTTGCACCTTCCTTCCCAGAAGCTTATTTTCATTTCTCCACTCTGGTTGTTGAAGTGAAGATAGATGTAGAGGCTGGTTGGGACCCACCCATGGATCTATCATTGAACAGAAATATATTCTTTACCCAAATAGGAGAGGTCTCAATTAGAAATACTTTGGGTATGATCACCATGAGGCACACCTTCCAGTGCTTGAGCAGGACAGAGCCCCATAGCTCCCTGCACTAGGTCCTGCCACACTAAACTGGTTTTTTGCTTGGTCTCCTTGGTGAAGCCATGAAATGAATAGTCAGAAGGGGGCTGAACTTGGTTTAATTTCTGAAAATACAGTTTACATTCACATCCATACTTACATTCAGAACCAATAAATATACACAACAGCTTTCCAGGACTTCACAATCATCATCACTTAGACAATAATAAAGGGGTTACATCACATTTTGATTGCAGTTTGGTTTAGAAAATGTTATGAGTACAGTGAATCCTTTCAATGATGTTTTCCTAGTCTTGTTTTTCTTCTTTTTTTACTGTTTGAAAGATTCCCCAATGCTATAAACCTTTTCCATGGGGTAATGGCAATAAACCAATGTAAATGGAGCTCACAGCACTCTGTAGCCATACACAATTCCAACAGCAGGTTTGTGACCTTTTTTGTATGAAACTTCCCCTTAAGAAATAATGTTTTCCATAGAATCATAGAAAGGTTAGAGTTGGAAGGGACCTTTCCTCTAAGAGATCCCCTTGAAGACTTCCAAAGATATTATCTGAGCTGTTTTCTGCTCTGAGCTGATCCCAACAGTGCAAAGCAGGCATCAACTCAGCTTAACAAGGTAGTTGCAACAGGTTTAGTGTTGTTCTGCATCACTAGAGCAGTCCACAGCTGGCAAAGTGTACCAGCAAATCAGTTCTCTGGACTACAGAAGGTGGTGACATGCATCTGATGTAGCCAAAACACCATCAGAGCTTCACCCAGCCCAGGATAGCCCATAACACTTCCAGCTGGGAAAGGGAGGTGAGTAAAGAGAAGTCTATGTACATTCATTTGAGCCTGTGGGTCTCCAGATCTTAGCTTTGCTAGGAATTCCTCTCTCCTTTAAGTCCTCAAGTTCTGTAGGTCTGCAAGTGCTTCTGCAGTTCCAAAGCATGCCCTCACACCTTGCTGGTCTGCATATGTCCATTGAATTCAATGTTTCTCTGGGTTAGCATTGACTCCTGCAAGCGGCTGCTGTTCTCTTGCCTGTGCTCAACAGGGTCACCATCCTCTACACCATTGCCCCTCCTAAGGCAAAGGACTTTCTGAAAGCTCTGCTTGAAGTTGTCAGAAAGAAATCCATAAAGGATGGGGTTGGCACAGCTGTTTGCATAGGACAGGACCACCACAAAGAAGTAGACCCCTACCAAGACAGGGTCTTCTGGCAGTATAAATATCAAATTGACAATGTTCATCATGTAAAAAGGGAGCCAGCAAAACACAAAGACCACCACAATGATCACCACCATCCTGGTCACCTTCCTCTCTGATCTCCTGCGTCTTGTAGAGCCAACTCTGATCCCTGAAGATTTGACTTTAATCACAATCAGCAAGTAGCAGAGGCAGATCACCAACAAAGGACCAAAAAACCCAAGGACTGATGTGTAAATGATAAATGCTGCTGACCAGATGTTGACAGGTTCTGGCCAGTTCATGTTGCAGGTTTGAAAGTCTTCCTGCACATCTGAAAAGATGATGACTGGAAGCACCACCAAGAATGAGAATGTCCAGACAGTCACACTGATGAGCTTGGCCACCCTGGGACGTCTCCACTTGGTTGACTTAATGGGATGAACTACAGCCAGGTAACGATCCATGCTCATCACCGTCAAGCAAAAGATACTAGTGAACTGGTTGATGCCATCCACAGTCATAACCAACCTGCACAAGAAGGAGCCAAAAGGCCAATAGGAGATGGCATTCTGGGTAGCCAGGAAGGGCAGGCCCAGCATGAAGAGTACATCAGCAACAGCTAAGTTCAAGATGTAGATGTTGGTGACAGTTTTCATCTTGGCGTAACGCAGAACCACGTAGATGACCAAGGTGTTGCCGCTGAGTCCAACCACGCACACCAGGAGGTAGCAGATGGGAATCAGGACTTTGTGGATGTATTTGAAGGAAGGCTGCTCTGAGAGTGTCCCATTCTCTGTCACATTGGTCAGCAGGGAGGAATTCACATCCCTGGAACTAGCTTCTGTGCTCAGTGTGTTGGAAAAGTATAAAGGATCCATAACTTTTACTCCTTGGTTTTCCTTCGAAGGCTAAGAGAGATTAAACTTCATGGGCATCTTGTTCCTGGAAAGAAACATATAGATAAAGGAAGGAAAAGAGAGACAGACAAAGTGAATTCAAAGTAGGCTCAGTTTTTACACATAATTTAATTTAATCTAGATAGCCAAGATTTGTGTTTGAATTATTGACGCTAACTCTCAGCACAGCAGAGACATGGACCTGGTGGAGCAGGGCCAGAGGAGGCCACAGAAATGCTCTGAGGGCTGGAACCTCTCTGCTGTGAGGAGAGGCTGAGAGAGTTGGGGTTGTTCAGCCTGTAGAAGAGAAGGCTCCAGGGAAACCTGACTGCAGCCTTGCAGTACTTAAAGGAGGTCTATCAGAAAGATAGAGATATTTCTTTATCAGGAGTTGTTGTGACAGGACAAGGGGTGATAGTTTGGAACTGAAAGAGGAGATTTAAACTAGAGAGAAGGAAGAAATGTTTTACACTGATGATTGTGAGACCCAGGGTGCCTAGAGAGGTGGGAGATGTCCCATTCCAGGAACCATTCCAGGTCTGGCTGTCTGGGGCTGTAAGAAACCTGGCCTAGTTGCAGATGTCCCTGCTGACTGCAGGAGGGTTGGATTAGATGACCTTGAAATGTCCCTTCAGACCCAAACCAGTCTGTGATTCTACGAGTCTGTGATTATGCAGTTAGCATATGTGATCAGATCAATGCCTGAGCAAAGAAACTGCACAAGGAGAGATCCCAAGTGCTCATAGCCCAGCAGAGCTATATGAGACATCTGTTTGATTTTCACAAGCTCCATGCACTGGCCTCAGGGCTGGAGGTGACTGTGAAGCTGGGAGGCTGCACAACAGTACCACAGCATTCATCCCACTGAGAAACCAAGGGAGAGGAGGGAGGGTGGTGACTTTTTCACAGCCAGAGGCAGCAGCAAAGAAGTCTGGATGCCTGGCATGTGGGTCATTGGGGTCCAAAGCCTGCTGGTAACAAGGCCAGTCCTTCCTCTGCTGCTGAGAAATGTAAATTCTGGCCTCCTGTGCCACCTGGCAAGTAAACTTCACCATTTGACTGTCTCACTCTCCATAACCTGTCATACACTCATTGTGCTCTTTGGTGAAATCAAGGAGCAGGAGGACAATACCCTCTGCCTGCACCTAAGCCCACAAATCCAGATCCCACCTCTCCTCCTGGCTTTCTGTCTAAAAACTGATACAGAAAGTGTTAGGAGATAATTTGCAAAGCTTCTGACCAAGCAGTGGACAGGAACCAGACTAAAAGCAGAGCCCTGGCATCTGTGCTGAAAGCCTTAAAGTCCAATTTGGTGCAGTTCTGCTGCTATGGCATCCTAGAATGTCCTGACTTGGAAGGGATCCACGGAGATCATCGAGTCCAACTCCTGGCTATGCAAAGGACAACCCCAAAAATGACACCATGTGCTTGATGGTGTTGTCCAAATGCTTAGCAGAAGGTGCCTGAAGAAGCTCAGGGACTGACTCAGCTCTGTCTCACTCCTGCACAAACTCTGGGTGCTTTCAGCATCCAGAACCAAAGCTAGTTGCCAGCTCTTCCTATGGAAGCTCCACTGTGATGTTTCACAGGTCTCCCTGTTTACATAGAAACAGCCTCATCTTGATATATTCAAATGCCACTTGCTGCCTGGCAGAACCAATTGAGAAGCCCCAGGGAGCATCAGCAGCTGTGTAGGTGGGGGAAGACCAAACCCTTCATAACAACCAACAAAACCCAGGGAGAAGAAATCCAGGAGCTCCAGGAGGGAAAGGACCATGTCTGAGAACACTTGTCCATCAGGCCAGGCCATGTGCACAGGGATGTGCAGACTGCAGTGGGAAGGAACAAGCTGTTTCTTTTCCATCTCTCAAGACTGTTCTTCTGTCAGTGTTTCTGAACTGCTTTTCTTTTCACCCTGTAGTGTGCTTTTGGTCTGAAAACCACCTTTCTTCTGCAAAAAACATATCCAAACTGGAGTGGGCAGCTTCAGGATAGGCAGCTGAACAGATTTGGTGATAGACTACAGCATCATTTTGCTTTGAGGAGACCTTGAAGATCATCAAGTCCAGTGTTGTTTTATTAATCTGAAAAGGGCTGAAAAACCTCCAATACTTTGGATTTTTGTGGCATGCTGGATTCACAGGAATATTTTGTCATGGTCTAAGTAGGTGTTTAGAAAGCTTACTGCTGGAAAAAAGTTTAAAGCATCTGCTAGAAGAGTGGAGCTTCCCAACACCAATCTGGCTAGAAGCTCTGGCCAGAAGACTGTGGTGAAGGTGCTCAAGCAGAAGGTACCCAGCAACTTCTGTTCCCATCACCTGATGGTTAGGTTGCCACAATAATCTGGGGGCAGGCAATCTGGATTCAAACCCCTCCAGCCCACACTGCACCCAAGCACAAGCAAAATCCTGTCTCACTTCAGCATTCTTCTTGTCTCCAAGAGGAATGCAAATACTTCCACAGGCTACTGTGTTTTCTCTTTGGGTGAGAAGAACTGCAGTGGGTGACAGAAAAAGTCCCTCCAGCTACCAGCAGTGATCATAAATATGCTGTCCTGATTTGGAAATGTGCAGATGGGATGTAGGTGTCTCACATGTAACTCTGTGGCTGGAAGGAGATGTACCAGAGAAATCCAAAATCCAGAGTGGCTGGGATGGCAAAGCTGAGTGAGCTGCCCAAGCTCAAACAAATGCTGACTTGAAGATGGAGATGAGAAGGGGCAGGGAGGATCTGCAGGTTCTCAAGATGTTGCTGTGGTGTTTGAGGGTTAGGTGCTGCAGCCATGGGCTCCATGCAGGAGTCATTGCAGTGTCTGACTGCAGGGAGAGGTCAGCTGAGAACAAGCTCCTTGTGAGTTAAACAGGACTAAATTTTCTGCTTTGATAAGAAAAGTTGCTTTGAGAGCAAACTCCAGCTCTGGCCAAAGAATGAAATTCCTAATTCTGTTCCAATTATATATTGTAAAGTTGTATTAAAACTCAGATTATCGGGGGGAGGAGAGGGAAGAGGGAATGTGGGAGAAGCCAAAGCAACAACACTCTCCTCTTTTGCTCTTTGAGCTTCAGAACATTGCATTTCCTTGCAGCCCAGATGCTGTGACCCAGCTGGTGAGCCAGGGTCTCTGAAGACAAGAACATAAAGGGAACAGGTGCTGGGGTGGGGCAGATGGTACATGTAAGCTCATGTTCATGGAATTGCATCTCTGGGACCAAGTAAGGTGCTGACATTGGGAACCACTTCTCCTCAGACTAGGTCAGAACCATCCTGTCTGAGCCAAAAAGCAGAATTTTTGTTCTGGGACTGCAAAAGAAAAGGAGAACTGTAAAAAGAACCAGTGGAAGGTCAGGAAAGTCATGTGTGGCTTTCCTTCTACTGCTGTAAAATAATGAGGGTGGACATCTTTCTTCTGAAGTTAACTCCTTTCCCCCCACAGTACATATCCTTGGCTATAACATTACCCAATGAGTTCTTCAAGCTCCTTCCACTGCATTTAGATCTCAAGCCTTGGGAGAAATATAGAATCATTTTGGGTTGGAAGGGACCCTTCAGATCTTCAAGTTCAACCATTAACATAACACTGCAAGGTCACCCCTAAACCATGGCCCTCAGCACCACATCTCCAGGGCTTTTCAACCCCACCAGGGATGGTGACTCCACCACTGCCCTGGGCAGCCTGGGCCAATGCTTTACAACAAGAAGCACTGAGGAAGAGGAGTTCCTTTATGTGGATAAGTTACTGCACAAAATCCCTGCTTGCTTTTGCTGGCATTCCTGATGCACCCAAAGGTTTTTCTGGTGGGACCTTTGCTTGTTTCCATGGAGGGGAACAACTCTTCCAGCCTCCTTCCACAGCAGCTGGGTCTCCTGCTGCTGGGCTCTCCCCAGGAGTCAGTGACACCTCAGCAGTTTCTCAGTCTACTTCTTTAGTATTTTCAGGCTCTTTTCTTGTTTTATGTGAACATTAATCTTTACTGCAGGTTGTTTATTTCTCCACTTGATTGATTTTGCACCATTCTGTTCAGTAACAGGTGGATTCAGAAGGAAATGCACTTGCTAAGGCTCTCATGCAAAGTCTTTGATCTCTTCACTGGGTGACAACCTGCAGGTTGGCAGCATCAAGGAGGACCTCCCATCATCTGAATGTTTCCCACACACTGCCTGGGCATGTGATGTGCTTAGAGTCATCCAGACCTGAAAACAGAGCCCTGATCTCCAGAGTACCTATTCAAGTCCTTTACCCACTAAGCCATTGAAACCTCAGCACCTTTGCCTTGCAGCCACTGGTGGTTTGGGATTCATTATAGCATGGCAACAACAACAAAACCTGAGCAGCTGCCAAAGCATGTTTTGCTGGCTGCATTTGAGAAGCTTAGATGATTTTTTTCCCTGTGTCCAGCTGATAGCTTGCCCCTCACCAGCACAATTTTAAAATGAACTTCTATTGCTGCTAGAGCAGTTAATGACCATGAACCTGAGCAAAGGATGACTCAATGTAATTAAGGCATGCTGACTGATATCCTATATGCTTGTTTTGGTATTCTTAATTAATGGATTAATAAGAGAAAAAAGCAAAAAAGGAAAAAGCAAAAAGAAAAAAACACCACTGAAAAAAACACCACTAAAAAAAAGCACCTTAAGGGTTTTTCTCTCACACAGACTTTTTTCCCCTTGGACATCATATTGTATACCCCATGTGCTTTCTGTTTAAAGCACAGAAAGTAAAAAAGACAAAGCCAAGGAGCTCAGAACATTGATCCAGAGTAGTGACTGGTATAATTACAGGTTCTTAGGGGGCAATACCCTGAAAAAACAATAGACATGCACAGCAGCTGAACATCCCTGACTGCCTGTGCCCCTGCCCAAGGAAACAGAGAAAAGAAACAGCAGGGATGTTGTGGCACAGATCATTCTGCTCAGAGGAAGGTTTTTAGCCTTTGTGGAAACTTCTCTAGCAGGTGTCTAGCCACACATGCTTTTGCTGGGCACAGGAGGAGGTATCCACTGAGCAGCAGAGAGCAGTCAGTGACTGAAGCATTGTCACAACATAAGGAAGAACAAACCTCAAAGCTGTCCAGACAAAGCAGGGCTGAAATTCTCCCTGAGTGTGGTTACAATAGCAAAGAAAAAGAACTCTGAAGTGCATTGCATCAGAGTGAGGCTGGGATCAAGAAGGAATTACATAAAACCCACCTAATTTATTGTCAAGATTTGATCTCACTGTCTATTTACCACTGGAATCTTAACTCTATCTTATGCAGCATCAAACATAATTATTGTGAAGAGAATGATGACAACAGAATAGCAGATTGCTGCTTCCAGCTGCAGGACCTTACAAAATGGGAACCCAGATGCACCTTTACAACAGATGTCCCTGGTAGTGATGGGAGGAAAAGCACCTGCATGAGTAACAAGTATCTAATAGCAGCAAAACTTTGTGGGTTTTCCCCTGCCCCATGGAGTTGGCTGCAATGTGTTAATGGAGTAATTTGATCACAGTGTGAAGAAAAACCCCACTGCTCCTTTAGTTAATTTGCTCTTTTGGGGGTAAGAGTTCATCACCTGCTTCTTCAGACACATCCCATGGGACTTCAGGTTGGGTTTGTGTGGCTGGAGGAGCAGGCAGAGCCAAGTGTTCCTGCTGCAGAAGGGAGAGCACACTGCTGATGGAAGGGGAAAGGAGGGAGGCAGTGCAGGGAAAGTTGGTGAGACCTGGCAGAGCTTCTCCAAACTGACAGAAACACCCAGGCAAGGCTCTGCATGAGGAGGAGGGAAATGCAGCATCATGCCAAGACCTGCTTCAACTTCTTACAGTTATAAATAATTATATAAAAATTAGAATATGTAATTGCAATATATTATCCAACCAGTGGCTCCCCGAGAGCATAGAAATCTCATCACTCCAGATACAAAAAGTCCTTAGCTTTTCCCACACCCTACCCTATTCCACCACCACCTGAGGCAACAAAGCAAAAGGATCCAGCTCAGATGGGAACTTTCCCCTTATTAAATTCTGCCATTGGATGTTTCTTAGGGTCTGTTTCTCACTCCAGATAAACTTGGAGAACCTGATCTAGTGGATGGTGTCCCTGCCAGGCAAGGGGGTAGGAACTAGATCCTTTCCAACTCTGACAATTCTATGACTATTTTCTCTGCAGAAGACAAAACAAAACAACTTTTTTACACTGAATTGGTTTTCTGTTTTGACTAAGTGTATTAATACTAAACACAGATCTACTACAGTCAAAGCCAAATAATGCTTTGCTGCTTTTAGCACTACCAGAACCTTTAGAAACTGTATTTGCAAGTGGGCAACTTTGTTATCACCCAGCTCAGCCCAGACCAGCGTTTCCCAAAGCACCCTGCAGAGACCTTGTCTGGTAACTTGGTCCTATTTTTAGTTTGCAAACAAACAGCCCATAAAACACTTCTGACAAATATTTGCTAAATAGTTTGTGGATGTTTTTTTTCTCCCCCCCAAACACACTTCAGGCTTTGTTATGCTCAGAGATTACTCACTGTAGCTGAGCTGGTCCTGTCACACCAGCCCTCCTGTAAATCATCACATGCTGCTATTTTCATTCCAGATTTAAGCAGCTTCAGTCAGGAAAGTCCAGAGCCCAAAAATTGCCATGCTCACACCCAGGCAGGTCTAGCTGGGGCTACACTCCCACCTCTGCACTGGCTAACATCTCTCTTCTATCCTTCTCCTCTGCAATCCACTGACACCAACTGATTGCAGGGAGTTGGCAGATGAAAGACAATTCAGTCGAGGAGCATTTAACTAGAGGCTGTGGCTGCTCACAGGGTGAGGGAGAGCCGAAAACACCCACAGATCCCTCTGGCTTAGGGAACCCTTCCAGGAGAGCCCCAGAATGGAAGGAGCTGAAGAACAGCTTCTCTTGCAGCATGAAGTGGAGCAGATCCAGGAGAGGAGCCTCGGGAGCGTGAGGGCACACCCCCAAGGGGTGAGGGCACACCCCACACCAGCAGGGCAGACCCACAGCAGCCACCAAACCCCGGCGACAAGGTCCCTCAGGAGATGGGATTCCAAACAGAAGCACTAGCAGACTGATGCCAGCATCCTAGTCACTGGCTGCCTGCATGTCTCCTCCTCCGCAGAACTACGAGGAGTTTCTGGTTTTCCCCGAGGCAACTCTGCACGATCGAAACACCTGAGCTGGGTTGTTCTTTCCCCTGCTCTTCAGTGCAAAGGTCTGGGCAGAGGGAACAAGCCGTGCCTGGTTCTGTGGATGCTGGGAGCCAGTGAGGCACGTGGACACACGATGCTACTCCCACCCCAGACCTGTGATGACTCCTGGACTCCACTTTAACCTTGACCATCCTCTTATTACTGCCCATCCTGGAGCATACCCCACTCCCTGCAATTCCCTCCCGTGTTTTCTCAGGAAGGGACATCGTGTGGCCAGCCTGACCTCCACCACAGCTTTCTGCGTCCCCATTCCTCCAGGCTGGACATCATCCAGGGCTCTACCACCTTCTCGGGTCTCGGTGTGGCTCAAGAGGTTGGTGTCCGGGGCTGTGCCTGCGCATCCCTCCCCAGGTGTCTTTCTTTTCTTCCTTTCCAGCTTTAAAGCAGCGCCAAGGATTGTCTTGCTTTAAAGCAGCGCTAAGGATCGTCCTGCTTCCCACTCCTCATCCTCGCTGGAGCAGCTGCTCCTCTCCCCTCCATCCCTGCAGCCAGGATGGGCTCACCCCTCTCTCCAGCATCAAAAGCCCCAGGAGAGAGGCGAATTCGATGTGGTCTCTTGCTCCAGAGCAACAGCAAACTGGACCGAACTCTCCCGGTACCTCCTTCATCCATCCTAGCGAGCCCTCAAAACCAGGATGCGCTTTGTCAAGCTCCTTTCCGCCCCATCCCCATCCCTCCTGTCTCTCCCCCGTCCCTTCAGGCTCTCCGCAGACCTCCCTCGCTGTTCAGCAATGGTTACCTGCAGCTCCAGGGTCTCCTCTCCGGAGGGTGGGGGGATGAAGGTTCCCTCTCAGGCTGCAGACCCCTCCCCTCGCCTCTCACCCGCCCCCCCCCACCCCGAGCCGGGACCGCACCCCGGGCTCAGCTGCTTCCCCCCGGCACGGCGGGTGGCAACCGCGGCTGCTCCCCCTGGGAGAGGAAGAGGGACGGGGGGGAGGAGGAGGAGGGGATGGAGAAGCCGCACGAGGAGGATGTCACAAGCCAGGAGGGGACAAAGTGGAGCCACCCACTCTGCCCAAAAGTTCTTCCACAGGTACCGGTGCAGCAGCTCGCCGCCGGGACGCTCAGTACCTCCATCCGTCCTCCTCGGTGTCTATACTCCCCATCCCCAAGGGATGCTCTGTTCCTCCATCCTCCTCCTCCTCTTCCCCCTCCTCCACGTCTGTACTTCCGATCTCCAAGGAATGCTTTTACCTGGCTCTGTCCCCTGGCTCTGCTGCTGGTCGCACTGCTCTGCCCCAGCCCTGGGGCAGCAACCACCATGTGCCCGCGGAGAAGAGAAAGAGATATCGCAGGAGACCTGCATCGCCTCCCCTGGTCTAGCTCCTTCCCAGCTCCGAGAAGTCCTTTTAAAGACTCCAGCAGGATGATTTGCAGCAAGCCCCCTCCCCAAGCCTGTCACAGGCTCACAGTTGCTCCTCCGAAGTGCAGCCCCTAAGCCTGCAACTCCTCCAAGGACATGGAACTGGCATCTTCATCAGGTTTATTTTGTTCCTGTCCGTATAAGGTCTGACAGGGTCACACTCAGCCTCTCCATCCATGGAGAATGGGAGCTGAAATCCCATGTGGGGATGTTTCACTCCAGCTAACTGAAATTACCAGCTAGATGTATCAGTTAATTACCAGTAGATGTAGGGCTTAACAGTCAGGCTAAACTTATTGACCTCCCCAGCCCTCTGCTGGGCAGGAAGGGGCTGAAATATCCCCAAATCCCAGCATTATGGGGCTTGGAAGGGACCTCTGGGGATCAGCCAGTCCAACCCCCCTGCTAAAACAGGGTCACCCACAGCAGCTTGCCCAGCATCACCTCCAGCCGCCTTTGGAATCTCTCCAGAGCAGGAGACTCCACAACCTCTCTGGGCAGGAGATATTTGACTCTTTGAATGCAATAAGTGGAATAAAAACCATACACAGCTCTCCCCACCTCACCCTGCACCCTCCCTCTGTTATTGCCTATATGAATGCTCAAACCAGTGTCACCTAAGCCCCTTTGCTCCACTGACCACAGCAGAGCAGTGACTGAGCACCACTGAGCAGAGTTTGGCCCCATCCTCTTGCCTCCACCCTTTAGCTAGTGATCAGCATTGAGAAGATCCCTTCTGGGTCTGCTCTTCTCCACACAGCCCCTGCCAGGAGCTCCTCATTTCATCAGCATGCAGGAAACATTGTGCTTCCTAATAATGTATATGATCCTAATCCACTACTGAGGCTTTTCGATTAGAGATTTGTGATTGAGTCAGATGTATGAATGCAAAAAAATAAAAACCTAGAAAAAACCCACAACAAAACAAGGAGAAAGCTGCTTTTGACATGTCACCTCCCAACTCTATCTGCTGATGTATTTATGGTCATGTATCACTAAATTGAAGGAAGGCTCCAGCCTGCTCTTTCCATGACAATGGGGAGAGTCATCTGATAAAAATAGAGTCGGGATGGTAAACAGAAAAGAAGAGGGGATTTTGATTACCTTCCTTGAAAACAGACCAAGCAAAATGGGATACAATTGCCCCACTGTGAATATCAGCTTGAATCAAAATAGGGCTAATTTAATGAATTTTCCCTCCTGTTTTATTAGCATTTTATTATCATCTGTGATACAGACAAAGTTGCTGAGGAAAGACAGGGATGCTGAAATTTCCCTGAAGCAAACAGCACTCTTCTTCTAAACAAACACTTTGCCAAAAGTCTGTTTGCCAGGGTCTGTGCTGTGCCAGAGGCAGGATTTTCAGGAGCTCTTGAGGCTTGTTGAATTCTCTGCCCACTCACCAGGGATGCTCCATCTCAGAGCTGAAGGAAGCAAGCACAGAGGCTGTCTGACCGTACTACCTGTTATCATGCTTTTAATGGCTAATGCCCCTGCTCAGAGGCCAAAGATCAGTTCCACCAACCACAGAATAAACATGGGAGAAAAAATACCTCTTGGCACACACACCACACCAGTGTGGGGGTGGATACCCAGCAGCACAGGCTGGGCACACCGAGCTGCTGAGGTGTGTGGGAAGGGTGATGGTCCAGAGTGGTTGTGGTGAGGGTCAGTGTGTGAGGCTGATGAGATGTGTGGAGGACAAGGATGCAACAGTGATGTGACAGTAGTTGTTCTTTTAATTCCACTGGGGCTGTCTTTTTTGCTGCATGTAATATTAGTACAGAACCCCAGAATCCAGCATGGTGGGGGTTGGAAAGAACCTCTGGGGATCATCCAGTCCAACCTCCCTGTTAAAGCAGGATCACCCACAGCAGCTTGCCCAGGATCACCTCCACCTGCCTTAGCAATCTCTCCACACAAGGAGACTCCACAGCCTCTCTGGGCAGCCTCGGCCAGGACTCCAACACCCTCACACCAAACAAGCTTCTCCTCCTGCTCAGCTGGAACCTCCTGGGTTCCACTTTGTGCCCAGTGCCCCTTGGCCTGGCCCTGGGCACCACTGAGCACAGTCTGGCCCCAGCCTCTTGCCTCCAGCCTGCAGCTCTTGCTCAGCATTGAGCAACTCCCCTCTGGGGCTGCTCTTCTCCAGGCTAAGCAGCCCCAGGGCTCTCAGCCTTTCCTCCTGCCAGAGATGCTCCAGTGCCTTCAGCATCTTCCTAGCATCTGCTGGACTCTCTCTAGCAGTTCTTTGTCTCTCTGGTACTGGGGAGCTCAGTTTATAGCTGTATAATCTATATACCTTTAACATTTTTGTGTTGAGATTACAGAGAGAGATCTAACACTGAGCTGAAAGCCTCAAAGTGCATTATTTTGTTGTGTTCTGCTGTTGGTGTATAAACACCTCCCAAATAGCCATAACTTGGACACCAGTCTGTTTACTTTGCCATTCCTTGTCCCACACAGAAACTCTCTGCCATGACCTGATCCCTGAGTGCTGCTTTTCCTACTGCAGTGTTGAATGAGGATGAAACTGCTGACAAATGTGCCATTAGTAACCCACTTTAAAATAGTGCCCATATGTAACATGGGGGAGGTGACAGCTCCAAGGGAATGCATGGGAAGCTCCAAGGTGGCATGGGAAGCTCCTCCTGTGCTTTTGAAACTGCTTTGTCAAAATTCAGCTGAAGCAGAAGGGATGATTTGTGATCAATACTGTCAGAAGGAAGAACTGAGGAGTTTCCAGCAGCAGCCTCTCCTGATGAACATGGCAGTAAGGAACAGAGACACCCACAGCAGGTCGCCCAGCATCATCTCCAGGAGGGTTTGGAATCTCTCCAGAGCAAGAGACTCCACAGCCTCTCTGGGCAGGAGATATTTAACTCTTTGAATGAAGTAAGTGGAATAAAAATCATACACAGCTCTCCCCACCTCACCCTGCCTCTGCTGTTGCCTATATGAACCACCTCAGACATAGACTTGAGTCCAAGTCTAGCTTGAACTAGGTGGAGGTGTTGAAACTGAGGCCCTAAGGTTGGATTGCCTCTGATTAGAAGGACTGAAGTAGTGCAAGCCTTTCAAACTTAGATCAACAGAGAAACTGAGAAGGAACAGAAGATGTGTGGTTTGTTCCCAGTTCATTTCTGGAGACATTGCTTTAATAATTGATTGTGTGAAGGATTAGACCCAGACTTGCCATAACCACAAGAGGATTAAGGTACAAACCAAAATCAGTATTGACAAACAGTCTGCATAACTTTGCCAGGCTAGAAGTTGACTCCTTGGTGCTTCAAAATCTTCCCAAGGGGGCAAAAAGTATCTTTAATTCTAAAAATGGGAGTCCAAAGGACATTGGCAAAGAGGGAAGTATGGTCTTGGTTCAACAGCCAGGTGGGGACAGACACCTCTGTTCTTCATCCCCAGGACTCCCCATAGAATTACAGATACATAGAATCATTCTGGTTGCAAAAGACCCCTGGCATCATCCAGTCCAACCATCCACCCAACACTGCCATGCTCACCACTAAACCATGGCCCCAGGCACCACATCTACATGTTTTTTGAAGACCTCCAGAGGTGGTGATTCCACTACCTCCCTGGGCAGCCTGGGCCAATGCCTGGTAACCCTCTAGGGGAAGAAATTTTTCCTAATATCCAACCTGAACCTCCCCTGGCACAACTTGAAGCCCTTTCCTCTTGTCCTATCACTTGTTACTTAGGAGAAGAGACCAACCCCCACCTGGCTCCAGCCTCCTTCCAGGGAGTTGCAGAGAATGAGAAGGTCTCCCCTGAGCCTCCTCTTCTCCAGACTGACCAACCCCAGCTCCCTCACCCTCTCCCACGGTATGAAGATGTCCATCCCAGCAAGCTACAACACTGACAGTTGTGTTGAGTGAAGCTGTGGCTCCTGAGACTCAGTTGTGGCCTCTGCTGGAAGGTAACAGCATGTTTTCCTCCAAGGATTTTAAACACAATTTAGTTTAACATTAGCAGTTTAGAGAAAAGGGAAATGTATGGGGAAAGAGCTCCAGTATTTTACCTGGAGAGAAAATGTTGGAGCCTGCTGGATGTGAGTGGGTTCTCATCACTTGGAGTTTTCCAGTCAGGCTGAGATTTGGGCTGGAGTGTAGTCCTGAGTCCTTCCTGTTACCATAGCAATAAATGGATCTATTTTCTGCCATTGACTGTTCACAGCTCCAGACTACACTGGCTACACATGTCTCTCACCCCTGCACCTCACCAGCCCTGGTCATGGCCATGGGCTTGGGTTTCCAATCTTTGCATCTCTCAGGAGTTCCCACATGCAGCAGGGGCTTTCCTTGTATTTTTCTTTTTACTTTTGGATAATTGGCTTGCCTTCAGCTCCAACATTGTCAAAGCTCACAGCAAACATGCTTCAGCTCAGCTTCTAACTGGAAGACACTTCCTCTCTTCAATTACATTCACAGCTTGGCTGGCTGGAGCTGAGTGTTTTCACTTTCTGCTGTGAAAAGCCAGGCAGCAGGAATCACAGCCAGGTCGAGGTGTTTCCACTTCTCTTTGTTACTCTTCTTACCAGGAGGAAAAATCAATGCCTTTCAAATCAGTGCATTAAAGCTCTCTCCAACAGGCTGTAATTACAGCCCCATCTGTTGTCAGACTGTTGATAGCCTGCAGCAGAGATCACAGAATCATTCAGGTTGGAAGAGACCTTTAAGATCATCAAGTGCAACCATCAACCTACCACCACCATGCCACTAAACCATCTCCCTCAGCACCACATCTCCATGGTTATCAAACCCCTCCAGGGATGGTGACTCCACCACTGCCCTGGGCAGCCTGGGCCAATGCCTAGCAACTCTTTCAGAGAAGACATTTTTCTTAAGATCCAATCTAAACCTCCCTTGGTGCAACTTAAGGCCACTGAAGACCTTCCCAGTTGGTCATTAATGTATAGACAGGATATTCTGCCTCTTGGAAGCCCTCCTGAATTAGGAAGCAGAGACCAAGGGTCAGGATTTGCACATCACTACCTTGGGTGAACATTGCTCAGCTATTTGCAGCCAATTTTTCTTGCAATGAAGAAAATGAGAAGCTCATTTTCCATCAGGAGGAGTCCATCAGATGGGATTCTCCATTAAAACCAGTGAGCTCTTCCTGCTGGTGGGATGTGTCTCAGTGGTGGGTGGTCAAACTGCTTGTCACTCAGGTCACTGATGATGAAATGTTCTGTGACCTTCCAGCACTTGGCTAGAAAGACATGTTGGTGTCATTTACCATCATTGCTCACTACCCCTGCTCCTCCTCCATCTCCTGTCCTGGATGGATCACTTTCCAGCAGCACAAGTGGTACTGAGCAGACTGGAACAGTCTTGGAGCTCTGGTTCCATGAGCTTTTTTGGGGACCACAGTTTTAAAAGATGAATAATTTATTCAAACCATTTTTTGCCCACATCCTGCTTTTCTCTCCAGTCTTTAACTGGCATCCTCCACGAGTCTCTCAGACAGACTCAAGTGGTGTTTGTGGAGAACTTCACCATCATATTAAAGTGAAGAGGACAATGGCAGGATTCCAGCTGCAAAGCAAATCCTTTTTCAAAGGGTTGCTGGGTTTCACCAGAGGAATGAAAGAGGAAAAACATTGGAGGTGACCAACAGTTAACTGTATTTGTAGGAAGACTTCAGTATCTACATGTTTTCCCCTATCAAAGCAATGCACTTCTTTTTTCTGTGTTAGGAATTGTTTACATTGGGGGTTTTTTTCCTGAAAAGCTGTAAAAAAACACCATTAGATGCATTTTCATTTAATTAAGGTGCTTTGTTTTCAGTGAGATGATGTCCAAGAAGCATATTCTTTTTAGAATGTGACCATCTTCTGTTAACCTTGGGCTTACATCTGGCAGGAGCAATGTGAGAGGTTGTACTTTGAAAAGCAGGTGATCTGCAAACCTGTAGCTCAGGGGAAGATATTTCTCTGAATTCTCAGGATTTCCTACACCTGGTTCTCAGACAGTCCTTCTGTGAAGGATTCTGTCACTCATGACCAGCCTTAAAAGGTGATAGGACCACTTACAACTCACCAGGAGTCCAGGTCTGGCTGGTAAAGACTGATTTTCCATGAAAATATCTTGCCTTCTAATGGTGCAAAGGAGAGATCTTCATTATTACTTAGGAGGAAACATGTAACCCTTCCCAGCTACCTTCTAAGGAAAGTTCACAGAGCTTAGCTGTGCAAAATGCATGTACTACAGAACTGTTCTCCTCCCCTGAGCATGCTGATGCTGCTAAGGTGCCTACAGATCTGTCCTCCTCCCCTGAGCATGTTGATGCTGCTAAGGTGCTAAAAAATGAACTGGAGACTGCACTGGTGCTGGCACTGCCAGAAATGGGCTCTAGGGGCTAAGGGTTGGAGCTGGTGAAGACAACAAGTCCTTGTCACCTCCATGGGCGGCTTTTCATTGTACTACAGTGACTGGGAAGCAAGATGACAAGGTGAGATACTTAATGCTTCATTATTCATTTGCAAACTTGTTTGATTTTGTGTGAGCTTCCTCATTATGCACATGTAGGCACAGGCAAATCACTTCATAGAACAATCTTTATTAAATAAGGAGAGGAGCCTCATTAAATAGAAACCTCCTGAGCTCTAATGAGAAATATTTACAAGCTTAGGGAGTTCTTTCAGGGTTGGAAGGGATAATAGCTACAACTTGGTAACATCAAACTGCTGCAATTTTAGGATTCAAATCCAGAACTTGCTGCTCTCTCCAAGGAGAAGAATAGGAAGATGATTTTGACTTACAAGAGCTCTCCAGCAAAAGGCCCCAGAGTGTAGGAGCAATAATATTCCCTGGCACCCTGGGATGTTAATGGTGTGAGCTGGAACATTCCTAACAGTCCCACCTATTGCTTGAAGGTGCTTCTACCCTCTGCAGGTTCACACAGAGGGGACATGAAGCATGAGGACCGTGTGGACACCCATTGAGATCTTCCTGTCCTAAAGCAGTGTTTTAGAATAGAGTAGGGTAGGGTAGGATAGGATACAATAGCATAAGGAAGAAGAAAGGAGAGAAGAGGAGAAGAAGAGAAGATAGAGAAGAGAAGAGAAGAGAAGAGAAGAGAAGAGAAGAGAAGAGANAAAAGGAGAGAAGAGAAGATAAGAGAAGAGAAGAGAAGAGAAGAGAAGAGAAGAGAAGAGAAGAGTGTTTGACAACCCTCTTGGTAAAGAAATGCTTCCAAATGTCAAGTTTGAACCTTAGTTTTCAATAGTCCTTGTGGATCCTGGGCCACAAAGACTACCTATGGCCTTTGCATTTGTACCTCCTGGCCAGCCACCCTGGAAGCAGACCTTCTCACCCTGGAAGCAGACCTTCTCACCCTTCCAACATGTCCTGCAGAAGATGACTGAGCTTGTCTTTTCTCCATGTACTCTTTGCCATGGCCTCTACTAGCACTTTAATTATCTTCTAATGGAAACAACTTGCAGCCTTGGGTCCTGTTAGGAGATGAAGTCTGCAGACAAATTTGCTTCAGTTGATTGCTTTGCTTTTAATGAGAAGCAGAAGAAAGAAACAAACCAATAACAATAAAAATATTCAATAGCAATAAAAATATTGCAAGCAATCTCTGTGCCCATGTGCCAATTTGTGGACCAGAAGAGCCTCATTATTAAATTCAAGAGGCACATTGGCTTTGGTGCTGGGCTCATTAGCAGGCTCACTGCTGCTACTAACCCTTTGGTGAATGGGTAGACTATGTCTCCTTGGGTTCTTCCTGGCACTGTGCATCTCTGGCCATATGAAGAACAAACATTACACAGGGGGTTTTAATAGTTAGAATGTCATGTAATTAAAGTGTTTCACTTCACCCTTCTGAAATGCTCTGTCAATAGTTCCTCAGTTTCTGTCCCCAGGGAGCATGTTGCCCATTTTGGTGGCACACTGTGTTCTGTGAAGCCTCTGCTGTGAGCTGGTAACCACACTGAAGAAGAAGCATAGAATCATTGAAGGGACCTTCTAGGCTCTTCTGGGGACAGCCCTACATCACAGCAGACACTGGGAGGGGAGATAATATCCCCATCAGGTCCTGATCAATAAAAGCTATAATGACTAGACTTTTTCCATCCTCCACTAATCCTCTTCCCAGCAGGTGCTGTGACCTTACTGGGGTCTGGGTGAAGCTTAGCCTCCAGCTGGATGCAGATACAACACTTTATGATATAGTAGCTCCTTCACTCAGTCATACAAGGAGCAGCATCACTGTAGTGCTCAAGGCAGAGCCTTAAGCAAGAATTAAATTCACTTTGTGATGGATGTGAGCCTCTAGAGAAGGACACATCTTGCCTATGACCTTTTCTAAGGCTTATCATAAGGCTATTTATTTTACTGTTAATTTTATTTATTTATAAGGCTATTTATTTCACTCTTTCTCCAGGTTCATACTAGTTAAACTTCCTCCTGGCTACTATGCTTGAGAAGCAAAGTAGCTTTACCCTTTAATAGAAGCAAGAATTGCTCTTGGTGAGCAGACTTTTTGCCAAGCAGGTTTAATCTGTGGCTGTAGCATCCTGCAGAAGAGCATGGAGATTCACAACTTACATAAGAGGTTTGTCTTCTTCTCTGCCCTTGTTTCCTCCCTATTATAGCATTTTACTGGGTTGGCAATGTTACCTTCTGCTTAGCTTAGCCTTCTGCAGTTTTTAACAGACTTTTTTTTTCTTCTTCTTCCCTCCCCAGAACAAATGTCAGGAGGAAGATGACAGATTTCACAGGCAGCCAAGGCAGCATTTTCTTGTCAAACAGGCTTTTCTTTAAATACTCCTGTGTTTGCAACCTTTAGCAGAGTATTTCAGCAGGTGACAGGACTTATTATAGTAGTTCTCCTTGCCTATTGCAGCCAAGGCACCTCCTTTGGGTGGATAATCTCTCTGGTTTCTCAAGAGCATACATAGAATCAGGATCAACCTAGTGCTGCAACTTCAGTGCACAACCACATTTGGTCATGGTTTGGAAGTCAGGATGTGAATGAGCAGGGTATCAATTTGTATCTCTTTTCCCACCCTTTACATCTAAGCCTGTCCTGACCCTTCTTTATTTCCCAAAGTTGAAGACATGAACCATCTAGAAGGTTTTGTGGCTCTCCCTCTGTCAGGATTTGAGCAGCTTGCAGGCACTGGTGTTATTTATGTGTGACTTTTGGGGCTTGGCAAAGGATTCTTCTCTCTGACAGATGGGAAAACAAAGTGCATTTAGTGCATTGCTCTCCCTAAAGTCACACAAGACTTCTTCTGACTTATCACTGCTTTTACACCCTTCTGGGCTAGAAACTGGGGAGGAAATTCCCTCCTGTAGCTGTTCATCCCTGCAAGATGAAATGCAAAGTGAAACAGCACTGAGAAGTCTGGAATGATTTGAGCTGCAAAGATTTTATAGGAAGTAATATGTTGGGGTGGGAAACAGATTTTGTTTACCAAAATGTTTTAAAAAATAAAGGTATTTGAGAGGATTTTCTACTTTACCACTTCCCAGACCCAGTGCTGGGCTCTGCCTCCCAAACATCAGGTTTCTCCAGAGCCAAGAGTTTGCCTGGTTTCAGACTTACTCAAATGAAGGCATGAGGAAGGGGTTGAAAACAATCCAAAGGGAATAAAGATTAGGAGGGAATAGGTGATCCTCAGATGCTACATCTGAGCTGGTGCTTTTGAAGATGTTTTATGACAAAAAAATCTCCCTGGAAATGATTTGTTTTTCTGAGTTTTTTCCAATCACAGAAAGAAAATGAGCTGTGAAAATATCTTCCAGTATTCTGAGCTCTTTCCAGTTGGAGAACAACCACAGAGTCTCCTAGCTACTCCTTGTCTTGCCTGCTCTCTCTTTCCTTTGTTTTTAGGGGTCACACTTTTCATTTGGGAGTTTTTTCCTCTGTGTAGCTAAAATAAGGCTGCCTCCAAGCTCACATGATGCCCATGTTCCACCTGGAGTCCTTCAGACTATGGCAGGGCAGTGAGTGGAGTTCTTACCTGACACTTATTGACTTTCTTCCTCTTATTCCACCTCAGACTGATTTCCCCCTTCACCATTTCAACTGGAGCCTGCACTGGGATACCTTCTGCATTGCATCCCCTAAGGTGGCAACCCAATCTCTTCTAACCTGAACTCAATTTGCTCCCTGTCAGATTGCAGAGAGACACAGGGAGATTCACTCTGAATTTCCAGCTTGCTGGAGGACTGGCAGCCAATACCAGCAGATAGAAGCAGCCTTGGTGTTCACTCTCTCTCCACCTCCAGCAACAGTGGGTGTTTGACAGCCACCATTATTATCTGTCTCATTTTCCTTTCTAGCTTTTATTTAGTGCATTGACAAGCTGGGATGGATTTGGAGAGGGGCAAGGAGCCAAGCCTGAGTCAACAGAAGTAATTCATTTGATTACTGGGGTCCCTGCCCAGCTCACTGACCCTCACTTCTCTCCCAGCTCTGACACCTCAGTCCTGAGTCCATACTGAAGGAGAAAAGAAGTCTGAGCCCAAAGGTTCAGATCTAGGGAGCAGCAGATGTTTCAAGGTACAAAAAGACAGCATGATTATCTGGACTGCAGTGACACAAAGCAAGGACTTTCCCCAGCCAAGCCCAGTGCTGGAGAACCTTCCCTACCCTTTGGCAGTTGGTTTCACCAGCAGAGGAACCTATGCCTTGCTCCTAGCCTCAACCTGACCTTCTCCAGCATCCAGCAAACACCTGAGTTGGATCTTCTGTGTGATGCATTGGCCTGGGATGAATGAAATCTTGGAGAACCACAAGCTATCTCCACACCACAAAAGACAGACTGAAATCCTGTAGCTCTCCTGGTTATGATGGTTAATATTGAACTGATCCAATGTGGTCAGTACATACATACATCCGTTTGGCCATTTTTAGAAGCATTTTATCCAATCAAGATTTAAAAAACCCCAAGTTCTCAATATTTCCCACTACTTCCATCTCATGACCCCTGGCAATATCCTATCACCTTATTTCATCTCTGTCCATTCTCATTTGGGTCATTTTTTGCATCATTCCTTCACAAAGAAAAGCATTTAGCTGCAAACATGCTGGATTGCAATCATATGTCTTCCTGCTGGAGGTTGACCTCAGTGAATAATCACATAGACTTCAAGAGCTTGACAGGTATAAGTAAATGCTCCTCAGAATGAGTAAATGCTGAAGCACACATCAGCTTTAAGAAATTAGGTTTCTGTCCTCCAAGCTTAGCCAAGCTGTGCTTGAATTCTCTCTGGTCTGTTTTCCTCCTAACTGAAACTCCAGGTGCTGTTTGTGTCCTGAGTGTGAACCACTACTTACCTCCAACACAAAGCCCAACCAAAGCACCCTCTTAGGAACATGAAGAGCCCTTAACTCTTGCTTCCTCCAACTCTGCTCTACCCATCTGTGGGGTCTATCCAGCCCTGATGGAGGTTGCTGTCTCAATTTGGTGGCTAGCAGCCAGCTCTCATTACCTTGGGTGTGAAATCAGATTATACTGAGGAGTAATGCTCCACAACTTATCTGATGAGGGGATTTCTAGCTTTGGCTTGAGGGCCTCAATTTGGGCATGCCTGCAAGGGACACTTGGCACAGAGGTATGGATTTGAGAGGTTTTAATTCAAGCCCATTAAAGCCAGGATGGATCTTCTTGGTCAAAAGCACCCCCAGGGAGGGAAGAGGAGGAAAACTCTTTGGTTGTCATTCTCCAAGCCTCTAATTCTTTGTCTTCAACAAATTCAACTCCATTATCCTATATATGTGTTCACAGGGACACAATGTGATTTGGGATTTAAGCCCAACACCAAATATTTCATTCCATTTTGGGATAGGATTTCTCCTTTTTTGAAAGGGTTTTGGCCATAAAGGTTTTGCCCAGATTTGTACAATCTGGGTTAACTGTAGGAAACAAAGATTGAATGCAAAGAGTTTTGATGTCAGTGTTTCTCTGCCAAAGGGGAGAAAGGTTGTCCTGCATTATTGCTCATCTGGTTTTAAAGCTCTGCTCTGCTCAGGGTGCAGAGGTGCTCTGTGGCTAGTGTCAAGGGAGCAGAGACAGGAGATAAATGAAGTCATTGTCTGGATCACACTTTCATACATTTTAGCTGTTCCCATCTAGGTAGGAAAACAAGCCCTGTAAGACTGGAAGGGAACATCACATTCACTCCTCAGCTTCCAGACTTCTAGAAGGGTTCAGAAAAGGCACACAGCAGAGGTCAGAGACTATTACCTGATATTCAATAGGATGGTGACTCCACACTGCCCTGTGCAGTCTGGGTCAGGGCTTGATAACCCTTTTGGGGAAGAAATTGTTCCTCATACCCAACCTAAACCTCCCCTGGCACAACTTGAGGTTGTTTTGTCACATCCTATCACTTGTTCCTTGGGAGAAGAGACCAACCTCCACCTTGCTGCAACCTCACAAGCTCATCATGACCTGATTAAATAATGTGGTTGTTCAGAAGACAGCCTGGTGCTAACAGAAGAATTACACTGTCTGCATCTTACAGCTCCAGTGCAATGTGAGGACAATTGTTATGGAAAGGAGGTTGCTTGTGCAAGAATCAACACTCTCAGTGAGAACATGCAGCAAAAAAAGGAGCTGAATTAGCTGAAGGCAAGAGTTACAGAGTTGGAGAGTTTCATTCAAGAGTTTTCTGCTCTTCCTTCCCTGCTGGTACAGATGTGGTGCTTTGATGGGTTTAAAACCCTGGTTTTGATGAACTTGAACTAAAACCTCTTCAATCCATACCTCTAAGTGCCCCTTGCAGGCATGCCCATGTGCTCTTCCTTCTCTACTGATAAAATATCACCCCAGGTAGCACTAGGAAATGATCAGTTGCTATAGAATTACTCTGTGCCTGCATGCAAAGCTTCAGGAGGGCAAGGGAAGAATTATCCAATGTGAGGCACTTCTCACTGCTGCTTTTATCTGCCTCTCTGATGGTACTGGGAAGGAAAATGAAGAACATCACATGCTCCTCCAGCTTCAGCCACTGCAGCTGTCATAATAAAATCCATTTGAAAAGGAACAGAGGCTTCAGAGCCACAAGCAAGAGAGTTCCTGTGTGCATACCAAAGCAGGCAGAGAAAACTTTCCATCCTAACCAAACTGGAGATGATATGGACAAGCCCAGATGTACTGAGGGGGACTTGCTGATTTGTCAGGAAACATGGGCAGAGCCCTGAGCACTTTTGCACCCCAGGAGATCTCCATGCCTGAAGGTTTTTCCACTCCCCCTTGCCAACCACGTCTGTTGGTCTGATAAAAGATGGCACTTTGCCTCCCTTTGGCTGAAGGAGGGATGATGGTAGAAGAAGGACACTCTGCAGGTGACTAAAGGTTGCACCTGTCAATGTCAGTGCTGGTCTGGGAGGCAATTTAGACAGGTTATGAACTAGATACACCAGCTCCAAACAGGAAAAGGAAGGAAATGAGGATGAGGTAAAGCAGATGGACCAGACCTTTGATGGTGACCAACAGTACCTCTCCCATTCTGGGACTGCTGCTCTGGCAGAGAGTTTCTCTTCCTTAAATTATGCAGGTTGAAAAAAGTAAACTCCAAAGCTCAAATATCCCAATCTCTTCTGCTTGTGTGCAACAACCTCTGCCAGCTTCTCTGCCAACCCTCAGGACTGGAACAGGTATTAGACAGCGACAGGAGACCTTCAAAGAGAGCAGAGATGTCCCAGGAGAAGCTCAACTTGCTCTTGTGTTCTCTGATGTTCACTGTAACACTGTTACACTGTTGTAACACTGCTGTAACACTGCTGTTAATAGTTCAGGCAGGAGACAGACCTGACCAAGCCCTGCTTGGAGGTCTGTAGGACTTTGATGCTTATCATCCTGCACATCAGTCTGCTTCTGCTATAAGTGAGTGATTCTGGGCAGAGGAACTGAGCCATGGCAAATGTTAATTGCAATGCTAAGAGGACTGTACCTATCTCATCTGCTTCTTCTAGCACACTTGCATCAGACAGCTCAGGATGTTTCCTAGGAAGAGCTAGTGATGTCAAGAAAGGTTGGGATTGAGTGCTGTTCCTTGAGTGTGTAGCAGCTGACTCAGGAACCATATGTCTCATTCTGCTGCCACAGCTGAAGCAAGGATGAGATGTACTCCAGCAGATTCAGACACCAACAGAGATTTGACTTTATTTATTTTTTGCCCCCTAGGCTAGGCAAGAAGTTCTTACACTCAGCCAAACCTCAATCCTTGGAGCTTCCAGATGAGCATAGCAAACTCAGCAAGACTCCACAGGCTGAACTGTGCTTCTGCTCTTTGTTAGGGAAAATGCTACAACATTTGGTCTATTTTTATATTTCTATATCTTGATCTCACCAACATCCACAAAATGTAAGTCAAAGAACTCTTTCTAGGGTAAAAAAAGGAACAAAGCATTCTTTTTAGAGTATAGGGGTAGATTTGGTTGAAGAATTCCATCCCTATTTATTTTCCACTTTCTCCTCTAGATCAGACATCAAGAGTAGCTGAATTAATGCCTCCTAGAAATGCACTGCTGACAAGGATGGGAGAGGTGGTCATTGCCCTATCAGTAGTTTCAGAGTATGAACATTTATTGTGCTCCTGGGACTCAGTCTCCCTAGAGAAGCAGATAAGCTTTCTGCTCCTGTTTTCATTTCTTCAGCAGATCTGTCTTTCCCAAGTACATTTGAGATGCAATCTTATCCTTCTGAGAAAAGTCACCCAGGAGCTCAGAGGGGGTGGTTGGAAAAGGTCATCATGTGCTGATAAGTCCTATAAGACAAAACCCAAGTGCTTTGGGTTCTTATGCCCTTGGGGATATCCACACATCTTTCCTTGCTTGGATAAATGAGTGTCTGAGTGATGTTGATAAGAGCCAGGCTATTGTTTTCTTTGCAAGGCAGAAAGGTTGAACAGATACATTGCAAGTGGCTCTGCAAATTGAGGATGTCCTCAACCAGCAGCTGAAGATAAAAGCAAGAGTACAGGAGGTACTTGCAGCCATGCTCTGTGGAAGGGAAACCATTCCATGAGACCATTTCACTTTAGCATTTAGCTTTTTTTAGCATTATTCAAAGAGGAGTTTCCCCCTGAATATGGCATGGGAACCCCCAAACTGCTCTTACCAACCAACCTCTTCCCCTGCAGCAGCTGCTGAAAGGTGAAGATACACCAGACACTGACAGCCATGGGAGTTAGCTGTCAGAAATCAGTGTGTGGTGGACTGACACCACCCAGTTCAAACCAGTTGGTGACTTCACCTGTTAAGGACCACAACACCACTGGGAGGGGGTCATGGTCTTCTTGAGATGATCCCCCACTGACCTGGGCTGTGTAGATGTGGTGTTTGGGGCCATGGTTTAGTGGTGAGCATGGCAGTGTTGGGTGGACTGGATGATCTCAGAAGCCTTTTCCAACCAGAATGATTCTGGGAGTCTGTGATTTCTATGACTTTGTTCAACACCATAATTAAATGTCACTACCTTTACCTATGTAAGTGCTGTAGTTTGAAGGATAAAGTGAATAATGTTTTGGTTCTTCTAAAGATATTATTCCAAAATATAGAGACCTTTGTATTTTATAGATGCACACTTTAGGGTCAAATAAACTTCAGAAGAAAAAATGATTTTAAATTGAAAAGAAATTAAGCTCAAGCCAAAATTTGAATAGCAAAACAACTAACAAAAGGCAACCCTAAATTTCTACTGCTATGCCTGCTGAAGATCCATCCCTTCCCAGGCCTTGGGTTTGTCATGTATTGGCACTTCCATCTGCAGTGTAATTTAGTCATGCTTCAATCAGTCTGATGAATAATAAACATGTAAATGATGGTATTAGCTTAATTTAGTTACTAGAGACTATAACTGGCCCTGTGAAGAGATATAGCATAAAGCATATGGGTTATTTAAAAGTCTAATATTGCCTTTGTGAGCATCTGAATTTATTCCCTTCCCTTCAAGCTAGGGCAGAATGCAACCCCACAGAGCAGTTTCCCAGCACAGACACCATGAGATGACTTTGCTGAGGAGCATTCATTGAGCTCACCAAAGTCCAGACTGGCCTCAGCATGGAATTTTAAAAGCAATAATCTTATCTATTTGTTTGCTAATTGCTTGATCAATTCCTCTGTTTTCCTCAACTAACTCTAGAGGTGATCCAAGACCCAGGTCGTTCTCTGGGAGGTTGGAGAGGGTTGGTTTGGGTTTGGAGGTGGAAATAGGAAGAGCAAGGTCCATGGGCAGCTCCTCTGCTCTCCATGGTGCTGCAGTGGGGCTGCTTTTGCCCAAAGATGCCTCTTTTGGCCTCATTTTGTGCACAAGCTCCAGCAACCAGCAGTAAGTTTATCTCCAATCTGAAATCCATATTTTCCTGTCACCAGCACTTTGCAGGACAAGATGAGCTGATAGCTAGCTACAGAATCCCCAAATCCCAGCATGGTGGGGGTTGGAAGGGACCTCTGGGGATCAGCCAGGCCAACCTTCCTGCTCCAGCAGGGTCACCCACAGCAGCTTGCCCAGGATCACCTCCAGCTGCCTTGGGAATCTCTCCCCAGAAGGAAAAATCTTCCCCAGCCAAGCCAGGTTAATCTTACTGGAATAACTCATTGTCCAACCTCATGTTTGATAGGAAAATTGGTGGCTCATTTGGAATGTTCTTCTAAAACCTTAACAGGTTCAAACCTGAATTTCCATCATGGCCAAACCTCATCAAGTCTCACTAATTAAGGACCTGAAAAGAGCTTTGAAATTCCTCCAGCCCTCCTCAGAAGGATCCTTGCAGAGGGAATGTCATTGAAACAGTTTGAGCTCATGGAAAAATAAATTCTCTGTGACAGAAGAGAAAATTTGAGGGCCCCAAGAGTGCAAGAACATAAAGTCTAGCCAGAGTGAAGCAGATCTGCAATATATTAAGCCTGAATCATAGTACTGAGTCATCCTTCACACTGAAGGAAAGCAGCTATTTGGAGTTAGAGCATGAGGTCCCCAGGCTCAGCTTTTACTCCAGTAATACTCTCATTGAGGATTATGTGTAAGAGGTTTACACAGTGATTTAAACTTCCCTTCTTGCTGGTCACAACCCTCAGTCTGAGCAAGCAAGAGGAGGGATTTCTACTATTAGCTAACAAAGGCTCTTCAGGCAGGATGAAGTGGAGGTGAATGGAGAGATCCACATCTTCCCCAGCCTGGGGTGTGGAGGTGTCTCAGTGCCTCAACCACAGCAGAGGGAAATAGAGAGATAAGTGAATCCAGGAGATCTCTGTATTTTGCTGCTCTATCTGCCTGCAGAGATTGTGCTATTATCTCTTTATTTTCTGGATTTGGGGTATTTTTCTTTTTTTTTCCCTACTCTCAAGCTATGAATTGTGTTTTTACAAAAGGATCTTGGCAGGCTGCTTTCCTCTGACAGCAGCACAATGCTTGAATTAAATACCAGATGTAGGTTCAGGTTCAGTCACTCTCCTAAGCAGATTGGGGACCCCAATTTGAAAGTGCTTGTGTGTTTTTGGAAGGGAATTGTTTTACACCACTTTTTCCATATCTACTGGGTTTTTAGCTGGTACACAGAGTGGGGTTAGCCTTGCAGTACTCATATATAGAAAATATATAGGGGTATGTGTTTGTGTGTATACACACCTCACTATCTGTAGTTCTGTATGTGCATATGTAAATGTATTTAGATAAGTTGGCTTGTGAGGAGCAGGAAAGCCTAAGCTTGCTTTATGATTTCTTTCCCTCCTGTGTGTTTTCTGATATTTAACAAAATTTCAACCTTCTAAACCTTCTTCCAGTCTTTCTTGCATCTGTTTTCTGCAGGTTTCTTGAAAATAGGGGACAGAATTGATGTGGAGCCTCTCTCTTACATGGAACATCTCTGTCAGGAGGAAAGGCTGAGAGCCCTGGGGCTGCTTAGCCTGGCTCAGCAAGAGCTCAAGGCTGGGAGCAAGAGGCTGGGGCCAGACTCTGCTCAGTGGTGCCCAGGGACAAGCCAAGGGGCACTGAGCACAAACTGGAACCCAGGAGGTTCCAGCTGAACATGAGAAACTTGTTTGCAGAGCCCTGGCCCAGGCTGCCCAGAGAGGTTGTGGAGTCTCCTTGTGTGGAGAGATTCCCAAGGCAACTGGAGGTGATCCTGGGCAAGCTGCTGTGGGTGACCCTGCTTTAGCAGGTGAGTTAGACTGGCTGATCCCCAGAGGTCCCTTCCAACTCTCCTACCATGCTGGGATTATGAGTTTTTTTCTTCTGAGCATGATGTAGATCAAACAAGCATCCAAGAGTTATTTGGATCAGAGCTGCTTGTCGCTCATAAACTCAACAGGCACTGTCCTACCCCCATGCAGAACACCACTGATGTGTGCCACTCTGTACACCTAAAGAGTTACCACATAAATTTTTGGTCATTTTCTTACTAAACAAACCTTTTGGAAAGGGAACGTGTAGTTTAGGAAGCATCTTTCTAACATCCTTTAAATATATCCTGGTGTTTCAATAGTCTGAGGAGCTACAATGTGCATTGGTCATACAGAATGCATTGCAATCTAACCACCAGCATTAGAAGTCTGATCTCCATGCCCACTGGATTTGATTTCTTCCCTGTAGGCAGTAAAACCATGAAGGAGTCATGAAGCTGCCTCCAATACCAATTTCAGGCAGGTTAAAGAGCTCTCAGCTCTCTCAAAGTGTCACTATTCACCTCTTTTCTTGGTCAGGAACTAGACTTAAATTCTTTGCAGCTTTCCCCTTTGCCAGTGCTAGACTATTCAGAGCAGGCTGATTACTGTGCTCTTTAAAGGAGAGCAATTAAACTGCAATTAAACTGACACCCAGACTATGGGTCTGGTCAAATGCAAACAGCCATTGATGAGGTCACCTTGTCTGAATCAGAGTCTCAGCACACTTCAGCCTCTGCAAAATAAAAGAAGGGATAAAAGCAATGGATTGACAGAAGGAAGCAGAGAAATCTTGCCAACATTCAGCATGCAGATCCCAGCTCTGTGCTATTGGCTGCCTCACAGATGTGTGACTCCTTGGATTGGCACTCTCTGCTCCAGCTGTCAAGTGGCATCCAAGGAAGCACCATGTAGGTTTATTAAGAATCATTTCCTGGAGTAGAACACACATCAGTGACACTGCCAATGAGTCCAGAGAGCCAAAACTACCTGCAGGGTGTGGTATGGATACACTGAGTTTCCTCAGAGCCTCAGAGGTTCCCAATTCACCCTCTCAATGATGACAGTGGAGACCTGAACATGCAGAGCTCCTGGAGCATGCACAGCAAGTGTGCAGAGCACATGGAGCATGCAGAGCAAGACTAAAGGTACATGGAGCTTGCAGAGCAGGAGTGAAGGTACATGGAGCTTGCAGAGCAAGTGTGAAGACCACAGGGAGCTTGCAGAGCAAGAGTGCAGAGCACTTGGAGCATGTGGAGCAAGAATGCAGAGCCCATGGAGCTTGCAGAGTGAGCATGTAGAGCACATGGAGCTTGCAGAGCAAGTGTGCAGAGCATGTGTAGCATTGAGCTGCAGCACCCAGGGTGCTACTCACCCACTAGAGGCACTTCTAAAGCCAAGGGAGGTCCCACCACACCTAGACCAAATGGCTGGGAATCTTCCCTCCCTGCAGCCACTGGGCTCCTCTGCCAAAGCCTGTATCAGAAAATGTTTCTGATGTTTCAGCAAATCCATCTCCAAGATAAGAGGCATGGTAAGCTGGCTACATTAGCTGGGATTGCCACAGGAATTAAGGGATCAAGTGATCAGAATCCCTTAGGCTCCAAAGCAAACAACAGTCTTTGTACCTTCATTTACAGCCTTACTCTTTTCTTTCCCCCTTTGGCAAAATAAAGAAACCCCAAGCACCAGGTCCTACAAAGGAAACAGATCTAAAAGGAAACAGATCTGAAAAGGAAAAAGGTGTTTACCACCTTTGCAGATTTTTTCCATTAATTTTTTATTCATGTAACCCAAATCGTCTCAGATTAGGTTTCCTTTATTCCCATCCAACTGTGTTTATTTAATTCTCTCCTTTCCCTGCCTCCCTCCCTCCCTCTCAGCAGCAGATGGTCAACTGAAACCTGATAAGAGACTTGCAACAAGGAGAGCTCCTGCCTCCCGTGTCACCAGTGGCAGGAAAGGTTTGGGTTTAGCTTGCTCAGGTTTCACCTGCTTGAACTTCTGTGTATTAGACACCTACTGAAAGATCTTTACTCCAGGAACTGTGAAGGAAGCTGGGCTCTTTTTTTTGTGGTCCAGCTAGGAAGCAGGTGGAGGAAAAGCAGCAGTACTGTGTGTGGCTGGGACCTGATACAGGAACTGACTAGGAAGAGGTTAAATAGAATCACAGCAACATTAAGGTTGGGAGAGACTCTAAGATCAGCAAGTCCAACCATCAGCCTATCACCCCCATGCCACTAAACCATGTCCCTCAGCACTACATCTAGATGTTTTTTGAACCCCTCCAGGGATGGTGACCCCACCACTGCCCTGGGCAGCCTGGGCTGATGCTTAACAACTCTTGCAGGGAAGAAATTGTTCCTCATGTCCAATCTAAACCTCCCTTAGTAAGACTTGAGGCTGTTTCTTCTTGTCCTATCACTTGTTCCTTGGGAGAAGAGACCAACCCCCACCTGGCTTCAACCTCCTTTCAGGGAGTTGTAGAGAGTGAGAAGGTCTCCCCTGAGCCTCCTTTCCCCCAACAGAGCAGCTTGCCAGGGATCACCCCCAGGTGGGTCTGGAACCTCTCCAGAGAAGAAGACTCCACAACCTCTCTGGGCAGCCTCTTCTCAACTCACAGGAGCACATGGCAGGATAGTTTCATTTTATTCATCTGAAAGCCCTTTTTACTTCTATATTCTGATGCCAGAAGTTCAACTGCATTTAACCTTTGGGTTCTAGCTGAGGTGGAAAGTGCTGTGCTGACACCAGCTCCGTGGTTCTGCCCATCCAGTCAGAGTCCTTGCTGCTGACTTGGTTGCTCCTTTCCTCCACCATCCAGGATTCCTGTATTTTTCCTCCCAGCATGGAATTAAAGAAACAATTAACAGTAAATTATCCACTGGCTGCTGTAGGTGCTTGTAAAACCCAGGCATGGAGACCCTGAAATTCACTCCTGACTTGCTTGCCAGGTTGAGGTTTGGAAAGCTGAATGTCCTGGAAGTTTTTTCCTTTCCCACACTCCCTGCATCTCCAGGGTGGTGGAGCAGAACAGACCTGGGCTAAAGGACATTGTCCATGCTGCAGTGTTCCACAAACAGGGATCAGGGGTTGGGTTGGAAAAATGGCAAGGAGTTGCTCTGCTCTTCCAGCTCTTAACCAAGAGACATTCCCATGTTCTGTCTTCCCTCAAGCAGTCCTGCCATGGGGACCTCACCCTAAAGAGCTCAGCAGGAGGAACTTCATAGGTACAGAGCAGGTTGAGGAGACCTTGCTCAGCTTTTCTGATGTTTTTGTCCTCACCTTCCAAGTATTTGCATTATCCCTGGCATGTCTCATGGACATGAATGAATTTATCCTTTGAGTTACAGGAACAGAATTTCCATTGTCTTGGGGGCAGATGACATTAGTTGTTTGACAGCCAACAGGGAGCTGAACTTTGATCTTCCTTGTGCCTGAGCTATCAAACCTGCCTGTCTCCTCTCTCATTATTTTCTGTAGCAGGTAGAGTCCAAGCTGATAAACACAAAGCCCAGGTATAACCAAGACAGGGTCTTCTCCCAGAGAGGTTCTGGTCTAAGTCTGTAGCAGCAGCAAGCAGATGGCTACAGCAGACAGATGGGAGGCACAGGGTTTGCTGCTGAGGCTTGTAATGTTTTATTCAGTCCACGTCAGTTATCATCTCATCTGAGCCTTATCCTTTAGCTTGGACACAGTTAAATTGTGCTTCAGAGTGATTTGTACCACCCAGGAAAGGTCCTAGCTTACAAGAATCTGCCTAAAATGGCAAAGGTATGATGGGAATCTGGGTAGAGCCAAGGGTAGGGAGGGAAAAAAAGGAAAGTCCTTGGTGACTGGTGTATTTCAGGGAAAGCATATATATGGGTCTGAAATTGCACCAGGGGAGCTTTAGGTTGGACATCAGGAGCAATTTCTTCCCCAAAAGGGTTGTCAAGACTTGGCCCAGGCTGCCCAGGGCAGTGGTGGAGTCACCATCCCTGGAGCGGTTGAAAAGCCCTGGAGATGTGGTGCTAAGGGACATGGTTTAGTGGCATGGGGGTGCTGGGTTGATGGTTGGACTTGACAGTCTTAGAGAACTCTTCCAACCTTCATGATTCTGTGCCCAGGGGTCTGTGTCTCTCTGGTGCTTTGAGTCAAACCACATCCCTGAATGTGGAAGGCAAAGTACATTAAGGGCTCTCCCCATGCCCCATCCCTAGCATCCCACAGCAGCAGCACAGAGAATTTTCATGCCCTTACTCTGCCTGGCTGGCACTTCCCATGTCCTTCCCATGTCCTTCCTATGCCCTTCCCATGTCCTTCCCATATTATTCCCACATTCCTACAGGTAGAAAAACCACAACATGCTTAAAATAGGCACAGCCCAACTCTTCCAGCAGAACACCACACAATGAAGAAGGAGCTGGCTCTGCATTTATCTTTGCAAGTGCCTTGAATCAGAATATGTTCCTGTGAGCTGCATTTACTGAGAGCACTCTTTCAGAGGGGGAAACAACACCTGCAATTATTTCATTAGAAGTCCAGTGCCAGACAGCAGAACAGGATGTGCCTTGGGCTAATAACTGCAGGTCTCCCAGCTCCCTGCTTGCATCGTGTCCCCTCCTTTAATGTGCCTCCAGACAGCCTCACTTGGAGGGCAGGACAAAATGCCACGGGGCTACAAACCCATCAGGATGTGGTTTATTCCCCAGGGAGCTACATTCCCTTCCAGCCTCTTGGATCTTCTGTCATGGCTTGTGGTTGGATTTGACATTGACCTCACCCTCTGCAAGGGAGGAGCGAGGCCCTGGAACGGGACAGGCTATTGTGGAACAAATCCTGTTCACTTGGATTGCCAAACCAAACTAGCCTCAGGTCCTCTCTTTTATTCTTCTAAGGTTTTTAAATCCCTGGGAAGACCTCAATCCCTAAGAAGATCTGGGTTGCTCCAGAGCTCATGAAGAAGACTTTTCTGGGCAAGCTCCCTAGACCTGCTGCAATGCTGAGTGCAGAAGTGGCTGTGCTCCTTGCTCCTGGGAGCAGGCTGTGAGCTAAAAGGTCAGAGGAAGATCATTGTGCACCTGAGGAGAATGGAGATGGGTCATGCATGGTGAACCACAGGCTGGGGACAGCTTTCCTTGCTACGAGTGAATGGTGGAGGGCGGGCAGAGCTTCAGTGCTTTCCTCCCACACTTCTGTTCACTGCTGTCTGTGGAGAGCAGAGGTGACCTTTCTCCTGCAGCCATCAGCTCTTCCTCCCTAAGCCCCAGGCCTCCTAAAATGGGCCTGTTGTCCTTTCTGAGGAGGGATTCCTCCTCCAGCCTGGTCCAGAGCAGAATGTGGGTGTGAGAGCCCACTGTTCCTCCCACAGCCCCACAGGTTAAGGTAGGGTTATCACCATCATCCATGCCATGCTCCTGCAGAGGGTTGGGCTGGTTTTGCAGCATGACCTTGGCACTGGGTTATGCTTCATTGGGGTCATTCAATCTGGAGAAGAGAAGGCTTCAGAGAGACCTTTTTGCAGCATTTCAGTACTGAAAGGGCCTAGAAGGAAGATGGGCACAGACTTTTAACTGTGCAGGGACAGGACAAGGGGTGATGGTTTTGAATTCAGAGAAGAGATCTAGACTAGGTAGAAGGAAGAAATGTTTTACACTGAGGGTGGTGAGATCCTGGCCCAGGATGCCCAGAGAGGTGGGAGATGTCCCATCCCTGGAACCATTCCAGGTCAGGTTGGCTGGGGATCTGAGCCACCTGCTGTAGTTGCAGATGTTCCTGCTGACTGCAGGGGAGTTGGACTAGATGACCTTGGAAGGTCCCATCCCACCCAAACCACTCTATGATTCTGTGATCCATGTGGTTTCATTATCAGGGCCCAAAATACCAATTGTCAGCCCCCAAAGCCAGGCCTGAACATTTCTATAAACCCAGGGACACAGGGAAAGATTGTTATGCAACTTTTCTTCCCACTTTCTTTTCCCTTTGATTGAAGGACTCACACCAGAAATAAGTGCTGCTGCTTGTGAGATGTCTACCTCTGAAAAGCTCTTGCCAGCCCAGCAGGCAGCAGCAGAGTTCTTGCCTCTCAGTTTGGAAAGGCAATATACATGATTTACTGCTTTGCCCAAACCTCCAGAGCAGCTCTTGTCATTGTCTTCTCTGGCATCATTATTTATCTCCATTTCAATTCTTGCTGAGCCTGAGGAAAAGAGCAGCAGAGTGAACTGCCAGGCAGAGAAGGGAGGGGGAAGTTGGCAGCAAAAGAAGAGAAATAAACCAGGAATAATCAAAATAATCACCCAGAGTGACCAGCAGAGCTTTTGAGAAAGCTGGCACCAATTGCCATCCCCAGAGCTTGTCCTCAATGCTTCAAGACAATTTAATCAGGCAGCTGGAGTTTATCTTATCAGGTGGAAATCAAAGCTTGCTCTTGGATGAAAGAGAATCCAGCTCAGATGTTTTAGTGCTCCTCCATCTAGCAAGGCTGAGGTGACAGGCAGGGAGGTATGGTGAGCAGTACACTGACTTCAGAGCATCCTCTGCACTCTGTTCAGATGACAACTCCTCAGCTGGTCCCTGGTGATGGGACCAAAGCAGGCATGTGGCTGGCTACCTGTCACTGCTTAGATATCCAGTATGGATGCTCACAGCTGGGTAAAAGGACTCTATTAAAGAGCAGGAGCACACAGCTCTCCTGGGCTGCTCTGCCCATACTGCTCCACCCAGCTCAATCTCTTCCCCTAACCAACTAGGCTCCTAGAAACAAAGTGCAATAAACTCTCTTCCAGATCAGGATGACAATTGCTAGCTAGGGCTTGGGTCATGCTTTCCACAAATGCTCTGATCTTCTCTTATCCATATCAGGACCTTTTTTCCCCTTAGCTTTGGGAGTGTAGTTTTTCTTTCACATTAATAGCAGGAAAAGGTCTCCAGCAGGGGCAGGAGAAAGCAGGGATGATTGTCTGATTGCCTAGTGGAGGTGGGGATGAAGAATATGGGAAATGATTTAGAATCTTAGAACCATTTTGGCTGGAAGAGACCTTTAAGATCATCAAGTCCAACCATTAACCCAACACTGCCAGGTCACCACTAAACCATGGCCCTCAGCAAAACATCTCCAGGGCTTTTCAATTCCTTCAGGGATAGTGACTCCTTCATTGCCTGGGCCAGGGCTCAACAACTCTCTTGGGGAAGAAATTTCTCCTAATATCTAACCTAAACCTCCCCTGGCACAACTTGAGACACAACTCAATGGAGTAAAAAACATAACTAAGATTTTTTTTTCCAACAAAATTTTGTTCCAAGGCTTAATTTATTAAGAAATAAAATCCAAAATTCACTACATCTCCCACTGTGATAGCAACTGGCAAGGGTCTGTTAACAGCACCAAATATCCCAAATGATACTGCTTTAGTATTTCCCTCATTTTTAATGTAAAGTTAGCTCAGGACCCGTAAGGAAGAGAAAAGCTGTTGTCCAAAGAGGTATAAGAGGGCTGTCCTGTTGGAAGAGTTCTTTAAGTTCTTAAATTGTCTCCTGATTCTGTTTTCTTGCTCACTTCTCATCTCTTGCTTCCCATCTCGTTCCGGTTAACCGGCAGCGGCGCTGGTGGGCAGGAGCACTCCCAGACGGCACCACTGGAGGGCACTGTTGTAACGCAGCAAGGGACTCGCTGCGGGAACTCCCTCGCTCCCTGCCTGCGATGCAGGAGCCGGGAGGTGCAGAGCGTGGAGCCAGGAAAAGAGATTTGCTTCCCTTGTGTCTCTTCCCTTCACCCCTAAAGACAGAGTTTGCTGGAGGATTTTCAGGGAGGCTTGAGCGAATTTGTTTGGTTTGAATATTCAGTAGGAATACAAACGTTCCAAAGATCATAGGATCGTAGAATGGTTTCGTTTGGAAATGACCTTAAAGATCATCTAGTTCCAACCCCCCTGCCATGGGCAGGGACACCTTCCTCTAGACCAGGTTGTTCAGAGCCCCAGACAACCAGACCTTGCACACTACCTGTGACGGGGCATCCACAGCCTCTCTGGGCAACTTGTTCTATGTCTCACCACTCTCAGAGCAAAGAACTTCTTCCTTACACCTGGTCCAGGGCTGAGCTGCTCCTGGTTGTCACTAAGGACCAAGGGCTGAGCCAAGTGGTGGTGACAGAGGGCACATCCCCAGCTGCACACTTGCCAGCACTCACACTTTCCCAAGGAAAAGGCAACTGGTGACATCAGGACATGGTGACATCAGCTCACAGTGACACTGACATGTGCTGACACCACCACAGATGAGGGCAAAGGCTGCCTGCAAGCCCAGGAAGAAAAGGTGCCATTGGCTTTTCTCTGCCTCAGTTTTCATGTTTTGGGGAACTCTGGAGTCAGTTTAACCAGAAAACCTTAAAAAGGCAGAACTATTTTACAGGGGTCAGGATTTTCTCCCTCAGTGTTATTCCCTCTCTCCCATCCCTCCTGGCTTTCAACATCTGTCTCCTTTGCTAGACTTGCTTTAGAGGGCAAAGCATCACAGCTGGCCTAGACAGACATTGCAGGAGAGCTGGGAACCTCCAGAGTAGGGGGAAGCAAGTGCTCCATCACCCAGCATGGTGTCTTCTCCCTGGGCTTCTGAAGGGGACACTCAGGGGCTGGGTGGGCTCAGCTGCCTTCTCTTGCAGGATCAAAAGTCATATCACACTCAGAACAGGTTTTCTGCAGCAGCTTGCTCTCCAGGAGCCCCTCAAGCCTCATTTTCCCATGCAAGGGGTGGGAGTCTTACCACATCATACCCAATTTTATTCTGAGCACCACTTCAAGGCAAGTGATGCTGATCCTGGCAAGCTTCTCCTCGTCCCCCTTGATAACTCTTCTTCACTGACTCCAAATACCTTCAGACTCCATGCCATGGTAAGTGACAGGCAAATTTCTTCCAGGATAGCATGTTGTGATGCCCATGCTCATCCCTGGATGAACTGGCAGCTGGAAATGCCTCCCACAGCCATGGCAGTGTGTGGGTTTATCACCTCGCTGCATGATCTCAGAGCCTGCAGGAGCAAAGCATGAGCTTTGCCCACAAGGGAATAAAAGTCTGAGCTCTGAGGAAGCAGCACTTTGGATTCTGAGATGGTTTTTTGTGGATATGCCACTAGGGGGGAACAAAGATCCATAAGATTTCCTAGATTTGCAATGAGTGTTAAAAAGCCTCCTGAAATCTGGGGGCCACTGTGGCTGCCTGGAAAGGACTTCTGTGCCAGCACCATGAGAATGCTTTTCCTTATCTCTGACAAGAAAAAAAAATCAATTAATTTTATTAATTGCATTTATCACAAGCAAAGAAGAACAAAAGTAATTTTTCCTGAGGATTTCTGAATTTTACTGAACACTGACACCTGCACCAGGTGAAAGATGAAGTAAACAATATAGCCTGTGGGGTTCTTCTCCCACTCTACTCCATCCTAGTGAGGCCATATCTGGAGTGCTGGGTCCAGTTCTGGGCTTCCCAGTTCCAGAGACAAGGAACTACTGGAGAGAGCCCAGCAGAGGCTAGGAAGAAGCTGAGGGCACTGGAGCATCTCTGGCAGGAGGAAAGGCTGAGAGCCCTGGGGCTGCTGAGCCTGGAGAAGAGCAGCCCCAAAGGGGAGCTTCTCAATCCTCAGCAAGAGCTGCAGGCTGGGGGCAAGAGGCTGGGGCCAGACTCTGCTCAGTGGTGCCCAGGGCCAGGCCAAGGGGCACTGGGCACCAACTGGAAGCCAGGAGGTTCCATCTGAGCAGGAGGAGAAGCTTGTTTGGTGTGAGGGTGTTGGAGCCCTGGCCCAGGCTGCCCAGAGAGGTTGTGGAGTCTCCTTGTGTGGAGAGATTCCCAAGGCAGCTGGAGGTGATGCTGGGCAAGCTGCTGTGGGTGACCCTGCTGGAGCAGGGGGGTTGGTCTGGCTGATCCCCAGGGGTCCTTTCCAACCCCAGCCATGCTGGATTCTGGGATCCTGTAGTACTTTTCCTGATAACACCATCTCTAAACTGGGTGTTTGTGACATACACAGGAGGTATATGTGTAAAATATAAAGACCTTATTTCCAAACCATTCATACTTCATGTTGAGAGCTTTCTAAGTGAAACCCAGGCTCATTTCTCTGCAGTTTGTCTAGAAATGCTAAAGGCTGATGAGGTGATGATTGGGTTATTCATTCTGGAGGCATCATTCACTTGCAGCAATCTGGAGGCGTTCAAGCTGCAGATCTCTCATGATGTTTTCAGAGGAAAGATAGAGGAAAGCAAAGGAGAGGGTAGCTTGTAATTCTCTCCAGAAATTTAGTTCTTAGCTGAAAAGAAAAAGGTCAGAAAATTAGGGAGTGATTTCATTAGTTTAGAGAAAATCTCTACATTATCTGCAGAACTCCAGTTGGATAGCTTGAATGCACTGAGAGGGCTTGGGATGTGCAGGATGAGAGCAGAGATCTGCATCTGGCATAGGTTTGATTAGAGTGGTGGAAACATTTTGGGCATGAGAAGGTGATAACTGTCAGTGATCTCTGCTAGGGTCTATCTGAAGTTGAGTGGGTAGCAGCGGAGCACATCACATTAGACAGAACAGTCTCTATCTTCAATGCCATCAAGAGATATCTCCTGTCCTGGCTGCATGGTTTCAGTTTGGGGCTTCCTGCTCCAAGAAGGACATTGAGGTGCTGGAGTGTGGCCAGAGAAGGCAATGAAGCTGGTGAAGGGTCTAGAGCACAAGTGTTATGAGGAGCAGCTGGGGGAACTGGGCTTGGTTAGCCTGGAGAAGAGGAGGCTCAGGGGAGACCTTTTCACTCTCTGCAACTCCCTGAGAGGAGGCTGGAGCCAGGTGGGGGTTGGGCTCTTCTCCCAAGGAACAAGTGAGAGGACAAGAGGAAAGGGCTTCAAGTTGTGCCAGGGGAGGTTCAGGTTAGATACTAGGAAGAATTTCTTCCCCTAGAGGGTTATCAGGCATTGGCCCAGGGCAGTGGTGGAGTCACCATCCCTGGAGGGGTTTCAAAGCCCTGGAGCTGTGGTGCTGAGGGCCATGGTTAACAGTGGTGGTTAACAGCTGAACTTGAAGGTCTCTTCCAACCAAAATGATTCTATGAATGTTCAGGAGCAATATTTTCCCCTGAGCACTGCAGCAGGAGTTGGCTGATAGCCCTCCCCCAGGTGATTTTGTATCCTCCACCCCAGCTGCTGTCAGAACTTGGTGTTGCCACCTCAACTCTTTCAGCCAGCCCAAAGGGAAGGGGTGGAGGTGACACATGCACACATGAGAAACCTCCCTATGCACATACAGTCTCCATGTTGGGTTAAGGACCTGGTCTCAGAGGAAAATGTGGATTTCTTGCTGGCTTTAACTCACTGCAAAATGTAAAGTCATGCTCAGGAGGGAGGGGGCTGGGTGTTCTTGCTGGATTAGCATTGAAGGGAAGTGTATGTGCTTGTCTGGACATAAAAGTTATGCAGAAACCCAAAGGGATCCTCACTTATGGTCCAGCTGATCTCTAGCAAAGTGTGAACTTCTTTCCTGCTCTGTGTCATGGGAAACTTCTGTTCCTGGTGCCACTGGAAGCTGATTGAGAGACCTGGAAACAAGAATAGGAGCAGCCTACTGCTGGGCTTGCTTTGTGTTCACTATTCAGGAGGAACTCAAATCTGAATTGATCTCTAGTTCTCTTGCCACTTTGAATCCCAAGCTCCCCAAGTGATTCCAGTGTGGCAGCCTCATGTTCAGGCTGGACTTTGGACCTATATCCTAAATCCTTGATGGTTCACAACCCAAAGAGCAGGGAGGTTCTTAGACTAGGTGAGGCATTGTCCATCTCAGTCCAGTGCCAGGGATCACCTCCAAATTGAAAAGCTCCCTACCAAAGGTCCTCTCTCTTTATTCAGAAGTGTCTACCTCTCCAAAACCAGAGAGCTTTGCTGCTCCCAAAGCAGTTCAGTGGCTTCATCTAAAGCTCCAGAGCTGTAAAACACCCACAGGTGAGTCCTGTGAGGTTCTGACCTGTGCTGCCCACCCAGCTTCACATTCTCATCAGAAATACATCCCTGTGGCCACGATTAGCCTTTGGCAGTCTCAATTCTCTCCCCAACCTCTGCCTCTCAGTTGCCAAAAAGCAAACAAGCAAACTGACCCAGCAGAAGTGACTTTTGTTCCTTCCACCTTGTTGAAAATGGAGTGACCTACCAAGGAAAGGGATGACCTCCTCCAGGATCACCCTGCTGGGTGAAGACATGCTGTGTCTCCTCCCCAGCCGTGCTGGACATGTTTGTTTGGGACACTGAGTCACCCTGCAGTTATGCTTCCCCAGAGGACTGAGAAAGAGCTGGACACTAAATCTCAGTCTAAATCAGCCCAGAGTTAATGTTTTTCTTTGATCAGGGTAATGGGAAAAGTTGGAGCAAGCCTGCTTAGGTTCAGGGTGAAGTTGAACTCCCAAACTTGCTCTTAAATTAGGCCCCGTGGAGGCGTAAAAGCATCCTCAGGGAGCACAGAGCTCTGCTGGAAACAGTGCCAGCTCCACCAACTCGTGTTCATTCTCAGTGTCACTCACTCATGTCACCTCCACAAGTATTTTAGGACCTGTCACCAGGAACATTCTCCCACCAGCAACTGTTTCCAGCTCTCTCTAATGGGGAGGCTGAAGTTGGAAAGCAGAAGTTACCTCTGCACCTCCTCCTTCACACTCCCTGCCTTCTCCCACCCCTGAGGAAGAGAAAGCAGCCCAAGGTTCCTGAGATCCTCCTACATTTCCCAGTGGATGGGAGGCACTTGGGAGGGAGGGGGCTGGGAAGCTTCCCACTCTCCAGTAAAGGAGTGGAGTTAGGGGAGATGGGAGAGGTGGGAGCATCAGACTCTGGGAAGCAGAGCCAGGGCTTAGCTGGGCTCTGGCATGTGCAAAGGGAAACCCAGAAGCTCAGAAATGTTGGGGGAAACTCATGTCAGGCTCCTGTGGAGGTGCTAATGGTGGAGGGAAAGGTCAGGGAGGAGACAAGCAAAGCCTACCCTGTTACAGGGCTGTCATCCAGATCCTGGTGGCTGAGCAGCTGCCATACACATTTATGACCTTTCAGAAGATATTTGGAATGTTGTGGAAGAAGGAAGAGAAGATCAGTGTCCCACAAGCACACCATAATTCATGTCTCAAGAGATCCCCTGGATCTCTAATCCATCCCCTTGCTCAAACCAGGTATAACCTCAGGATGAGGTGACATTGCCCAGGGCTTCTCCTGGGTGAAGGTCAACTAGCTGTGAGGATAGAGGCTCCACAGCCTTCCTCTGCCTTTCTGCCAGGACTTAACCTCCCTCAGTGGAACTATTCTTCTCTTGTATCTACTTTGCATCTAGCTGCAAGTTCTGCCTGTGGCCTCCTGACTGGGAAGGCTCTGGTTTAGTGGTGGACTTGGCAGTGCTGGGTAGGTGGTTGGACTTGATGATCTTAAAGGTCAACCTAAACAATTCCATGACTCAATGATTCCATCTCTCCTAGAAGCCTCTTCTCCCCCTCTCCCTGCCAACTCCTGGCCACCAGCCATTCCCCCTTGGCCAGTGCAGGAACCATCTCTGCCCTGTGGCACTTTGTCCCATGTTTCTTCTGGGCTTTCTGCTCTGGAATAGTGGAAGCTCTGGAAGGCACTGGCTGCAGGTCAAGTTCAAAGGTGACTATGGCAGATGAGCTACTGTTGGAGGCTGGAAATAAGCAGTGTGCTGGAGGGAGCAGCTTTGGTTAAGTGGATTGTGGTGGCAATAAGCAGCAGATAAAGCCTTGAAATGTTGAGATGAGCTAGAGCAATGAGAAGCTGCAGTCATTAATGCTCTGCAGCACAGGAACCACTCAGTGTTTGCAAGTACTTTGGACTTGAAAAGCATCTTGCTGAGAACTCTGCTGTTTCCTACATGATGTGGACAAATCATGCTGGTGTCTTCACAAGAGGGAAAGGGGCTGACACCTTCTTTGGTGGAAGAGATATTTTAAAGTAGGCAAACCACATCCTCTTCACAGGCTGCAGGATGTTACCTACCCCTTGGCTCATGGCTCCATGGCTCTGGGTGCATAGGGGTTTGTGGTTCCTGCCATGTCTTCAGCCCTCCACATGCCTCCAGCACACCCAAACCTGCCTGGGATCACAGGCTTGGGTGCAGACAGGATGGCTATGAGGCTTGTTGGCCCACAGGAACCTTCATGTGCATCAGCTGGAGACAGGACTTCTGTTACATGTGTTCCAGCTTCACCTATTGGGCCAATGGTTGGACTTGGTGATCTTAGAAGTCTGTTCCAACCTAAATGATTCTATGATCTTCTCCTTCCTGTCCCATTCTCCAGCCAGCAGATGGTTTCCCTGGGTTAGCATGAGCAGTGCACACAGGTAAGAGCTCATTATCAAATTTTCTTTCGTGCCAAACTGAGCTGGAACTAGATCTTCTAGAGAAGAACTTACAGCTTCATTACTGGATGAGGCAGCAAACAAAAATCCACTTCCTTCTGAGAAACCTCCACCCTTCTTGGCAATATTTCTGGGAAAAGAGTTTTCAGAGTGGAACCAATGGCCCCATCTTGCCACTACCAGCACAGACATCCCACCTCCTTCTCCAGACACTCTGTCCTGAGACAACAGGTGAACAGCAAGAATGTTTTCTCTCTCCAGTTCCCCTTTTCTTCCCCCCACCCCTCACCCACATGCCTTTTATAGCCTAACACATGTCAGGGTTCATGTAACAAAAAAGAATTTCCAATGTCAGGCAAATAATTTTTCCATCTGTGGTTTTTTGGGTATTTTTTTTTTTGTTCTCCCTGTTTTCTATATGTATTTGATATTTTTTTTAAGAGAAGTGGCATCTGTGAGGTGCTGGCTGTAACTGATACCTCCAGGAGTTGTGCAGTGCATTGCCAGGAGCCCTTGTGCCATTTTTGGCTGCTCCAGCTGTTGTTCTGGAGAGGGCATGCAGCAGTTCAGCAGACAGCTGCAGACTTGCAGAGAAAATGAAAGTTAGTTTGGTCTTTTTTTTTTTTTCTCCTCTTCAGCAGTTGTCTTCCCCTTCCCAGCACACTCTGAAAGGGTTTGCTGCTCATGGGGTATGGTTAGAAATCAGGAGAAATATGCACAAGTGTCTTCTTGACCTGGGTCATCTCTTGTTTTTCCTCCTGTCTGTTACCAGAGCAGTGCAGCCCCAAAAGTGGTTGTATGCAAGCCTGATTCCACAGAATCCAGCATGGTGGGGGCTGGAAGGGACCTCTGGGGATCAGCCAGTCCAACCCCCTGCTCCAGCAGGGTCACCCACAGCAGCTTGCCCAGGGTCACCTCCAGCTGCCTTGGGAATCTCTCCACACAAGGAGACTCCGCAGCCTCTCTGGGCAAAGCCTGGGCCAGGGCTCCAACACCCTCACACCAAACAAGTTTCTCCTCCTGCTCAGCTGGAACCTCCTGGCTTCCAGTTGGTGCCCAGTGCCCCTTGGCCTGTCCCTGGGCACCACTGAGCAGAGTCTGGCCCCAGCCTCTTGCCCCTAGCCTTCAGCTCTTGCTCAGCATAACCCAGAGGATGACTTGCATAGTGGGCTCCTTGCCTGCCCACATGAGCCAGTCCTTGCTAAGGGAAGGAGAAGCTTTGTCAGAGCTCAAGGAACATGTGTGTGCTATTAAAGGCATGTTAATGAAGATAAATCTTTAGGTAGGCAATGAAACTCTACCTGCACAATGTAACAGCAACAGCAGCCCTTGGCTGACAACCCTTCTGCTTGCTCTGCCACAATGTAACCAGATCTCCTAATCTAGCTCTCCAGGATTCTTTTACCCCTCGTGGCTCAGCACCAGAGGTGTCAGGATCCCAACCCAAAAAGCCCTGTGTGGAAATGGAGATATGACAGCAACCTACATCCCCACCCTCCAGCATTGCGATGGCAGCTTTACCATTGCACCCAAGGGTGCTAGCCCAGTTACACAATCCCAGACCTTGACAGCAGGTCCTTCTCCTTCCAAGGAGGGTCTGATGTCTCCTTAAATGCCTTGAGGAGGTGGAAATGCTCTTTCCATTGCTTTCCTACCCACGTTCCTCCTGTGAGCTCCCACACAGGTGGCAATCAAAGCTGGGGAGCCAGCCTGACTTCCAAAGCATCTCTCCCTGCTGGCTCACCCTTGGGGAGATGTGCCAAGGGGAGAGCACCAGGGGACTGACAGGTCTCCATGGCCCCCTCTGCAATGCTCTTGGGGGTCCAGGGCCTTGCACCTATGATGGTAATGGCAGATGGAGTGGGATCAGTTAGCAGATACTGCTTTCAAACCTGCAATGTGGATGCAGGAATCATAGAAGCATGGAATCCTTTGGGCTGGAAGAGTTCTTGAAGACCATCAAGTCCAAGCACTGCCAGGTCATCACTAAACCATGGCCCTCAGCATCACATCTCCAGGGCTTTTCAACCCCTCCAGGGATGGTGACTCCACCACTGCCCTGGGCAGCCTGGACCAAGCCTTGACAACCCTTTTAGGTTAAAAATTGTTCCTCATGGCCAACCTAAACCTCCCCTGGTGCAACTTAGGGCTGTTTCCTCTTGTCCTATCACTTCTTCCTTGGGAGAAGAGATCAACCCCACCTGGCTCCAACCTCCTTTCAGGGAGCTGTTGAGAGGAGGAACATCTGTCCCCAGCAGAGTGTCCTAAGGCAAAAATCAGAAGTATTTGTTTATCTTTCCAGTCAAGGCACCATGGGAAGGAGAACTTCCTACCTGCTAAAATACAGACAGCATGACACTGAGGAGAAATGGGAGGAAATCTACTCCTCTTGAACTGCCAAGGCATTTTCAAGCATCCTTCTTTTATTAAATGCCTCATGAGACCTTTTGGGGGTTTTTTTGAGGGGGGAATTGTTTTTTTTTTCTCAATCCTACATGAAAGAAAGGTGCTTTATTAGGGAAATATAATGAAATAACCATGTGTTGTTTCTCACTTCACAGCAAATGTTTCTACTTCCTGACAGTATTGATTCCAGATCAAAAAATGCTGCTTTCTCCCCTGTACCATTCACCCTCCCCACAATCTGTTAAACTCAGCCTGAGAGCTCTGCAAAATTGTCTTTTCCATCCATTTTTTCCTGACTTTATTTGTAGTACAATACTAGTGGAGCCAAAAAGATATTGCTCCAGCTCCAATACTCAACCCAATGCAAAGGATTTTCTCCTCCCATTTCCTTTCTCAGTCTCAGGAAAAGAGAATTTCCAGCTTAAATTGTGGGAAACAAATGGCAAAGTATATTGGGTGGCAACTTTATGCCAAATCTGCAAGGTGCTGGTGTTAGCCATGCATCACCCAAGAGTAAAGGATGGAAACCACAACAACCTTGGTTGTGCAGTGCTTGCAAAGGACTCTTCTTGCAGGCTGAGAAGCTCCATGGAGAACCTGGACCAGCAGAAAAGATGAGATTCTCTCTGTGGAGACTCTTTAAATTCCTTCCCTGACATTACCACTTCCATGCCAAGTTGAGTGAACAACATTATTTTGGGGGGAACACTCTTGTCAAGATCCACATCAACAGTGTCCCCTGGAACTCATGTTGCTGGTGGAGATGAAGGTGAATATGGGAAACCTTTGTCACATCTGCTGAAAAAAAGAGGATTTCAAGTGATAGCTTGGATTTTAGATTCCAGAAAGCCAAATGTTCATATGGAATTTGTAGATATCTGACTAAGCCATGCCATGGGATGGTGAAATCAGGTGCTCTCCTCAGGGAACCTCAGTGCCTCAGGATGGTTTCTGACAAAGAAAAACTGCCAAGACCTTTTCTGTTTTGAGACACTCTGGCCATGGAAGCAGTCATTTTGGCTGGTTCTGCATACTCACAGACTCCCAAGTCATTGGGCAAAGCAGGGTGTGCCCAATACCTCCAAACCTTCCAAATCCAGAGTACAAGCCAGATGAGCTTGACCTCTTAGCTGCTGCAGTACTTACATACAGCAGGGATTTGATGGACTAAGGGAAGGTCTCATTCTTCTCTCTTTGACCTCTGCAAGGGATGCTTTGGAGAGACAACTGCAGGCATCTTCCCAGCCACAGGCCTCTGCTCTGACCTGACATCTCAAACCTCTCATGTGCCTCCTTCAGTATTGTGTGGGAAGCCCCAGAGCCAACTCCAGGTGAAGTCAATGATGACTTAAGATACAAAAAGAGTTGGAAAACCAACTGCTGCTCCTTTACATCCCCCAGGCTGCATGGCTGGCTCCTGTAGCTGAAGGCAAGGTCAAAGTGTGGACCCAGATGGCTGTTCTAGGTAACACCAAGACCAAATAGCCCTGGAGCATCTGTTGTCTCCCTCACCTCTCCTAGTTCCCATCTGGCCACCAGCAGCAAGTTCATCATGTGTGGATTGCTCACCCCAGCTGGCCACAGAGCACAGCACTTCTGGATCTTCTTCCTGACCTTCACAATTAGTTGGCAAACTCCAGGCTTGGAAGCCAGATTGAGAAGAGTCAAACAGGATTGGGAAAGGTAAAAGGACCCTGGGATTACTGCATGGAATATCTCTCAGAGCTTGCATGCCCTTGGGGTTTTCCTCCAGCTCTTGGTTTTGCTGCCAGGCAGGAGATCAGCCACCTCTGCCTCTGCATGGAATGAGCCCTGGTCACACCTTGTCTAGTGGATCCTGTTCATGCTGGCCACTCTTCAGCCTTTCTTGGCAATTACTGCTCACATGGGGAACTGAACATGCTCAGCCCCATACCCTGTGCTGCATGACATAATCCCCTATCAGTTACTGCTTCTTTCTTGCCTTTTTATTTTTTTGGCCCTTCTAGACTCATTCAGACACAAATACCTCACCTCTTACCTCAAATGCATTGTGACCCACTTCCTCCAGACACTGACTGGGGAAAAACTTGGCACCAGGAGCCCATTGCACAGAGGATGATTTTTGTTGTTGTTGATGTAAGCAGTTTTAAGCTGTTGATTTATGGAAGGCTCCACATCTCCTCAGCATCACCAAACATCTGATGATTTTATGTGGATTGCCTGGTTATTCATTTTCCACTCACCCAAACCTCTTTCAGTTATGGAAAAAAAAAATAATAATAATGAAATAGGGGATGTTTATTTTATCTTTTTTTTTTTTTTTTCCCCCAGAGAAGGAGTTTAATAATTTAGCAGCAGATATGAAACTGCTCCACAAGGAGTAATTTGGTTTTGGGGGCAGGGGGAATGAGATGATTTTTTTTCCTCTGTCTCTCCCAGATCCCCATACATAAAGGTATGGTTTGCTTTGGATCATATTCACTCTCTGAAGACTTGGTTTTGCTATTAAAATCTTTATTTCACTATAGATTATTCTACCATTCCTTTGTCTCTCTGCTATTAGCCTGCTTTTGGTATGCAGCTGTCACCATGGCTTTTAGTAACCAGCTCTCTATTGGTTCCCAGCAGTGGTTTATATCCCCTTAGAATGAGCCAGTAAAGGATCTCAGGTGCTTTTGAAGCTGCCAAATGCAGCTCATCAAGAGATGCATGGGAAGGGAAGGGCAGGAAGCAACAGATTTTTGTAGTCACATCTTCTTTCCTAACCCTATCCTGTGAGTTTATTGCTTGCTTGGTGCCTTTATGAAACAGCATCCTCATGCTTGTGATGACCAGGACAGGGATGGAGAAGTCCATGTGAAGGACACCTATACCTGCTGCCCATGTGCACCTAGAAAATGATCCCTGTGGAGCCTTCCACTGGGAGGGGAGCTCCATAAAGCACATTTCTAGGTTAAGGACTGTCAAAGGCCCTTACACATATTTCCCAGAAACTGGAGATGTTTAATGGCCTCTGAAATCACCAAGATCTTCCAAAAGTCTCTTCTCAGAAGCCCTGTAAGAGCTGAGGATCTTGCCAGCCTTGGTGTCTCTGTCCTAGGAGGCTGGAATTGACCAAGTTATTGCAGGACAGACAGACAGACAGACAGACCCATTCACAGCACATAACCAGGCTTCTTTCACCACCCAGCTGAAGGAAAAACCCAACCTCCAACCCCTGCATATCCATGCTCTGCTTTCCCCCAGGATCCTCAACCCAGCCCTCAGCCCCCTTGCTCCCAAAGGTGGGAGCCTCCTTCCTTTGGTCACCCACCACCACTACCAGCTGCTCCCAGCCTCCTGAGGCAGGGGGGAAGCAAGCAAGAAAGAAATAGGAGGCTCTGGAACTGCTAAGTCCTAAACAGGATTACTTTTGGTAAAGCTGATTCACCTTCTGACCAGATGGAAACTCCTTCAGAGCAGAGGCTGGCATTTTTAAAATTGTATTTTAATTTTATTTGTAAATTTATTCTACATATTTTATTTATTTGATTTTGATTTTTGCCCTGTTTTGTGCCTCCTTCGCCCCCTCCCTTTGTCCTCCCCCTCTGCCTTTCCTCCTGCTTCTTTTCCTCCACCTCTATTTTTGGTGTTTAATTCCCTGCTTGATTTGGAGCAGCTCCTGTGGCTGCCCCAGGCAGGTGACACCAGTGATCCTCTGACCCCAAGGATGCTCTCCTAGGGAAAGCCATAGGGAAACACCTCCCAGCTTTGTTGCTGGCTCTTGCTGCAGGGGGAATGCATTGTCCCTGTCAGGAAAGGGAAGGGGAAAAAAAGGGGAATACAAAGGAAAAAAGGGCAATTTTCTCCTCTGCTTGGCCTTCAGCTTTCCATGACATGAGAAAGGTCACCATGGTGGGGCCCAACCCTTCCCATGACCTAATGAGGAAGGATCCAGAAGAGTTCACTTGAGGGAGAAAGAGAGGGGGGAAATAGAGACAAACAAACCCATCCATGCTTAGGAATCAGGAGCAGAAATGTGAACCTAGTTCCTTGTAAGCTTGGATAATGCAAGTCCAGAAGCACATGACCCAAGCCAAGCTGAGCCCTGGCTGCAGCTCATTACACATGTGTACACTCTCACATGCAGCCCTTGGTCTCGTTTTGAGTGTTTTGGTGGCTACCAGTTGGTTGGGAGCTGTTGGGAACCAAGTTTGCTTTGTTCCCAATCACATGGAGAGCAGAAAAATGTTTGGATTTTGTACTAATTGGACTTTCACCCCTTGGGTGTTGGCAAAGCACTGCATGAGCATTAATCTCATGATCCTCCAGGAGGGAGGCAGAAGTCAGCACCATGATCCTCATGGTACAAAGTAGGGTGAAACCAAGAGAGGGATGATATGTGCCTTGCCCAAGGCCACACAACAGGTCAGTGGCAGAGATGGGATCAGGGATGGGAATGATCTCCACCAGAGATGGAAGGAGCTGCTGGCTCACAGCCTGGGATAAGGGCTCTGTCCACCACCTGGGATGGAAATGCCTTTGGGTGTGAGGGAGAAGAGAGGAGAAAGGGAGGGGAGGGCATCATGTGCACCATAAGGAGTAGCACAGGAGTATTTTTGGTGCCAAAAGGATGGGCTTGGAGAGCTCAGTGGTGTTCCAGATCTCCTTTCTTGCAGGCAGAGCTGATGCTGATGCTCAGCTGGAGGAAATGAGTTGTTTTCCAAGGCAAAGGTTGGTTGGTTGGTTGATTCCTTTCTCCTTGACCTTCTTCAGACCAAAATTGAGTTGAACTAGGAGTGGGAGTGAGCAGCAGGTCTCTGCTAAGGAGGCTCTTCTGGGCAGAGATGGATGAGGGAGTGCTGACCCCAGCAGCTCTACTGGCAGGGGAGCAGTGACAAGCAGCTGGTAGATGCAACTATCTCCCCCTGAAACAGCTGGATCTGAAGGAGGACATCTGGAGGCAGTCTGGGTGGTTCCACTGAGTCACCAAAGAGAGTGAACCTAGGTCTTAGGGGTGCAGAATTTGAGACACCCTGTGCTGACTATGGAAATGGAGCTGCAGGGTGATTGTGGAGATGGATTGGGCCTCCCACAGAGCAGGGATGAGAGGAATAAGTGTGTTAGGGGTTCATGCACTCCAACCCTTGCCCCAGTGTCCAGGGACTGTGGTGGATCAGAGCTGCATGTGAGCCCCCAAAACCTTCTAAATCCAAAGGCATGTACAGAGACCACAGCCTGAGAAGGTACTGGGGCCAAAAAGCCAAACAGTGATCTAACAGGTGGAGGAAAACTGTTCAATCTCTCCAGATCTTCTCTGTGTCTGCCAGTCCCACCTTGGCTAAGATGCTAGAGGCTTCTGAAGCTCCAAGAAGGCTGCTTTTCCTATGCAGAGGTGGATCTGTCAAACCCACACCCCACTGCCAGCCCCAGCAGTGCCCAGAGTCTCATGGCTGATGGAATCCTTCAGCAAAGGACCTTGATTTCAGGATTTTCCCAGCCCCTCTCTCTGTGGCTTTCAGCAGGAGGTGAAGGTGAAGCTCCACAGCAGGGAGTGTGACCATCAGTCTAGCTTCTTGATTGCAGTCACTTCTAGCACACCTCTGCCAAGCAGTGCTGCATTTAGCCAACTCACAGCCACCTTCTGTTGAGGTTCCCTTGCTCCAGAGCTCCTACCTGACATCCCAGAGCAATATCATAACATAGTGTTCACAAAAAAACCCTCCAGGAACATCACACACAAGAAAATCCACTTAGTGACCACCTCTGCAGAGGCTTCATCCAGCAGGAAAATGAAGTCAGAACTTCCTAGACATCAAAACCTTGGAAAAGCAAGAAATCAGTGTAGGAAACCAAGCTTTACTAGTTCTGGTACTCAGGGTTATTTCTTACTAAGTTCATAGAAAATCCCCTCAGGATGTCCTTCTCCACTCTGGGAAGAGCACTGGTTAGAGAATTAAACTCAGCTTTGTTTGCTTCCAAATTTGACAGTCTGTAAAGTGGTTCCATGGTTTGCATCAGATTATTGTTTGCTCTGTGAGAAACCAAATGTTCCCTGTTTTCAGAGGTTCACAGAATGGTTTGGGTTGGAAGGGATCTTAAAGATCATCTGGCTTCAACCCCCCTGCCAAGGGCAGGGATGCCACCCACTAGACCAGGTTGTCCAGGGCCACATCCAACCTGGCCTTGAACCCTGCCAGGGATGGAGCAACCACAACCTCTCTGGGCAGCCTGTTCCAGTGCCTCACCATCCTCTGAGTAAAGAATTTCTTCCTAACATCCAACATGTTCTGAGATGCCTTTTGCCTTCAACCCTAGGTGACAGCTTGTGGAGGGCTGACCTCTGCATAGCCAGCTTCCAGCCCCAGGAGACACCTTTCTATTTCCCAGATCAGCCATGGGACCTAAGCACCAGAGCCAGCACCTTCTCCAGATCAGAACCCAGCCTTAGGCCAGGTATTTATGAACTCCAAGTGGACAAAAAGCCTGTGCTCACTGGGTTCCCACCACGGGGGGTGCCTGGACCTGCAGCCACTGCACAGTGCAGCTCCCCAGCCTCAGAATCCCTTCTCCTGCCTTTGGCTGGAAGTTCATCTCAGTTCATAACAGTTGTGTTTTACCTTTGTTCTGCTTCCCTCTACAGAAGCCAGTGGCCTAGAGGGAGAAAGGCTGCTTGAATGTGCAGGAAACCTGGGCTAGATTCCCATTCTCCTGCTTTTAAAGGAGAAGGAGTTGGGTTTTCCAGCCACATGCATGTCACATCCATGCATCTCGTTAAGGCTGCATCATGGGGAGCTTGCTCTCCAAGCCTCATTACCTTTTTGTCTTCAGTTCCAGGAACACAGCAGAAGGCAGCCAGACCCTGGTATGCACCACTTACCCCTCAGAAAAAAAAACAAACCAAAAACATCATCATCAAAAAATACCTTTAAAGCATTTAAACTTTGCACAGAGGTTTTAAGCAAGCCCAGCTGCCAATTCCACATGAGACAACCTGGAGATAAATGGATGTGTGTAATCATCTTAGGTGCTGGTGAAGGAAGGAACCACCATTCAGGTAAGCAGCTTATTAAATGAACTGGTGTGCCCTGGCTGATTGCACTGCAGGCTTCACCCATGTCTGTCCACACGTTCTCACCATGCCACAGCTACTCTGCTCAACGCTGCAATTAGTTTGATTTATAGGAAACCTTCTGACTGCTTCCCTTTCCCTCTGTTCCCATCTTTGGGAGAAGCCTGGAGAAGTTTGACAGGAATCAACTGTTAAGTAATAGGAGTGGAAAATGGTCCCAGCTCCAACTGAAGATCTGGGATCTCTGCTCCTTGTGAATGCCACAGAGCTGGTCTCGGGGAGCAGACAGCCGAAAAAAGAAGTGAAGGTAAAAAATGGGTTGGCTTGAGGAAAGCAACAGCAGATGCCTGTGGGTGCTGCTGGCTCCTGTGGAGGGGAATGAATCACAGAACCACTAAGGATAGACATGACCTCTAAGATCATCAAGTCCAACCATCAACCTATCACCACCATGACACTAAACCCTGTCACCAGGTACCACATCTCTATGTTTTTGAAGCCCTCCAGGGATGGTGACTCCCCCACTGCCCTGGGCAGCCTGGGACAGTGCCTAACAAATTTTCCAGTGAAGAATTTGTTCCTGATATCCAATCTAAACCTTCCCTGGTGCAACTTGAGGCCATTTCCTCTTGTCCTATCACTTGTTTCTTGGGAGAAGAGACCAACCCCCACCTGGCTCCAGCCTCCTCTCAGGGAGTTGCAGAGAGTGAGGTCTCCCCTGAGCCTCTTCTTCTCCAGGCTAACCAACCCCAGTTCCCTCAGCTGCTCCTCATAAGACTTGTTCTCCAGACCCCTCACCAGCCTTGTTACCCATTTCTGGGCATGCTCCAATACCTCAATGTCTTTCTTGTAGTGAGGGATGACTCTCTCTGGTTGCCCTCCTGTCAGCAGAGCACTTGGAGCATGACTTCAAGCAGGCAGAAATCACCTGACATGGGGATTTCAGGGCAAACCCAATTCTCAGGGGGGGGAAAGTTGCTGTGTGGGGTGAATCTTTCTGAAGTGGGATTTGTTGCAGGGAAGAAAGCCAGCCCCCAACTGCCAGAGCCTTCAGGGCTCAATTAACCCCCTGCTGGAACCCTGAGTGCCAAGCCCACGCTGCTCCTCAGCTTTGATACAGCCTTAGCAGCCCCCAAACAGCACATGGGGGCATCAAACAAAAGCCCCCGAGCCTGCAGTGCTCAGCCCTGCCCAACTCTGCTGTGCTGCCAGCAGCACCAGAGCCCACGTAGCACACTCCATCCTTGCTGGGCAAGAGTTTTGGCAGACCTGTGGGTAGATTTGGGGACAGAACTACACCCTGCTCCTGTTGAGCATCCAACAAGGTCCACTTGCTGCTGTGGCTGCTGCTCCCCAGGTCAAGAGAGACAAGGAACTGCTGGAAAGAGTCCAGTAGAGGCTAGGAAGATGCTGAGGGCACTGCAGCATCTCTGGCTGGAGGAAAGGCTGAGAGCCCTGGGGCTGCTGAGCCTGGAGAAGAGCAGCCCCAGAGGGGAGCTGCTCAATGCTGAGCAAGGGCTAAGGCTGGGGGCAAGAGGCTGGGGCCAGACTCTGCTCACTGGTGCCCAGGGACTGCTCAATGCTGAGCAAGGGCTAAAGGCTGGGGGCAAGAGGCTGGGGCCAGACTCTGCTCGGTGGTGCCCAGGGACAGGCCAAGGGGCACTGGGCACAAACTGGAAGTCAGGAGGTGCCACCTGAGCAGGAGGAGAAGCTTGTTTGGTGTGAGGATGTTGGAGCCCTGGCCCAGGCTGCCCAGAGAGGCTGCGGAGTCTCCTTGTGTGGAGAGATTCCCAAGGCAGCTGGAGGTGATGCTGGGCAAGCTGCTGTGGGTGACCCTGCTTTAACAGGAAGGTTGGACTGGCTGATCCCCAGGGGTCCTTTCCAACCCTCACCATGCTGGATTCTGGGATTCTGTGGAGTGAATCCTGTTAGAAGAATGTAAGGAAAGGCTGGTGGAAAAAGGGCTGCCACTGTCACCCAGCTGCAGCCATGACCTCACTTAACCGCACTTGGCCTCCTCTGAGCTGACATCTCATGGCACCTCTCCCATGCTCAACTAAACTGACTAAGTGATAATGCAAATTTACTGCAGCCAGATGAGCAGGAGATGAGAAAAATCTCTTGTAGGGCAGGACTGAGTGGGATGCAGAGGTCAATCCTCTTGTGGTGGGACCTTCCACCAACCATGGACAAGCTCTGGAGGGTGGCATTGACCCTGTGGACAGGACAGCTAGGCTTGCAAGGCTTGGGTCACTCTCCTTGCCCTAATCCACACTGGATCAGCTGATTTCATTTCTAATTTCCTCACACATGTGCTGGAGCACAGCTGTGGAACATGAGCCGAGTCTGCAGAGGAAATCCTGAGATTTACACAGGCCCCAGTGGATTATAAAAACCTGGAAACAGGACAGATAACACTCATGGAACAGACTGGAAACATGCTGAGGAGAAACAAAAAACAACCAAAAAAATCACAACAGATTAAAACCTGCTGTTCCCTGCAAAATGTAAAAGTGTCTTTTCCAACACTTTGAACTACTGTGTCAGGACTGGGTAGGTAGCTATCCTTTCAAAGGTGTAATCTTCAGGAGGATTTTTTCTCCCCTTTTTTTAATGGATTTGGTAAAGTTGCAATAAAAGGCTTCTTAAAAGGGCTTGACCTGCAAGGCTGCAAGTTTGTTGCCTGTTGAGGTTCGTGTCTAAGCTCTTGTGCAGCTTCCAGAGCTGCTGAGAACTTCCAAAATCTCCCCTGGCTGCTGATGTTAAATGCACAAGGTAGTGGGAGTAAGAAGTAAACATTTCTTGTTGGGAGATGCTACATTTTCCATCCCAGTGGAACCAGTTGGACTCTGTGTGGGTTTCTGACAGGACAGAGAAATCTATTTTCCCAGCTTCTGCTTGCCTCCAGAAAGCACAGGCTTGGAGGGTTTGGTTTTACTGCAGCCTAGGAGATGACCCAGCCAGAAAAGATTTCATTGATAGGTTGGATGCTCAGCTGATTTCCCAGTGTGAATTCACCGTGGTGGCTGTACCAGCCTACACCATTATCATGTGGGTTTGTAGCCCATTGCCCACAGAAGCACTTTTCTTCCCACCCACAAAGCAATAACTGTCAGAACCACCCTTTTCTTGATGAAATGTCTCTGTCCTGGTCCATGGATCCATCTGCTCTGTGCCCAGTGTCCCTCCTCTTCTGTGTTTGCTCCTAGACCTTCCCAATGACTTCAGCTAACAATTGATCTGGGACTGATGGCCACTGCCCTGGAGTGACATTTTCCTACTCCTCAAATTAGTGGGGTGTGAAGGACTTTATTTTCCAGTTGGCTACTGGCTCAGAGCTGCCATTTCTGTGCCCCTTGAGGTCTCCAGCTGCAGCAGTGTTGAACTCAGTGAGATCATCAGCAGGCACAAGGTCAGACTGTTTTTTTCATAAGCTGTCAAATATGATTTATTGCTTCTCTTAGGATCAATGACTTAAGAATCTGAGTTGCCAAGCTGTGCTGGGTCATGTCCATCCAGGGTGGTTAACAGAGCCAGAACCTCTTCTTTCAAGGCCCTTTCTTACCCCAGGACTTTGTGTGCATCTCCATTCCATTTTATCTTGAGCATCAAAAGGATTTTGAGGAGGGGTCAGATAAAAGTCTGGGGGGTTTCCTCCCTCATTTCTATGGAAAGCAAACCAAGATGGTTTGGGGTTTGGGAAAGCAAAACCAGGTTGACTTGGATCTCAGATCTGTTTTATCTCAGTCACCAATCTTTCATTTGAATTTGGGGTTTCCAAACCAAAACCCAGCTAAGACTTTGTGAGAAAACAAACCTGAAATCCAGCCTCCTCCACACATTCCAGTCGTTGCTGAGAAGAATTCTCCTCCAAGTTCATTTTAATCAAACTGTGACAAGAAGAAACCTCAGCTGACATCCACCTTCCCCCCACACAGAAGGAGCAAATCCCATCCTGAGAGGGGCAGAAAGAAGAACAGAGAAAGGCAGGCAAGACCTGACTTGGTGTCTGCATTACCAACGTGCTCCAAGCTGGAGCTATTGAAATGCAAAGCAAGAACTCCAGGCATCTCACGACCTTTAGCATGGCTTGAGACACTGTGAGATGATGTTGCAAGTGTCATGTGACAAGACAGAAGAAACACTGCTGAGTTTTGTCTGGACTGCAGAAGCTCCTGGGGTAGCCGAGAGAACAGAGTGGTTTGAGCCTTGTAGCTTTACAAGGTGATAGAGAAGGTGTGAAGGTGCAGAGTGCATTGCCTTGAAAGATGATTCTCTGAAGGATGGGGTAATGTTGTCCTCAAAATGGGAGCCACTTCTACCACAGGTGAGGTTAAAGTTTTGGGATGCACAAACCTGGGCATGTAGGAGCTGGGGCAGTGCAGAATGTTCAATTTTTAAAGGTGGGGTTTGCAGCATGTGTATTTTGAGCCTTTTAATATCCAGAAAGAGTCAAGTCTTGGCAGATGGTCAGTGACAGAAAGAAGGAAATTGGTCTCTGCAGGTCAATTTTTCCACCAGTAATGTGATCCCACCAAAAAAAAAAAGGAAAAAAAAAAAGGAAAAGAAAGGAAAAAAAGTAGTTCTATCCTCTCCCCCAGGAATCAATGTCTCTCCTGTTGGATCCAACTCTAGAAAAGGATTGCTTCCCATTGAAGAAGTGGATTTCCTCAGTTCCAAACTTATAGAAGTCCCTTCCATCATGTTTTCCAAGGTATCTGCTGCTCTGCTCTGCTCATCAGCTGCCATCCCCAAGGGGTTTGTGACATAAACTGTGGCTTTTGACCGAGAATTAAAGCTTCCTGGGGTGAGTGCTGACTCTTTTTGCTTTTGCATTTTGCAATTCTCCCCCACTTCAGTAGCCAGAGGAAAACCTGCCCATTCTATGCAGCTACAACATGTTTGCACAAATGGTTTTTGTTTCATTTTATTTTTGGTACCCTCTCTAGCTTTTCTTTGGTGCATAGCACAGAACAAATGGAATGGGAAAGCAGAATGAGTCAGAACCTGCAGTGGTGCCTTGATTATTTGGTTCAACCTTTCAGAATTATTCTGTGAATAATCCAGGGAACAGAGGTCCTGCAGTGGTCTGCAGAGCAAGGTTGGACACCTAAATGAGTGCTTAGCCGTGCACACCACCCCTTTGGTTATTTCTCCAAGACACAGGCTGCTGTGTCCAGTTCTTGAGCCTGCACTAGCACACATGTGCCCTCAAGTGTGCACGCTCTTGTCCACGACCACCCCAACACTTGCTCTGATCTGGGCACATTGTTGTTGGCAACATGATGCAGACCCACCCACAGCAGACACCTTGCAGGCAGAGACCCATAAGCCCCAATCCAGTATGCACTTGCACGCACAATTCTGTCCTGGTTTGGGTTAGATCAGAGCTGATTCTGTTGAGTGATTTGAGTTCTCAGCTCAGTCTCTTCTCAGGGCTGCACTCTCTGCAGCTCACAGCATGTTCTCACAGGCAGTGGCTGCTGCTAACAGTGACAACACTCCATGGGCAGAGTTCCTGGCAGGTCTTGGGCTGCAGACCAAGGGCACTGCTCAGTCTTGTGCCCCACCTTGGGGTGCAGTAAGTCAGAGGTGGCACCTGTGGGGAGAGGTGACCCTGAACTGACCAACAAGAGATTCCATCCCATGGATGTCCCAGTCAGGATAAAGCTGAGGGATCGTGAGGGTTAAGCACTTCTTCACTAACCCATGTCCCAGGAGGACTCTGTCCATTCTGCTTTCTACTCCAATCCATGTGTTGCTGAATCCAGTTCCTGAATCTGGTTCCCATCTGCCTCTGTGTCCAGTCTGGGACTTCCCCAGTGCTGCCACAGCATTGGTGGTGACGGTGCCATCATTGCCATCAGAGGGTTGTGCTTGATGTTGGTTTGTATATATTTGCATAGATTTCATTTCCTTGTTGCTATTTCCATTAAAGGAGTTTTAGTTTTCTTTCCCAAGCCATCAGTCTCCCTCCCTTATTCCATTTCCCTTCCCCTTTGGGATGCAGAGGGGTTCAGAGAGAGCCTCTCTGACTCCTTTAGTGACCAGCCCAGCCCTGAGCCGTGACATGTCCCATATCCAACACAGGGACCGTCCCTGGAGGAGCACAGCCCCCCAGACACATGGTGCCAAACCATGTCCAAGGCACTGTACTTTCACCTCCAATCCAAGGAGGATCTTAACGAGCCCTAACAGCCCACTGGAAAGCTAAGGGCCCAGACTTGGGGATTTTATGAGACCATTAACTTGGACACGGAAATTCTTCAGGGAGGATATTTCTCGAGACAGAGAGTTTTGTCAAGCAGCTTTTTCCATCTGACCCTGAACTAATGACAGCCTGAACACAGGAACACTGTTGGCTGATTGGTACCACGAGCCCGGGAAAGTCAAGCGTGAGCCTGCTGAATGTTCCTCTTTAATTAGGTGTGAAAAGTCAACGGAGCCGCGTGGCCCTCGCAGGGGAACCGTAGGGAAGCTGTTCCATGGACAAGCCCTTTCCACCCTGCCGTGCTGCAGACCTCAGCCCCATACAATCACCCTTTGAAAGCCACACTTACAGCTCCAGCTTTCCTTCTCCTGATGGCAAAGCAAAGACAGCCTGGAAATCCTGGAAGTCCTGGAGAGCCAAACAGTGCCTGGCTCCATCCATTCCTCAGGAGGTTTCTCTGCAATTCTCCAAAGAACTGCCACAACAGTATCTGGTCACCACGACAAGTGTTTGTGAAACCTTCCAGCAATCCTCCAGGAACCACACCATAGGATTCCTGCCAGGAGATGCAGTGCCTTTTGCTATCTTCAGATTATTTGGGTGTCTAGTTTGATGCTTGAGAGGACTCATCCAGCCAACGGAGAGAGAGAGAGAGAAAGAAGACTAAAGCTTCCTGACCTAATGTGACCTGGATGGTGTGAGCTTTCCTTGCAGCTACCAACAACCTGCCCTGGTAGCCAAGCACAGAGCCACTAGAGAAATATCTGATGGTCTAATGATAAAGAAAACAAATCAGAAACTACACATGATGCATGACCAAAGAAAACAGCTCCATGGCTCTGTGGCCTCCAAAGCATGGTGCTCTACCATCTGGAAGAGGATGGTGATGGGGATGTGTGAGCACATCTGTAGCCTCAACCCCAGCTAGGACCACCCCAGAGGGTGTGGGAGCAAGTTGTTTTTGGCTCTCATTTTTCCATGCAGGAAATCACAGACAGAAATATGATGCATCCACCATACGGCGAGTCTGATGCATCCTGGACAAATGAGCTGCTCTCCATGGCTAGGGGTGGGGGTGTGTGTGTGGACCTCAGCCCCAGTAGCCCCTTTCCCTGCTCCCAACCTCCAGTGAAGCAGCTCCACCATCAAACCACGGCACTTCACCAACACAATGAACTCAAACATGCCTCTTCCGGAGAGGATGTGGTCAGTCACCACACACATCTTCTGGGGCCTGACCACAGATCCAAACAGTCTGCTCACACATCACATGTAATCTTAACAGCAAACTTTCTGACATGCAGTTCAGACCTACCCCTTGTCCCTGTGGGACATTTCCCTTATATCTCCATGATAATAAAGAGTGAGACTTGTTCAAAATATTAGTATCTGGGGAGAGAGGGGGGGAAAAAGCTACAGCAGACTATGACTCACAGCAGAATTCCCTGAACCTGAGATGTGGGGAAGTTGTTAGGAAAAATGAACTCATCCCAGCTCTGAGGTGAGGACTCAGGAGCTCTTCCCAGGCTGAAGCTCCCAAAGCCTTCCTCAGTGAGGCCCTTAGTGGTGGATTCATGCTGCCATCACACAGCAGGTCCCACCCCACGCAAGGCTTTGCCAACCAAGAGATGGTCTCGGATGCCATGGTGGAGCTCCAGCTTTAGAGCAGGGAGTATCCCTAAGATGTAGCCTGGACTCATCTCACAGCAAGGGCTGAGATCTCAAGCCACCATTTCATGCTCCATGGCAGGACATCAGCCTGGACATGACATCATGACATCTGGAGTTGACAGCTCCTTGGGGACTCTGAGCTCTACCGTTCTCATATGTTCTCCCTTGTAGGATGGCCCAAATGCTCCTGAAGTTCTGCAGCACCCAGAGCACATGCCAGCATTGCCTCTGCATAAAAAGGGCAAGGTTTTATTCAGCAGTAGTCTCCTGAAAACATTAGTGTCCACCCTGCAATGTGTGTGACTACATACATGAGTCCATAAAAGAAGCAGGGTGCCATTTTTTTGCAGAAGAACATAATGTTTGTGACCAAATCTAACCTTTTTTTACTTCCATTAGAAACTCAGAACTAATAAGAATTAAAATTCCCTTGATTTGTTTTTTATTGATAACTTTTCTGTGGGACAATAATTTGGGTTTGGGGTTTTGTTTGAACCTGAAGGTGACAATTCCTTTTTGTCTGATGTGTAGCTTCCAGGAAGTAGATGAGAATTTGGTGGGGTGTTTTTGGGGAGGCTCTCTGCAGTTGGTTGAAGCATGGAAAGTTGATATCAACACATTCATTTAATCAACCTGTAGTTTACTATCTCCTGGTGCCTATGAAAACCCAGCTGGTATAACATCTAATCTCCAGCTTCCAGCAGTTAACACAGAGCATCAGTAATTTCTCAGCATTTCCACCTATGCTGGGAGTTGCAGATAGTTGCAGCAGCTCTTCAGTAATGACTTTCTTATGCTCCTGTGGTAGATCTAAAAGCTTATAATGTTGAAATGATTGGGGTTTATCAGTCAAAGTGTTTTCCAATCTGTCCCATTTCCTCCACCCACATATTTTGTTTTGTGTGAGGAAAATTAAATAAACAGGATCCATTTTTTTCCAAGGAAAACAAAATTGGGTTTGCAAGCCAAAAGGAACTCAGCTTGAAGGCAGTTGGGCTCTGGGCAGTTTAAAACTAGTTCTGTGCTCCTCTTAATGAAGAAATTGAAAGTTTAGAGGGAACAAGGTCACCATGAAGGACACCTTGGAAATAGTCTAACTCAGCTCTGCAGGGTAAGTTCCATCACTTAGACATGATCCTAGTGGGTGATAATGTTGCAGGAGCATTAAGGGCAACCAAAGTTTTGGAAACCCAAGTGCAGACTAGCTGGTTTCATGCCTCTGGCTCCAGCTGCTCAGGAGCCAACAAGCAGCACTTGCTTCTCTTCAGCTTGATGTGAGGCAGAGTTGAAGCAGCAGCTCCTGAGCCCCAGAGATGGTTTCTCATGGAGGTGGGACATGGAACAGGGAAGGCCAGAGTCTAAGAGGACACTGCATGAAGTGGTGCTGCAGCCCAGGATGCTGTCTTCTGGACCCATGGGTCCAGCTGCAGCTCCTGGAGATGGAGAGATGAAGTTCCCAGCCTGTGAGCCACACATTCACCCAACTCCCTGGTCGCTCCTTAATTTCTCCTGGACTCTCACAAATGCTGATCTAGGAGGAACCACCCTGGCTACTAGCCCCCATCCCGCTCTCAGCAGCCCATCCTCTTCATGTGCAGCACAAGATCATCTGCCTCTGTTCCCATCCCTGCTTGAAATGGAGCAGTGGCTCCCACTCAAGGAAAAGGTCACTTCCCCCCAAGTGGAGGAGCCAAGCGCTCCTGCTTCCCTGACACTCCCACGTTGCCGGCCAAGAGCAGGCGGTGAGGGATGGCTGTTTTAATGAACATGGCCAACAGCCCAGCAAGCTCCAACCAACCCTGCCAGGAGCCCAAAACACATGGTGTTGGCCAGCAGGTCCTTGGGGACGATGTTCAAGCAGTCCAAGGGATTCTTTGAGGGCTCCTCACCATTCCACGCTGTCCTGGGATGTTTCTCTACCAGGGTTTCAGGGTCTAAGGAGAACTTGTAAGGATGTAGAGGGCATTTCCATGAAGAGGGCAAATATCTAGAAACATCTCTGAGGGTCCAGGCAAGTGCAGAGGGCTGGGAAGCAGGATGGGGGCTGGGGGAGGGAGGGCAGAAGCAACAGGTTGTCTCTGAGCTGCTGCTGGCACATGCTCCCCACCGCCTGTTGCTGTCTCCGAACAGATGTGGGCAGTTTCTCAGATGATGAAGTATTGACTCTGTTTCTCCTTCAGGGGTTATTACTACTAAATAAATCTGCAGGTTTATATGTTTAGCAGCTGAGGGAGATTCTTTTTCCCTCCCCTTCTCCATTAGACAATTCCTTGCAGCAGGAGCCAAAACAAGGCTTTTAAGCCAGGGATTGGGGAGAGAACGCTCAGGATGTGATCTGGGAAATTGTAGAGACACTGCTACAGCAAATGGGGGCAAAGCAGCCTACCCAAAACATAGCTCATTTAGACATTTCAGCTTCTTTCATGGTGTGTCTTGGACTCCACGAGCACTGGTTTAACCACCAGGTCATAAATTCGTCTGGTATCTTCAGAATTTGTGGCCTGGGAAAAGATCTTTTCCCTCTCTCCTGGTGGTATTGGTGTGGGTTTTTTCCTCTTCTTTTTTTTTTTCCCCCCTCTTCCTTTTGTGTTTTTTTTTCTCCTTCTTAGCTGACTTTGAGCAACATGGGGCTTGGATTTGCAGTGGTTTAAGTTCCACTGAAAATATTCCCTGATCAGAAAGATGAAGAGCGTGTGATGAAGGAGCCCAATCTGTTTGCAAGAACATTCCAGCTTTTCTTTGGTAACAGCAGGTTGATCCAGGGGCATGAGCTGAGTCATGGAGTCCTGATGTTTTGATGTCTACTTTTTTATTAGAGGACCTAAACTTGAAGACACCTCTAAAATCAGCCTGGAGAGAGGTTCAGTGATGTTTCTGTTACCTCTATGGCTCCTGGGTGTCTGGCACCAGAAACACCCTCTCAGCATCTTTGCAGATCTTTGCTTCCTAATTCCTCCTTTCAGTTTCTAACTTCTTGTTTCACAAACATTCAGTTCTGACAGCCAACTGCCTCCAGTTCTGGGGGGGATAGGGGTTGTGCAAGAAACATTTGCCCATATACTGAAGCTGATAGCAGCCATTGCTGCAGATGAAAATCTCCAGCATCTGTGGTGGGACTTTGCTGAAGGAATGAGGAACACCTGTGGGACAGCACACTGCTCAGCTGCTCTGGTTTAGGAGCCCAACCCAACCCTCAGTCCCTGCTTAGGGGAGTGAGGAACTTCACAGTGTGCTGGAGGGTGTCTGTGTCCTGACACTTGGCCACAATAACGATCATCAGAATCCCAAATGCACTGTGAAGAGAGGAAAGCAGTTATGAATTCAGCTCATCTGGAGCCTTGGGAAGCCAAGGAGGCAGATCACACTTGGGTGGAGCAGGAAGGCATATCATGCTGTTTGGAACTCCCTGCTAGCTTGACCACAGATTTAAAAGCTAAGATCTCTGCAGGAGAACATCAGGAGGACACCAGGAAGGAGGGTATGAAGCACAGGGCAGGGTGGCTGGGGCTGCTGATGTGGAGAAGGATGAATGCCAGGCACCAAGCTGGTAGCATCACCTCTGTGACAAGGGAAGCAGCTGGCTTCACACACTGCTTTTCTCAGTTACTGCCTTGGGGATGGGACCATGCCCATCCAGCCCCTGGGAACAGAAGGTCCAGGAGGTCTCTGCTTCCTTCCTGTTCACAGCAGGTGCTGTGTGTGGCCAGGCCCTGGGGTGTTTTTAGGGAAAAGGAGATGGTTGGAGTAAATCTGGTACAAAATCCTGCTCAGCTCAAGAGTCTTCAGAAAACTCTTCGCTGCTTTTTCCACCTCTCAGACAGGAGCTGATGAAACCCTGCAAGGAGCATACCATCAGATAAAAGGAACAGGATTCACATGGAAATGGGGAAGCTGTTGGGCTCATGATTGTATTTCTGTTTGCTGGCTCCTAGCTGTGGTCAGCCCAAGGAACGTGCCTCTGAAAGTGTCTCCTCGGCGCTCGCCATGCGGCAAGCACATGGTGGGAGCTGGGCTGGTCCAGCTCTCCTCTCTGCTGTGAGACTTCAGCTGAATCACCCAGCAATTAGGTAAGAAGAAAGCTGAAGTAGGCTCTCAAGTTGCCAATACAAGTAGTAGAGAGCAACTTACATCACGAGCCTGAGGTTAATGCATTTCGCAACAGCACATGAAAAACTCTTAGCAGATTGTTCTTTATGCAATGGTTAAAAGAGGGGAGGGGGAAGGTGCTGTGTGACCCCATGGCAATGGGGAGAAGCCTGCTCTTGGGCTCATCCCCCTCCAAATATCCCATAGCAAAGATGAAGAGGGAAGAACTAGTATTTGTGGTGTGTTTCTGACAAGTATAGATAGATATATTTTAGAGTTTTATGTCCCAGTTTGCATGAATGACCATGATATTACACTGCTTGAAGAGAACTTTGGCAGCTCTTTACTGCTGTTTTACAGCACAGTTGTTCTTAGAAACAAAAGGTTTGAATTAATGGTGTTTTAATGCACAGGATATGACAGAAATGAAATGCAGAAACAGTTGGCTTGCACACTGGGATCCAAGTCAAAAGAAAATTTGGCCGTAAGCCTGCAGCCCTCCTCTGGGACACCCAAAAGGGGTGTGAACATTAACTCATACAGCAATAACCCTGGTGATCATCAGCCTGCCTCCAGACTCCCACTAATGCAATAATTGAATAAAACCCATCTTCAATTGTCCTATTAAAAAGCAACTTTGAATACTGGGTAAGGACACAAAAAGCAAGAACAAACCCAGCATCCTGAGCCATTCAAAGGTCTGGGGAGCTGCAGTTCTCCTGTTAAACAGGAGACCCTGTCAACAGAGTCCTAAGTTTTGGGGTTTATCTGTTAAGATTTAGGAAACTATTAAAAAAACCCCAAACACTGCAGCTTATTTTTGCTTTTTTGTTTTTCCAAGACAATCCAAACCCTCCAAGCACTGAACCAGAAGGCAGGGATGATTATCATCCAACTATCTCTGACATTTCCTTCAGGCTTTTTTGAAACACTCCAAGACCTCTTTCTATCTTTGTCAGTGTCCTCCTCTGCTGCCTACAACCATGTGCCTTAACTCCTCCATCTTCCAGCCTCCAACTTGCCTCTGCTGTTTCATGCAAGAAGGATGCATTGTGGGGTGGATGACGACCGCTTCGTGGTGGTGCCAGCTTGTTCTACAGACTTGACTCTGCTTGCCTTTTTCCCTTTTTTTTTTCTTGAGTAATTGGGAACAGGCAGAAGTTTGGGTATTAAAGAAGAGGGGGGGGAAAAAAAAAGAATGTTCCACATAATTTAGAGAAGTTAACAAAGCATGAAACTAAATAAAAAAACACCATCCGGTGCTGATCTCAACGTTTATATATGCATGAGTGCGTCTAGCTGTATAGAATATGCTTGAACTAGGTCCATCTTTGCAGAACAAGCCTCTTGCTGTTGCTCTGCACAGTATTTTGAAGACTTTTTTGGGCCAGATTGGTTTTATGAACCATGCTTGAATGCTTCAGGTTTCCTGGTTTGTGTCCTTGGCCATGCCGCTGGCATCTCTCTACACTTTCACAGCAGTATCTCAGAAAGGCAATCCTCTGGGCACCCTGTGGAGGTTTGATCAACCAAAGTAACCACCTTGGTTGGGATCTCCTTGCCTTCAGCTCTTCCTCCTTGCCTTCAGCTCTTCCTCCTTGCCTTCAGCTCTTCCTCCTTGCCTTCAGCTCTTCCTCCTTGCCTTCAGCTCTTTCTTATAGAAAGGTCGCTAAAGAGGAAGAATTAATACAGTCAAGAGCCCATGAGTCCAACTGCCTACACTCACTGGCATTGCTCTTGCAGAAGAGGATGCAGAAGCTCAGTAGGATGCTGTCAGCCTGGGGAGGTCAAAAATGGGAGGTCCAGAGCCAGAAGCCATGGTTTGAATGAGATACCATCAAGGGAAGAAGAACCAGCAGGTTCCTCCTGCAGATTTTCCAGTGGCCACATCCACAAGTACAATGACATCCAGGACATCCTTTGCCTACATGGACCATGCCACTAACAACCCTTACATTCACTTCTCATCTTCAGGAGGATGGAGCTCCCTGGAGCTCTGGGCATCCTGCTAGTGGATCTTGGCCCCAAAGTGCAGAGTGGTTTGGTCAGGGAATGCCTTAAGCATTGACACTGGCAGCTGGCTTGTGTCTGTCAGTGTGAGGCTCACCATAACATAGTAAAAATTGATTCCTTCTACATTTCTTCTGTTCTTACTCTGAGCCCCAGCTTAGACACATGCCTAGCCCCTTGCTAGCAGAGTTGATTTCCTGGTTGTGATTAGGGATGGTTTACATCTATTTCCTAACGTTGTTTTCCTTTTATTATTGTCATTTAAGCAGAATTCTGTGTGTCATTGCTTTTGCTGAGACATCTGCACTTCAGAAGACTTTTGCCAACTTCAGTCTTGAAATGGGATGTAGAAATCCACACAGCCAGGAGGGCTTGCACTGGCTGAGACTCTGACCCAACCTTCCTCCTGTGAAGTCTCAACCTCCCTGTCACCCCACCAGCTCCAACCCAAGCTGCAAGAGGCACTGGAGGAATCAGAGAACATGGAACAGTGCAGTCTGTGGAAAGTGTGAAGTCAAAACAGTCCATGAGAAATGGCCACCAGGATGAGTAATAATGAGGTGTCAGATTGTCACTTCTCCTCTCTCTTCAGGTGGAGCTGGGCCAAGCTGGGCATGAGGAGAAGGAGCTGTAGGTGTGGGTGTGCAGCAACTTCTTTGCTCACTTTCCTTTCAAGGAGAAAGTTGGCAGCTGCTGGACAAGTTCTGTTGCAGATTTCTTTCCTCTCCTCCCCAGCTCAGCCTTCAGGATGAATTGAATCTTCCCCTACCCATTCCCATATCCAGAAAGAGGGAGAAGGAAGGTGACAGGGAAACTAGTAGTCTTCATGAGCTTATTTTTTCCTCCTGAAATTAAGTCATACAGCTAAATAAGGAGGTGGATTCACTGCTTCCATTAGTCCCCTGCTGTGGTACAAGGGTGAGTGAAGCTCTTCCCTTCAGCATTGGGATTTGTCTGTCCTGTGTTTCAGGTACATCTTCACCTTCTTCAGAAGAGCTGTGGGAGTTAGTTCTTTGCTGAAGGCAGGGCAGGACTTTCAGATGCATTAGGAGGCTGTACATTAATGTACACCTCAGTCACATGGTTTAGTGGTGACTTGGCAGTGCTGGGTTGATGGTGGGACTTGATGATCTTCAAGGTCTCTTCCAACCAAAACGTTTCTATGGTTCTATGATGATGAAGTGGACTCCATAGGCAGAGCACTTCATGTTCTGGAAGAGCAGAATGGACTCAGGATCACTATTTCTTCTACTGAAGAAATGGGAATGATGGTTTGACTGCAGCCACATCTCATGGGACTCTCTGATTTCCCTCACACCCTGGTTCAGCTGGGAATCACTGTGCAGTTGGGGTCTGGGATTTACCTCCTTCCCCCCAAAAATAGAATAATTCAACATTGTGCTCCATTGTGAAAGTCCCACTCATGCAGTCAAAACAAAATGTTCTGACCTTCTTCACACAAGATTGTGTCATGAGCCCTGATTCCTCCTCCACTCTTCTGGCTGCTTATAGAGTTTAGTCCTTTTCCTTTGGCAGCATCCCTCTGGTTTGATGAGGTCTGTCAGGGGTTGTTAAGGTAGGTCCTGACTCCTTGGCAATCCAGTACAAGAAGTGGTTTCCCCAGCTGAAAACCAGCCCTCAGATCCCAGCTGGCTCCAAAAAACCAAGTGTCATTGAGACAAAAATTGGTGCACATTTGAGCACTGCCCTGTGCTGTGTGGGAGAGATGCAGCAGCTTGTAGGGATGTTGCCTTGCCCCTGAGCCATTATTCTTCATCAGGGACATGTCTAAGCCATGTCTCCCTGTTCCAAGTTCTCCTGCTCTCCTGCTTTACCTTCCCTACCAGTCTCATCCCTGTTGGATGAGTATCTGCCCCTACATTATAAACAAACCTCCAGTTCTTCTGCTGGGAACAATGGATTTAAGCACCTGCTGGGGTGTCTGAGACTGGAAGATTCCAGCTTCCTCTGTGGTTAGAGATGTAGATGTGACAACTAAAGGAGCACGTGTAGAAAGGAGAGAGGTGGTTGCAGCCTCTCTCTGTCTCCCACAGCTGTTTAGGGATCTCATAGCTCTGTAAACTCAGTGATTTGAGTGACATTTTTGATATATGTGACCTGTTAGAGCAGGTCCAGAGGAGGCCATGAAGAAGATCAGAGGGCTGAAGAACCTCCCCTATGAGGACAGGCAGAGAGAATTGGGATTGTTCAGTCTGGAGAAGAGAAGGCTTTGGGGGAACCTTCTAGCAGCCTTCCAAACCTAAAGGAGGCCTATAGAAGGTGGGGAGAGAGATTCTTTACCTGGGTAGAAAGTAATAGGACAGGGGGGGAATGACTTCAATCTGAAGGAGGGAAGATTTAGATTGGATCATAGGAAGAAATTCTTTACTCGGAGGCTGGTGAGGCACTGGAACAGGTTGCCCAGAGAGGCTGTGGCTGCTCCATCCTTGGCAGTGTTCAAGGCCAGGTTGGATGTGGCCCTGGACAACCTGGTCTAGTGTTTAGCATACCTGCCCTTGTCAGGGGGGTTGAAGCTAGATGATATTTAAGGTCCCTTCCAACCCAAACCATTCTATGAATGTATGAATTACCTGTTCCTTGATAATGACTTTAAGAGGGCCTGCAGGAAAGATGGGGAGGGAGCCTCTATATCAGGGAGTGTAATGATAAGATAAAGGATAATGATTTTAAACTGAAAGAGGAGAGATTTAGATCATAGGATCATAAAATCACTGACTGGTTTTTGGGGGAAGGGACCTTTCAAGGTCATCTAGCCCAACCCCCCTGCAGTCAGCAGGGACATCTGCAACTTGACCAGGTTGCTCAGAGCCCCAAGGTCCAACCTGACCTGGAATGGCTTCAGGGATGGAGCATTTACCACCTCCTATCCTCAGCTGCCACCAGCATCCCTCACTGGTGTGTCATCCATAGGAAGAGGGGTGGGGATTAATTTATAGACATCCCAAAGCAGATAGAGTCTCTGTTTGGATTTGGAACATGTACAAAAGAAAGGGCTCTCCCCAAACATGCTCCTCAAATCAATGTGAGATCCTTCCAGAGAGCAAGGGAGAACCAAGAAGTTCACAACCCATGTTCCTCTAGAGCAAAGACTCCCAGAGAGGTAGCCTCAGGCTCTTCCACCAGGCAAGGTGGGATACTCCAGCTCTGGCACTGCATTGCCATGGCAATGGGTGAGGATACAATTTCCTATTGCCTCAATGTACTACATCCAGAAATAGCAGTTGGAGAGGGGAAAACAAAACCACCACTTTTTTCAAACTGTGAAATTCCACAGCCCTTGTCCACAAAGGGTGAATTTGCCCCAACCAGGACAGGGCTGGGTGGAGAAGGCTGTTGTGTTTACTGTAGCAAAGCAACAGTAGTTAATGTGAAAGACCATTCCAAGGCTGGGTTTTTTATTCCTTGAGGTCCCTTTGAATTAGGGGTTTTAGCAGCATTATTGAGTCAACTGGTAAACATGGTAACTGTTGCTAGCAGCATGCAACAATTAAGCAAATTAATCTCAACCCAGGCACATGCTGTCATGCTCAGATGCCTGCTAGTCTGGCTGCCCCTGTGAAATCAGAAGAGATTTTTGCTCCCTTCTCCTTGACTGAACTGGTGTTAGGTTTTCCAACCCAAAAGTGGCTGAGATGCCTTCATAGTCTGATGCACCATAGGAAAAAGCCTGCCCTTCCCAGCAGGGAGCAGGCAACTGACAAAGTGACAGTGATGGACAGGTGAGATCTTGTCCTTCCTAGAGGTCAGGGGGAGAAGAAGCAGCCATTGTGATGTTCATTACCTTCCAGGTAGTTGTTATGCCACCAGGAATCTCCTATTCACTTTGGGAAGGCTTGAAAAGCTGCCAAAGTGCTGGGCAGGCTTCTAGTGTAGAAATCCACGTGGGCAATGGGGCTGAGACTGGAGCAAGTGCAGGGACTGATGCTACCAGCAAACCTAGTGCTCAAGAAAACACCATAACAGACCCAGTTCCTGACCATTTTGCCCAGCCTCTACATCTGAGGCTTTCCATAGCTCAGCATAAGGTGTACTGCAGACTGTAGGCTGCAACAAATCAAAGCAGCCAGAAGCCAGAGTCATTTCTGGTGATGGAGAAGACAGACTCAAGTGACCACCTAGTGCCAAGTGCTGTAAGCTCAGGCTTTGCTGATGTGCAGGAAGAACATGGAGCTGCCAGCTGTGAACATTCAGCACAACTCCACCACCCTTCCTACCACCAACAGCCAGAATGAAAACATCAATGTATTTAAACCTTAAATGAGACCAACTGAAGCAGAAAAAGGCAGAGCTGCTGTAGCTCAGCTGAAGACCATTCAGTCCCCCTGAGAAATACTCATTTGTTAGGAACTTCTGGGTTTCAACCAAAGAGAAGACAGCAACAAAAAAACCCCACAACCCAAGTGACAGACTGCACAAGGGAGTATGAAAGACCCTTGGAGAGGATGCATGTGTTACCTGCACCCACCCATCCCAGCCCTGACATTTAACCACTCTCTAAGCAAAGAGGTGTCCTGTTACTGCACAAAAGTCCCACTATGGCCCAGGAGACCAGTCTGCTGCTCCTTCCCCTGGCTGCTGTGTTGCTGATGGCTACCAAGACTGTCAGGTGAAGGAAATTATACTCCATGAACATCCAACATCTTCTTCTTCCCAACAGAGGTGGTGAAGGTGGCTTGTGGAATGAAACTGGGGAGAGCTTGGTCAGCCCTTCCTAAGAAACTACAAGGCATTGAAATCCAAGCCAGCTTGGTAGACTCCAAAAAGATTTGAAATGCTGCTTCCTTTCCCTTATTTACAGGAACACAGAAACCCAAGACATTAAAAGGCAAGACATTTCCTGGGAAATTCTTGGCATTTCTGCTTGGAATGTTTCATGCTCCTTCTGGGGGATGGGTTCTCAGGAAAGCACAGAGAGGAAGGATGTATTGTCCAGGGAATGATGCAATGGCACACAGCTTGGTGACCAACAGGATGCCCAAAATATCATTCCAAGTTAAAAAGAAAGGAAATAAAAAGCCACTGCAGTGTGAAGATGGGGAAACTGAGGCACAGGCTGATGTAGGTGAGCAGGAGAGATGCAGATACCCCACTGTGGGCTGAGCAGCTAAATTGGTAAAAATTGCTGACTGAGAATCCTTTGTCCTCCTCCCATGGGTCCTGCAGGACACATGGCTGGGACAGAGGTGACCAGAGGGTGAAAGCTAGAGGCTGCAGGGAACTTTGGAGACAGCAAAGAGTAAAAGCTGGAGGCTGCAGGGAACTCTGGAGACAGCAAAGGGTGGAAGCTGGAGGCTGCAGGGAGCTCTGGAGGTAGCAAAGGGTAAAAGCTGGAGGCTGCAGGGAACTCTGGAGACTGCAAAGGGTGAAAGCTGGGGGATGCAGGGAACTCTGGAGACAGCAAAGGGTGAAAGCTGGAGGCTGCAGGGAACTCTGGACACAGCAAAGGGTGAAAGCTGGAGGCTGTAGGGAACTCTGGAGGTAGCAAAGGGTGAAAGCTGGAGGCTGTAGGGAACTCTGGAGATAGCTCATCTCCAGGAAGTCAGAGCAAGAGATGGCCCTGAGCCTCTGACAGAGCAAAGGCCAGTGCAGAAAGTGCTTTGAGCTGAGTCAAGCCACCAGCCCAGGGGGACTTTGGGCTGCAGAAAGGCTGAGAAAAGGCTTCACTCTTTAGCCCGTGACAACAGAAACCCATCCAGCTGAAAAGCTGTGGTCAGAAGCTCTCTAGCTTGGAGGTCTGCACTGGAGCAAGTGAGCTCTTCAGCAATGCAACAAGAACCTCAAGCAGATCAGCAAGGAAATCACCCCCTGACAGTAGCTAAAAATACAGTGGAGCAGAAAACATCTCTAGGCAGGCCAGGGCCAACAGGAGTACCTCTCCCCAGCAGACTTCTCTAACCACTCCAACCCCTCCTGCCTTCTTTTTTCCCTTTTTTTGCTTTTTTTTTACCCTCTTCTTTTTTTCCTTTTTTCATTTCTTTTTTCCTCTTCTTTTCTCTCCTTTTTTTTTCTTTTCTTCTATTAAACTGAATTGGATGGGACTTGACTTCCTCTTGTGACAAAAATTACTTCCCTAGGACTGAGTGGAGGAGAGAAACCAGAAAATAAATATGTTAATTTTTCCTCTGAGGCCCAGAGAAGAGAATGTGAAAAGAGAAGCTGGATATGCAGATGGATAAATGATTAACCAGGCTCTATCCTTTATCTGTCTGGAAGTCTCTGGAAAAAAATAAAGGTTAAGAAAAGAGCACAGAAGCAACTGGCCATGGACCTCATTAATCTGTCTCTTTTTGTTGGCACCAGCCAGGTAGCAGGACCCCCAGGGACTATCAGCATCCACTTGCAACATATTTCTTTGATAACCAAAGCAGTTTGTCATGTCCAGCAATGACTAAGTGGTGGATTTTGCACTCTTACCTTACCTTACCCCCAATGTTTTTGGATCACAGGACAGCACAATAATCAGCTTGGCAAAGGAGCTTGGCCAGGCAATGTCTTTATATCATTTCCAGAGAGAAAAAAATTAAACCCTTGAGTTTGTAGGAGAGAGAGAGAGCTTGGGTTTCTCTAGAGCTGAAGAGAAAGGGAGAGCTGGAAGGAGAGGAAAGCATCTGAAAACACAACTCTCCTTAATGAGGGATTCTTGAGCAGCATTGGTGGGGTTTTCCCAAGGGTTTTCATTGTTTTGCAGCCTATGTTCCCAATGTGCTCTACATGCAAAGCAGAGGAAAACCATCAGGAGGAGGTTCTGGAGGCTGCTAACATCATCCTCTTCTGCTCAGCCAGCCCTGGGCCTTTGGACCTCCCTGATCTTCATGCCCAGGTATTTTTCAGAGGATTAATGCCCAGGCCATGTCCACACCACAGCACATTCCCTGCACTGGAAAGAGCCAACACATCTCTGTCTCTGGGTCTTTGCAGCAAAAAGCTGCTGCCATTGAGCACCACCACCCCTGTGGCTCCAGACACTGGGGAAACCTCTCCTGTGAGGACAGCCTGAGAGAGTTGGGGTTGTTCAGCCTGGAGGAGAGAAGGCTCCAGGGAGACCTTACTGCAACCTTGTAGTGCTTAAAGGGAGCTTACAAAAAACAGGGAGAGAGACTTCTTCCATGGGCAGAGAGTGACAGGACAAAGGGTGATGGTTTCAAAGTGGAAGAGAGGAGATTCAGATTAGATGTTAGGAAGAAATTCTTTACCCAGAGGGTGGTGAGGCTCTGGGACAGGTTGCCCAGAGAGGTTGTAAATGTTCCATCCCTGGAAGTGTTCCAGACCAGGTTGGATGTGGCCCTGGGCAACCTGGGCTAGTGGATGACATCCCTGCCTATGGCATAGGGGTTGGAACTAGATGGTCCTTAAGTTCCTTTCCAATACAAACCATTCTCTGTTTCTGTGATTGATTCCATGATGGATTTTATGGTTCTGTGACTAATTCTCTGCTTCTGTGATTGATTCTATGGTTGATTCTCTGATTGATTCTGTGATTCATTCTCTGACTGACTCTATGATTCCATGACACTGAGGCACAGCCTGGGGACAGACCCAGGTATCAAACAGGTTGGGTTATCCTATTTCACAGATCACTGAGCCAGCACATTCACCAACTCCCACTGAGCCTCCAGCAAGTGGGACAGAGGAAAGCAAGCAAGAGGGGACAAGAAAAGAAAAGCAAATCCAATCCACTTTTTCCTCCCTTTCATCAGGGAATGTGGCAGGCAGTGCCCAGGGAAGGAGGAGAATGGGTTAAAGTGATGTCTTCAGGAGGAGATCAGAGGAGACCTCCCTTTGTCAATCTGGAGAGCTTGCCAGATATTGGGTTGAATAATTAAACAGCTACTTAACCCTCTGGCCAGCATGTCTGCCCTGCTCCTGACAGCCTCTACTTAAGTAGCTATGGCAACCATTTGGGAGCCAGCCTGTTGACTGCAGAATATGGAAATCACAAAGATTTCATTTTGCTGTAGCACAAAAAAAAAACCCCAACCCAAACCCAACTTGTTTGATCAGAGAGTTGTGGCTTTTCTACAGCTTTCAGCAGAGCAGCAGTTCTATATTCATATGTCCCCTTCAGATGTCACTTAACAGCTCAGAAAAACCCCCAAACAAACAAAAAACAAAACCAACAAACAAAGAAGGGCCAAAATATTCTAGAAATTAAGAACAATTCATGGCCTTTTTCTGGGCTGGATTAACATTTGAGGTGCTGGCTGGAGGGAGCTGCCTCTGCTTCATTCTGATGTCAGAAGGGCTGGAGATAACATCTACCCCAAGGATGTCCAAAGGAGCAAGGCAGTAGGAAGGGTGGTGGGAATCCCTGCAAGGAGAGCTCAGAGGATATAAGAGCCAAGGAGAGGAGCAGTCTGAAAAGCTTCAGAGGCTAGAAGAGACTCCTTCTAGCTGAGAAGGTTCTCAGGCCTTGGCCCAGGCTGCCCAGGGAGGTGGTGGAGTTACCATCCCTGGAAGTGTTCAAAAACCATGGAGATATGGTGCCTGGCCCATGGTTTAGTGGTGCCCATGACAGAGTTGGGTGGATGATTGGGCTGGATGATCTCAGAGGGCTTCTTCAACCAGAATGATTTCATGATTCTACAACTCAAGGAGCACCCAGAGGAGGCTGGAGGGGTCAATGAGATAAACCAAAGACCAGAGACCATCTGGTTCTGCAAAGCAAGGAGGTGAAGCCCTGAAGTGGGGGTATCCCTGCAGCAGCATCTGCTCTGACCCTGCAGGGAAATTGAACTGGAGGCAAATGGAAGAGCTGAGCCACAGCCAGGAGATGGAAAGGCAGTGGCAGAGCTTCCAGGTGAGGAAACAGGATTGCATCCATCACCAAGAGTGGCCAGCACAGAGCAGGCTCCAAGTGGAGAGATCAGGTGCAGATTATCCATTCACTTGGAAAATGCTGTTTCCAAGCCAGGTTGTCTTATAGCCACATGAGGAAGACATAAGAGGAGAAGATACAAGGGACAAGCAGCAGTCTGTTTTCATCCCATCTCTCCACCTCCATAACAACTGACTGGCAGGAAGCTCCCCCAGGAGACTTATTCATGCACAAAGACCAGAGGCATTTAGCTCTGGCCTTGAGGAAAGGACTTCAGAGTTCCACATCACTGCTCTTATCCTGCTTTTCCTCTCTGTACCAGCTTGTACCTCTCTCTTCCAGGCTGCATTCCTAAAGGAAGCTGATTGACAACCTGGGTTAAGGAAGGAAGGACAGAAGCACAGAAACATCAGCTGTCTGCTCTGAGGCTGGCACTGGGTAGCCAAAGGCAATGACTCAAAGCATTTGTTCTTTCTTTCTGGAGTGTCCATGGGGTGGAGGTTGAGGCAGAGAGAAGAGGCTTGAGTGGAAATGCTGAAATTCAAACCACATGGTATCAAAAGCCAACCATGTGCATCAAAGCATGAACAATTGTAGCCTACAGAAGCCAACAAACCTTTGCCATCAACAGTGATGGGACTGGCCTGGCCCCAGGGGTTACATTACAAGCTACTGCTGATTCATACTAAAAAGGTCTTCCCTCAGCCCTTCCCCTAGGTCCTCTGAGGCTCAGAGCCCTGCAGGCAGAATATATACAGAATATACACCCACCTTGGCCATGGGAGAGTTCTTCTCCATTTGCAGAAACTCTAGAGTGTGCAGAAGAAATCAGGAACTATCTAGAACCAAAACAACCACCCCTCTAGCTGGCCAGGAGGGAGGTGCCCAGCAGAACCCAACTTTTCCTTGCAGGAGACCTGCAGACACCTTCTCATTGTAACATAGCTCCTTTGCAAACAGGGGCAGGAGGAATGCAAGGAGCCAAAGTACCTGCTCCATCTCATCCTTTGATGGCATCAGCAGGATGCAGCTACCACCTCCACAAGCTAAACCCTGCCCATGGGGAGCCTGCTTCACTGCCAGGACCATCTGATGCTGTGGCATCACAGCTCATCACAAGTGGAGCATCAACAGTTTTCAGCCCTGCAGAAGGCTATTGCTCTTAGTGTGGTATCAGCAGTCAGACAACCCCTTCAGAAGCAGGACCCAGTGTGGTGGAGCTCCTAAGTGCTCCAGAATTGCAGCAAAATCATCATCCTGGCACTGTGGCTTCTCAGCAGTGGAGCTGGTGGGCAGCAGCTGACTGTTCAAGCTGCCAAGGGAGCTAGAGGATATAGTTAATGGGAGAGCTAAAGCTCATTTTTCTCATCCCTGGTAAACTCCCTCCTCAGTTAAAAGCTGTAGCAGCTTGACCCAAAGAGCATAGGCTCTGCAGCTGCTGGCTGGGACAACTCCTGACCTCTGTGGACTGGCAAAGATGGGAGGCTCTTGTAACAGACACCCCAGGAGGTTGCTCTGGCTCCTGCGTGGGCTGAGCTCTTCATGTCTAGCCTGGTGTTGGAGCTCAATTTGAAATGCTTGGTGTAAGAGTTCCCTGGGGCTTGGGGGGGTTCTTCTGAGGCATTGCTGCAATGCACAAAAGTCACATTTATGATAAAAAAAAAAAATACACTACAGGAATGACAACTTCCCCCAGCTTGACTCACTGTTTGGGTGGAGGTTGAGTCACAGGAACACCCAAGGCTCTGTCCACCTCTCTGGGTCTCCTTTCAGCTAGGCAGATCCTCCAGAAGTCAGCTGGGTGTCTCCACAGTCTTCTTACTTAGAAGACTTCAGACCTGGTTTGTCTTTTGGAAGCAACCAAGAGAAACACAAGAACAGCTCTTCTAGGAATAACACTGGAAGTTTTTGGGGTCTGGCCAGATAAACAGGATTGTGCAAAAGGCTTTGGTGAGTGTGTGAGGAGTGGGGAGGAAGGGAGGACCTGAGTGATGTTCCTTTTATCCAAGGTGCAGTGTGGAAAAGGCAGCACAATTTTCTGGACAAATAGTTTATCTGCATCAGCTAGGATGATGGAAGACCCCAAAGGCTCCCAGAGTCAGTTCTGGCCCATTGACCACAGAAATTATCCTGTCTTTCAAAGTTGTCTGAATAAAGCATGCAGAAAGCCAGCTGGCCAGAGGACACTAATCCCATGCTGGAAAAGGTTTTCTCTTCTCAGCCATCTGCCTAGGGTTTGTTTTTTTTTTTTGCTGTCCATAATTATCTGTCAGCTAAGTGCAGAATGGGTCAGGCTTGGTCATCAGCCATCCTTGAGTAGAGAACAGCAGGAGAGGACCTCACTGGCATCCATCCAAAAGAACTCCTTTTCCTTTCTAGGAAGGCATCAAGCCCAGGCCATGGGACATGTCCTTCTCAATACCCAATCTAACAGCTGGTGAGGACATCTCAGGGTGCTTAGAGGTGGTCTGAAATGTGTCAGCTGCAAAGAAAGCACTTCAGCAATTAAATGGAACTCAAGCAATGACCTGACCTTGAAATATCTCCAGTGAGAAGAGATCAGAAGCCTTGGAACAAAGCCTCACAGGCATGAAGACACTGAGCAAGCCATTTGCTGATGGCCTCTAGTTTGCTTGGACAACCTCTGAGCAGTCCTGCCCAAAGACCACCTGCCTGTCACTGCTCTGGGCACTCTTCCACCCATTGCTGGGATAACTAGGCTCAGAAGATTGCACTGCATGAGCTTCCAGGGCTCAAACTCCAGACCAGACTCCAGATAAAGTTAAGGGGACAAGCTGCTGAGCAGAGTGCTAATTGTGCCCCACTGGAGACTTGTTCCATGTGCAGTCCTCAGCCAAAGGGACTCAAAAATGGAAATTCCAGTATTTCAAAGTGAGTTTTCCTAATCTCAAAATAATGATAACTAAAAAAACAAGTCCTGGTCAGAAACACTAAAGAAATGGTAGAGGAACTTCTAAATGGGTGTGAAAACCTGCTGGTGTTTAAGATGAACAATCCCAACAGCAAAGTTTTATTGACCACCCACAAAAATGGAATGTTGGGGGGGAAAAGAAAAAAAATCACTATTTTTACTTGAAAATTGATCTGCAAGGGAAATCCTAAGTCTTCTTAGAACATTGCCTCAGTCAGTCCATTTCAAGGGCCATAAAGCAGCAGCAACCAAACCCAGCTCTTGTTGACCCTTCAATACCCTGAACAATTTCACTTCCTTGCCTAAAGCACATCAGGCTTTTCCCAAGCCCAATATTCCTTCAAAGGATACTCCAGAACATTTCCTCCAATAAAAGAAAGAAATACCAATAAGGAATAAGATTTCAGCAGAACTTTTCCACTGGGCTGCCACCTTGGTAAGACCTAGGTCTGTCTGTGGTCAGTTGAATTTTGCCTTTCCAGTCTGCAAGTTTATTGTCCATTAATAATTCCCAGTATCCATTTCATTCTGCAGGAATGAAGGGATTTAAGGGCTCATGTGTTCCTGTGAGCAGCACTTTGCTGCTTTCTTGAACTGGAGAAAATTATTCTGCCTCTCCTTGTCATCCTAGCAAGGCTGGGCTGGATAGATTACACCATGCCATGAAAAATCACTCACAGTTCAGGAGTTTAAGTATGTGCTGGGCTCTAAGGGCAAGCACCCTCCAGCCTGCATTTTGCTCCTTGGCACTGAAGATCTTTACTGGCTTGCAGCTCCTCATTGAATAGAAGAAGAATGCAAGGCCATGGGAGAGGTCTTTACACACACACACTTCAAAACACCTTTTACTTTCCTCCTCTCCAAACAAGATGATTGCATTTAAGCCTTCTCACACCTTCTGGCCTTTTTCTTGCCTGTTTCTGGCTCCTTCCAAAAATCACAGAGAGAATCATAGACTGGAAGGAACCTTTCAAGCTCATCTAGTCCAACCTCCCTGCAGTCAGCAGGGACATCTGCAACTACAGCAGGTTGCTCAGAGCCCCAACCAACCTGACCTGGAATGGTTCCAGGGATGGGACATCTCCCACCTCTCTGGGCAACAAGGGCCAGTGTCTCACCACCCTCCACATGAAAAATCTCTTCCTTCTATCTAGTCTAAATCTCACCTCTTTTCATTTCAAACCATCACCCCTTCTCCTATCCCTACAGGACCTATTGAAAAGTCTATCCCCATCTGCTTATAAGCCTCCTGTAAGCATTGAAGAACCTTCTGTCCTGCTGGAGATGCAGCAAGAGAAATTCAGTGCAGTATTTAAGCATCATTCACTTTGTGGAATGACATCAAAATGCCTTTGGTCATGTTTTCTTTAGGTCTTGTTAGATTGTTGAGCTACCAGGTGGCAATACTGCTCTTAGCATCAGGAAACAGGCAGTGCAGGGTCCTGTGTGGCTGAGCAGAGATTAGCAGGCAGGACCCTGCTGAGAAGCTGGTGGGTTGCAAAGGCTGTGATTAGCCTTAGTTCCCAGGGTGGGGGAAAAAAAACTGCTTGGGAAAACAGGCTGTGATTCTAAGCTGAGATTCCAGGAGGACAGGGTTGTCCCTGTTCCAAGACTGATATCAAGAAGATAAATTGGGGAAAAAAAAAGGGAAAATAATGAAATGATATCAAGCCAGGCTCCAGCTCTGTGTTAGAGAAACCATCTGCAACGTTCTGGGTTTCTGCTGCAGCTCAAGGGGGTGAAGCAAAGTGACAGAGTGAGATACCAGAGGAAAAGACCACCCAAAAGAAAGCTCTAAGTCATCTAAGCAGAGACAACTGTGAAATCTGCCTTCACTTTCATAAGCTTTAATGGCTTTTGGACACCCAAAAGTTCAAGCAGATTTGTACTCCTCTACTTCTCTCCCTGCTCTGTCTTAGTGTTTCAGATGGACAATGCTCCTAGCCCTGGGATCACAGAGAGCTGTTGGTGTTGGGCTCTCCCTAGTGACAACCAGGCACTCTCCCTGGGTGAGCAAAGCCTCTGTGATCACAACCAAGTGCAAGACTCCCTCCAGAAGGCCCTTGCCTTGCCTTGGGAGGGGGGTTGATGGGCTGATGCCATCAATTCCAGCAGTGAAACCATTCCCTTTCCAACCATACCATGGCATAAAGGGCTGGCTGCAAGCAGCCAGGGCTGGTTTTCTTGCAAAAAGACAAGGAGGAGAAGGAACTGCTCCCCTCTGCTCTGTGGCAAGAGGTCCCCAAGGCAAACTTCCCTGGCTAATCCTTGGAGCCAAGCCGTGCTGTGGTACGAGCCTCAGCCAGTCCCCAAAGGCTCTGCTGCTGCACAGGGAACAAGAGATCCTGTGACACAGATTAAATCTGTGGGGTTTCATTCAACTGTTGCCTGAATTGTCCTTTTTACTACTTTTTCTTCAGAAAAAAAAGGGGGGGGGAAGAGGGGAAACAAACCCTGCAAGGCTCCAAGGCCAGCTGGAATTAGCTGATAAGTTTCTTTATCATGAGTCAAATGGCAAAGGCTCTGGCTGCAACCAGGTTAATATTTTTGTCTGATGAGTTATCTCTGCACCAATTCCAGGTACAATACTCTCAGCCAGCAGTGCTTAAGTCACCCTATGGACCTGACCAGCTCACTTTTGGGTCTTACTGTGGTCTGCTGTATAACCTCACTGAGGTTTGCTGAGGGAAAAGGGCTTAGTGCAGAAGGGTGAGGTGAGCAGAGCACTGGTGGGGTATGGAGGCACCATCCCAGAATCCCAGCAGAGTGGGGGTTGGAAGGGACCTCTGTGCATTATCTAGTCCGATACTGCCTGCTCCAGCAGGGTCACCCACAGCAGCTTGCCCAGCATCACCTCCAGCTGCCTTGGGAATCTCTCCACACAAGGAGACTCCACAGCCTCTCTGCAAAGCCTGGGCCAGGGCTCCAACATCCTCACACCAAACAAGCTTCTCCTCCTGCTCAGCTGGAACCTCCTGGCTTCCAGTTGGTGCCCAGTGCCCCTTGCCCTGTCCCTGGGCACCACTGAGCACAGTCTGGCCCCAGCTTCTTGCCCCCAGCCTTCAGCTCTTGCTGGGCATGGAGCAGGTCCCCTCTGGGGCTGCTCTTCTCCAGGCTAAGCAGCCCCAGGGCTCTCAGCCTTTTCTTCTGCCAGAGATGCTCCAGTGCCCTCAGCATCTTCCTAGCCTCTGCTGGGCTCTCTCCAGTAGTTCCTTGTCTCTCTGGAAGTGGGGAGCCCAGAACTAGACCCAGGACTCCAGATGTGGCCTCCCTAGAGCACAGAAGAGGGGGAGGATCTCAGGGAGGTGAGGACTCCAGGTTCTCAGGGAGAGGAATTTGACTGTCAGGTCCAGGATTTAGGGAAAATCAGGAAAGTGACATTCAAGAAACTCTTCTTTGTCATGCTAAAGACATGAAAGTCGCTTAGAACAGCTTTGGGAGCAGAGAACTGCAACAGAGCACACTCAAAGTCCACCCCAGTTCCTTGGTTTTTCAGAGGAAAAAGAGACATTTAGTTCAGGGAGGTTCTCAGGGCACCTACTCCCCATGGCCCTCATTTATTAGAAAGAGCAGAAACCTCCTAGCACCTTAAAACACACAAACTCACCATTGTCATGTGCCAGAGCATCACTAATGTCAAGTTTCCTGCAACAGCAGGGAATTTGCTGGGGGAAATCTTCAGTGATCCTCTGCATGCTCCAAAGTCCTCACCCTGCTGACCTGTGGGAAGTCATTTCTGCACCCTAAATCAAAGGGTTTGTTTAACCCAGAGCATGGAGAAATGATCTATCCACCAGGCATCCAAGGGATTTTAATACCACTAGGAGCATAAATGCTTTGCTCAACATCCTGTTCCTAGCTGTGGCCAACTTCCAATGTTTCAGAGGAAAGAAGAAAAATGTCTCAACACCCCAGAAGCCAAATCATACTAAAAGGGTCAGAATTAAACCTTTTCTTTCCCCCTGTGGATGAGCTGCAGACCCCCTGAAGAATAGGATTCATTTAAAAGCATCTTGAACAAGCAGCTAGCAATTGTCCTTTCACATCTTCCCTCCACCTTCAGGATACAACAGACAATGAGATTGAATAAATTCAGAAGATAATCATATTTTCAGATATTTTTTTTGCAGGCTTTCATACCAAATATCCTTCAGAGATTTGCATAACATGGAGCAGGGAAAGAAACTGGAGCCTAAGTGACCTCTTTCCTTCCTGTATCAGCTGGGGCCATGTGTTGTTCCTTGTGACTCCCACCAAGCCAAGCAGGGATCTTCTGACCCCTTCCCTGCTAAACATCCCTCTTTAAATTGCCCCTTTCAGAGTAGCTATACAATAAGCATCACCTAAACCTGGTCCTCTCTCTCCCTAATGTTCCAGCTCACTATTTCCCTCCTACCTCCTACAGTAGCCATTTGATGAAACTCCAAAATCTCTCTAGATACAGCCCAGAGGCAATGACAGAGAATCACAGAGCCATTCAGGTTGGAAGAGACCTCTAAGATCATCAAGTCCAACCACCAAGCCACTAAACCACATCCCTAAGTCCCACATCTAATGAGTTTCCAAGCCTGAAAATCCCAATTCTTTATGACCTGTCATGCAACCCCCACCACCTCACACAAAAACCCAGGGCATCTTGGGCACCAGTTCCTGCTACCTCTGCTCAGGAACCAAGGATGGCTTGAGCCTTCATCCCTTCTCAACCTCCAGGCACCCAGAAGACAACAGTCATGACTTTAGCTGTTACCCAGGGGCCTGCAGATGTGGAGCTCAGATGTTAAAGTAAACAGATAAGAAATAGGCAGATAAAGAGTGTTGCATTCTCCAGACCACCCAGGGCATATCTCCACAGCCTCCAGAGCTGGTGTATGATGGGACCTGCCTGAAGGAAGGTGTGATAAGTCCAATAATGTTCTGTACAGTTCTGTCTCTATATGCAGACACATCCATCTATCTGTATATATATATGGATAATACATAGATGCCTGTGTGTGCATCCACACATACACATTTGGAGGAGGCAACCAGCAATTCCAAGAGAAAAGCCACAAGTTAATGTATGTAATCATGTCAAATCCCCAAAGCAATGAGGGGGAAACTGCCTCTGCTCCAGGCTCTTGCTCAGTGAAGTCAAGCAATCAGCTGTGCAGCAAAAGCCTCCACAATACACTGCTGTTCCCATGGCAAAGCTCTCTCCCACCCTCCAGCCACCCACTCCTCACTGGAGCCACTGGGCATAGCTCAGCCCACTCAGCCCCCAAACCCTTTGCTACCTCCTTCTTGGCTCCCATCTCCTTCCCAAACTGCTCCAGGATGCTGTGGCCAAACCATTTCCCTCTGATTCTCTCCATAATCTCCTTCCCCAGGCTCTCTCTTCCCAGCAGAACAGGGGAATTAAAAAAAAATATATTAAAAAAAGAAACAAATTAATGGGATGTGAGCTACTGTCAGAAGCTCCAAGCCTGGAGCCTGAGGTTAGTGAGAGAGAGGAGAAAAAAACCTCACCTAATTATAAGTGTGCAAAATAGAGTTTGCCTTTAGGAAATGGGAAGATGAGATGCTGAAGGGGTTGGCAAAGAGCTGCAAGACAGGGAGTCTGAAATGAATTATGCCTCAGCACAGCAACTCCCCACATGTAACCCTGTTCATCAAAAATCATTATTGTCTTCCTTCCTGAAGATTGTTCAGGGGACTGCAGATCTCCCCTTGCCTAAGGGGCAGCATGGAAATTCCTGACCACAGAGCAGAATGAAGGGTAAAAGGATAGACTGCATCTTTGGTCCTTCCTTTGGGACCTCCAGGTCAGGCAGAAGTAAAGAAGACCATCAGGATAGAGTAAGAGGGCTGCTTACATACCCATCTGACCTTGGCACTGTGCTGTCTTCTCTCAGCCTGGGCCCAGAACCTTGACCACATTCCAGGTGGGACCTCATGGCTCCATCCACAGCATCCCTGTGGCCATGGGAAACCACAGAATCAGGAAGGTTGGAAGAGACCTCCAAGATCACCAAGCCTAACCATCAACCTATCACCACCTTGCTACTGAACCATGTCCCTCAGGAGCACATCTCCAGGCTTTCTAAACACCTCCAGGGACACCTGCAGCTCTGGACCAAAGAGCACTTACAGGGAAGAGAAGCACATCCCCAAGCTGCCTCTACACCAAACACCCCAAGCTGAAGGCTTACATCCATCTCAAATACAGCCAAAAATGAGCATACAGGAACCTCAGAGCACTAATAGCTCCTAATTAACCACTTGGAGGTCAAATTAAGCTTAGAGCTAATTGAAGAAGACCTCACCTAATTGTGAATGACTTTGAGAGGGTAGCAGAACCATTTGGTTGCTGAGCAGGTAGAGGAGTTACAATTAGACATGGGCTATATTTTTCCACTCTCTCAAATGCCAGCAGCTTCTCTCCACCAGCACAATTCAACTCAGGGCTGCACTTACTTGAAAAACCCCCAACACCTTGCTCTTTTAGTTGGGAACCTTTTGCATCCACTTTAGGGTTTAATTTCTTTCTGGTTGCCTGGTCATTTCTCATCCTTTAAAGAGAAAGGAAATCATGCAGGCAGCAGGGGTTGCCCTGATGAGCAGTGGAGGAAATGGATAAACAGCTGGGGTTGTGTATGGTATTTTTATGACCTCTGTCTTACTGGTGTTCTCCTGCCATCAAATACTCATTATTGAATTCTGGTGCCTTCCCTTCCACACATGCAACTGCAATTATTAGCTTTGCCTGTGAATAAGCCACCAGTATTCATGGCTAAGAGAAGCATGCAGGCTCAGAACCCCCCCCCCCCCCAAATTTAACTGCAGAATGTATGCAATGATCTGAGCCCTCCCCATTATCAGGATATATTTAAATGCCAATTATCACTGTAACAATAAGTTTGATAGCAGCTGGGTTAAGGAAAAAAGGACCAGGTTGTAGTGGGTTGGTCTCTTCTCCCAAGAAACAAGTGATAGGACAAGAGGAAATGGCCTCAAGTTGCACCAGGGGAGGTTCAGATTGGATATCAGGAAAAATTTCTTCACACAAAGAGTTCTTAGGCATTAACCCAGGCTGCCCAGGGCAGTACTGGAGTCACCATCCCTGGAGGGGTTTGAAAACACATAGATGTGGTGCTTAGTGGCATGGTGGTGGCTTGGACTTGATCTTGGAGGTCTCTTCCAACCTTAAGGATTCTATGAAGCTTAGTGCTGAGCAGAAAGAAGCACCAATTTCACACAGCAAAGTCTGGAGGTGGCACTCAATCTTTTTACTGTCCAAGTAACCTCTAGGTCTCTCCAGCCAGTAGGGGCAGGGGCAGCCTGAGCCAGGAACAGCCACAGCCTGATTTACCCCATGGATTTACCCCTGTCAGTCACAGCCACACCAGTGACTTTGGACACTGCCAGTGGAGAAAGAGGTTTTCCTGCTTATTGCAGGATTTTGGTCATAGCCAAATGCTCCACTGCACATTTTAGCACTTGCACAGCAAATCCCAGGCTTTGATGGTAGCCCCTGGACCTTGCATTATTGGCTTACAAATAAAGCACAGTTTAGATCTCTAAACTCCAGGGTCTGAGTGGTTTCTGGGCTGCAGCAGAGCTCTGCTGTGATGTATGGTTTAAAGAGGAGTTAACTCTGGGGGGAAAGAAAACCACATGCCAGAGGCCACTGGTGGCAATCCAATACCAGTAATAACAAAGATAGCCACATCTGCTGGATGAGGAAGCTTTGCAACCAACATCCCACTACAAACCCTGTGCCATTGCCATTAAACAATGGAAAACAACACTGGGAAGGACCTGGGTTGATCATCTCATCCATCCTCCTTGCCCAGGGCTGGAGCAGTAGCTCTCAAGGGGTGCCTGGTAGCTGTGAGTCCAACTTGGTCTCAGAGAGCACCTCGAGGTCCTTCTAGGTGTGATGGGTGTGGTGTCATCTCATCAGTGTTGAGTCCAGGAGGACAATCCCTGCCCTGGTCCTGCTGGCCACACCAGTGCTGATCCAAGCCAGGCTGCCTGTTTTACATGTCCCTTCCCATTTGCTTATCACTTGTCCTTTTAGAGCTACAGCAAAGCAACATGACAGAGGCTTTATTCTTTGCAAGGAAGCTGGTTTCTGCTGGGTGACAGTGCCATCTGCATGTCCCACTCAGGTCACTGGCCATGGGCTCCCATAGCAGTGAGGATAAGAGAGGTTCTCTGGTGGTTAACCAGCTTCCTATGGGCCACCAGGACATTGGGGTAGCTCCCTTGCCTGCCCATGAGCCAGCACAGAAAGGTCAAGTGTGGCAGTGCTCTTGTGAGCAGAACTCCTGCCAGTGGAGATATTTGGCCTTGTTCTTTGCAAGCCAAATGTGTCTTGATAAATCAGAGCCAGCTTCACATTGGGGACATGGAGGGACTAAACAGTTTGTGTTTGTTTAATGAATGCATCTGGTTTTGCTCTGCTTTGGCTCTTTGCTTTTACTTATCAGGATACAAAACAACCAACCCCAGCTTCCCCAGGAGCCCAGGAGAAAGGAGGAGTGTGCTGTTTCAGGAGAGGGAATCTCTGCAGACCATCAGTCTATCTGCAGGCTGAACAAAGAGGTCAGGCAGTGTGGTATGGCATTGTAGGCCCAGGGGCTAAGCTCCTGCGATGCCATACCACAAGGCAGGATAAGGTCAGAGCCATATCTCACATAGGGAGGAGAGAAGACCTCTTACAGACTCTGTTCCTTCCCTTTCCAGGACTCTTGTCTTTTCTGCTCCATGCAGACTCTAGAGGCTACTGCTGCCTGCAGTAAATACTATTCATGCCAGTCATTTGCAGGGAGATGAATTTAATCCCATACTTGCTTCTGTATCCTGGATTGAGTCAGTGGGAGCAAGGCTGGTGAGGTGTCCCAGGTGCCTCCTCCTTGCAGCTCTGCCATGGGGTCACCCATAAAGGCAGAAGAACTGCAAATACTGCACAGATGGGAAGCTTTAGCTGGGGTTTAGCTCTCGATGCAGAAAGAAGACAAAGTAGAGGTTTGTTGGAGGTGGCTTTCAGAAGCTTGAGGCCAAAGCTATTGCTGGTCATGCTTACAAAACCAGCTCCTGAATTTGTCACCACCTTTCAGCTTGATCCACCAGGACTTCATCTGCTGAACTTGTGTAAGCCTGAGCTGGTAAGACCCCTGGAAATCTCTCCAAAGGATGCACCAGCCCTTTAAGGACAGGGATTGCAGCCTGTCCTGGTTTGGGAGGAGGGATTTTTCTTCCTGGACAGGGTGCTGAGGGCAGAGAGCTGCCTGGCTCCTTGGTGAGTAGAGGGCAAAAGGATGACCTTGTCCCTGCTAGGGAAGGGAAGAAGGATGCTGTGGGCTGCCAGCCCTCCTGGGCTCAGCTCTGAGTGTACCCCATCCCTTTGCTAACACACATTTTTCTGGCATGGCAGCTTCTCCTTTGCCTGACAGCTCTGAAGGGAAGGAGGGAGAGGCAATGATAAGTTTTCAAAGATTTCCTTGGTGTTTTTTGGTTTCTACCAAGAAAAAGAACAAACCAACCCCAAACCACCAGTCCAAAACAACCTCCCCAAACCCTCCCCAACTTAACTGCTTTATCCATCTCAGAGCAGAAAGTCTGCCAGAAGGATGGAGAGCACTTGCCAAATTATTTGTTGTCCTTAAAATAAATTAGGTATCAAGCTCTAAGACAATAGTGTGGTGACAGAAAGCTGGAAAGCAAGAGACATCCTAATCAGAGGCAAACATGCTGCATGCTCTGGAGCCCAGAGCACGGCACTGTGACAGCATCCTCATCCGGTGAGGGACATGTGGATCTGCTATCCAGCTGCTGGACCCCATAGCTGGGAAATTAACTCACAGGGACTAATTACCCCGGAGAAGGCAGGAGGAGGCAGGGGAGATAAGTCCTGCACTGGTTTCTCAGAAGATCTGAAGGCACTTTGGGAAGAGAGATGGTGATATCAGTACTGGTTCCTACTTGCTTAAGCCCAAAGCCATGCATGTTGCTGTGGGCTGAAGGGATGCAGCCAGGCTGACAGTGAGGATGATGAAACATTGCTAGCTTCTCCTTGGCAAACATGGACCTGACAAGAGAGTAGAGGATTTATCAGCTTCAGTTATTCAGTGTGCAATGCAATGAGCCAGGGATGGCCAAAGGGAGAGGTGAGGAGAAGGCTGAGCAAGGAGTGCAGGAGGCTTGCACACCACCTGAACCAGAGCTGGGCTGCATCACATGGGTGGGGACCAGAAGCCTCCGGGGTGGGGGGGCAGGCTGTCCCGTAGTATCATAGAATCACTAAGGTTGGAAAAGGCCTCTAAGATCATCCCTTCCAACTGTTAACCTAACACTGTCAAGTCCAACACTAAACTATGTCCCTCAGCACCACATCTCCACATTTTCTGAACAGTTTTGGGAATGGTGATTCCACCACTGCCCCAGGCAGCCTGGGCCAGGGATTGACAGCCCTTTTGGGGAAGAAATTGTTCTTCATGACCAACCTGAAGCTCCTCTGGCACAACTTGAGGCTGTTTCCTCTTGTCTTATCTCCTGTTCCCTGGGAGAAGAGACCAACCCCCACCTGGCTCCAACCTCCTTTCAGGGAGGTGCAGAGAGTGAGAAGGTCTTCCCTGAGCCTCTCTTTCTCCAGGCTAACCAAGCCCAGTTCCCTCAGCTGCTCCTCACAACACTTGTGCTCTAGACCCTTCACCACCTTCATTGCCCTTCTCTGGACACACTCCAGCACCTCAATCACAGAATATTAGGAGTTGGAAGGGACCTCGAAAGATCATCTAGTCAATGTCCTTCTTGGAGTGAGGAGCCCAAAACTGACCCCAGGATTCGAGGTGTGGCCTCCCCAGTGCCTAGTCCAGGAGGACAATCCCTGTTCTAGCCCTGCCACCATACTAGTGCTGATCCAAGCCAGGATGCTGTTGACCTTCTCGGCCACCTGGGCACTCTGCTGCCTCATTCTCACCCACCATCAACCACCCCCTTTAAGGTCCTTATTTCCCCAGCCAGCTTTCCAGCCACTCTACCCCAACCCTGTAGCATTACATGGAGTTGTTGTGACCCAAGAACATTAGAGGATGCTGGCAGCATCCCATCCCAGCAGCCCTCCTCCGGGCAGCTGGCGCACGGCGTGTTGCGCAGAGGGATTAGCAGTGGCGCGCATACAGCTGTGCTGATCCGACACACAGCGGCTGCCCCCGAGCCCTGCCGGGCTGGCAGATTCCCTGGGAAGGGCTGAGGGAAAGGACACCCACAGTTGTTGCCCGAGACTTGGGTCTCTATCCACCGGCACTAATTCCCGTGGTAATCCTCCTCCACAACAGGCACAGTGTTGGGGGACGGGTGGCCCCTTGCCTCCCCGGCTGACCCCACGGCTCGGACCCGTGCCAGAACTTCACTGCCCTGCTCCACAACTGGATGGTGTCCCTGGGGAGGGGGCGATGGGTGATGAGGGCTGCAGGCACAGGTGGCTCAGCCAGCTGTGGGGTTTCGATTTCCCCTTGATTCAGCGCTCAGTGAGGTCAGGAAAGGCAGAGCAGGCTCTGGAAAGGACAGAGAAGGTGGTTTCCTCAGCTGGGGTTGAGTCTGTGGGTTACCTCTGTCTGCTGTGGTTGGATGTCTGGGGTGTCTTGTCCTGCAGATCCTCTTCAAGATCCTGGTAGCCTGCAAAAATACAGAATGTGGAAGGACAGTGATGGTTCTCTTCCATTTTTCTCCAGGGGTCTCATCTTTAAGTCCAATGTGGACTCCAGGAGACAGACAGTGTCTCCACATCATCTTGTAGCTAAAGGTGCATCCCAAAAAGTTCTGCTGATGTCCCTTTGTCAAAGGTTAAGTCTGTGCTGTTCACTAGACCAATGACAGAGGCTGTCTATGAACCCCTCTGCATCCCAAAGGGGAAGAGAATAGGAATAAGGGAGAGAGACTGGTGGAGCTAAAAAAACCCCTAAAACAGCTTTAATGAAAATAATAAAACTAAAATGAAATATATACAAATATAGAAAAAACAAAACTGGACTCAATCCTCTGGTGGCAACGACATCACCACCACCACTGATGCTGTGGCAGAGGTCCCAGACTGGACTCTGGGGCAGAGAGGAACTGGATTCAGGAGCTGGATTTGAGAACTGGACTCAGGAACACACAGATCAAGGTTGAAGGCAGAAGCACAGAGTCCTCCTCAGACACTGACCACTGAAGAAGAGCTTGACCCTTGTGATCCCTCAGCTTTATCCTGACTGGGACATCCATGGGACGGATTCTCTTGTTGGTCAGTTCAGGGTCACCTCTCCCCACAGGTGCCACTTCTGACTTCTGCAGCCCAAGGTGGGGCACAAGATTGAGCAGTGCCCTTGGTCTGCAGCCCAAGGCTTGGCAGGAACTCTGCCCATGGAGTGTTGTCACTGCTAGCAGCAGCCACTGTCTGTGAGAACATGCTGTGAGCTGCAGAGAGTGCAGCCCTGAGAAGAGACTGAGCTGAGAACTCGAATCACTCAGCAGAATCAGCTCTGTTCCAGCTCAAACCAGGACACTCTTCTTACAGACACTGCTATAACTAATTCTGTTTTCAGGTACAGCCTTAAAAAATGTATTTGTCTTGGAAGGAACCCAATACAGTTTTTAAATATCCCCACCAGGGACTGAATCATGTTAATCCACTGGAGCATGGCACCGTGGCCAAAGAGTTGTCTGGTGAGGAGGGAGGCTGGCAGAAGGACCCATCATCACTTGGCAGATGGAAACAGCTTCTTACTTGTTTCCTCAAGAAATAGAGAACCAAAAAAAGAGGAGAAAAAAAGAAAATATTCCTAATGTACACAGTTTGAAATAATAACCCCAAACAGAAGGCAAATTTCCCCCAGGTTTCTCAGCCCTGTGTCCTTTCAGTGTGCAGCCCAACAGCTTGTTGGGTTCCCCTTTACCAGGCAACATCTCTGGAGAGTGTGAAACAGGATGGGATTTTGTGGTGATTATAGTAATCCCTCACAACTGAGATATCTGTCAGGAAATTTTTCCATTTCTTTCTGCTCACAAGTACATAGAAACTGAAATATAGAGTTATTTTCCTTTTTTTCCTTTCCCCAGCAAAAAGGTACTGCTGGATCTTAGCTTTCTTTTGCTGAATCTTTTCTGCATCTTTTCTGCCAGCTTCCTACATCCTCTGAAAAGGAGGAGAAGGAAGTGAAAATGGCTCAGACTGGCCAGACAAGTTCTGCTGCCCAAGCTAAGTAAACCTGAAAACTGATTAAACAATATCCTTTGGGCTGAGCCAGGTTCTGTGGCTCCATGGACAGGCTCCATACCCTCCCTATTGAACTCGGTGTCCTTGCTCCAGCTGGGCTTGTGCTTTCAAGCCTGCTGTACCCTGGACACTTGATTTCCAACCTCCTCTCCTTCCTTTGTGACACTGTAACGTGATCTCCTTGAACTCTTCTCTTTAAATTAGTTTTTCATAGCAGAACAAACAAGAATGAGAAGAGAAGGGAAGCCTTTAGGCAGGGTACAACAATAGCTCTGGTTGGTAATTGATTAATAAATAGAAAAGGAAAGTACCTTTATGAAGGAAAAAAAAAAGCCCAAAACCAAACAGAGTTCTCTTGAATTTCCTTTGAAGTCTTGGTTAGTGACTCACCTGCTGACCAGTAGGTTTGTTCCATCAGGGGGTTGAGGGATTTCCTGGTGCAAGCCTTGGTGAAGCATCAGGAGTAGAAGGCAGTGGTAGTGACCAGTTGCTGCAATGCTCCAAGTGATGTTCTTGCTTTGCTGACTTCATTAGGGAAAGGAAGAAGGACCCAAGCAACAGCACCCAGGTTACCTGTCCCACTGAGACAGGTGACATGTTAGTGCAGACTGACCATGCTGGCTTTCTCTTCAGTCAACAGCTTGAGACACTGGACCTTTCCTGGTGGTGTCTCACCACCTTCTATCAAAGAAGTCAGGCTGAGTTCCACCCAGCTTCCACAGCTGCAGATGTGGGGCATTCATAGAAGGACACAATCATAGAAATGGTTAGGTTTGAGAAGACCCTTTAAGATCATCAGGTCCACTCCTGGACCCAACACCCCCATGCCACTAAACCATGTCACCAAGTACCACATCTACATGTCTTTTGAACCCCTCCAGGGCTGGTGACTCCACCACTGCCCTGGGCAGCCTGGGCCAATGCCTAACAACTATGGCAGAGAAGAAATTGTTCCCAGCAACCAACCTCAGCCTCCACTGGCATAACTTGAGGCCATTTCCACTTGGACTATCACTTGTTCCTTGGGAGAGGAGACCAACTCCCACCCTCATTCCAACCTCCTCTCAGGGAGGTGCAGAGAGTGAGAAGGTCTCCCCTGAGCCTCTTCTTCTCCAGGCTAACCAACCCCATTTCCCTCAGCTGCTCCTCACAACACTTGTGCTCTAGACCCTTCACCAGCTTCATTCAGCAATGCAGATGTTGCTCCTGCAAGGGCACCAGGCTCCATCCAGCCCAGTCCCTGTCCCCAGCCCATCTTCCAGATGAGCTGCCAAACCTGCATTCCTCCTTTGGATAGGAGACAGCTCTGGTTCCTTGCTCTCCAGCCCATCTTGACTTTGCTGCCTACCTCCATATCTGCTCCTAACCATGGAGGCCAGACATCCCTCTGCTGCTGGTGGAGATCCCATTCCAACATAACCCAATTTCTGCAGCACTTAGAGATCTTTGCAGAGGAATCTGAGCTAAGAACAGCTAAGCTGCTTAGCACCTTCAGCTAATGAGATGGAGGAATGGCTGCTGGAGAAGGTAAGTAAATGTTGCCTCTCTGTAGAGCAAATCTCAGCATTTGGAAGCTGTTTGAAGTGTTTGGTGTGTTTTCTTTTTTTTCCTCAATGAATTTCTGTGGAATGCTCACTGGAGACAGGAATGTTGGTTTCCCTGCTGCCCTTCCCAAGTGTGCAATGGCATCCAGAGAAATTACACACACAGCACTTTTTTGTTCTTCTTTTTTAATCTTTTTTTTCTCTCTCTCTTTTTTTTTATTTTCTTTTGAGCTCTTTTTATTCTTTTTTTTTCTAGCTGGGTTTTGCTTGGAGTTGGCCAGAAGTTTGGGCTAAAAGTTACACATAGCTCCTTTTTTTGGGAGGGTTACTCAATTATAGCAAGCAGGACACCAAGGCTTCCAAAAATATTAACTGTTGGTTAAGTGGAAAACAATAAAAAGGCTAAGGAATATTTGCTGCTTCTTTTCCCTTGGGAGTCTAATGGTGATTAAAGGTATCACAGCAAGAGCCCTGGAGAGGGAAACCTCCTCATTTTCTACAAAGCAACACAGCAGAAGGATTTTCCTATCCATGTGCTGTAACTCTGCTCAGCTTTAACCACCCAGGTTCCTTCTGTCCTGGTGGGTTGAGTCTGACAGTTAGCAGAAAGGGATCACAGAGACATTTAGGAACCTCAATGCCAAGAGCTCCAGGTCTTCCCTCTACCATTTCTTCCTCCCTGCAGCCCTTCTGGTGTTGTCTGCCTGAGCAGAGAGGGGAACACACATCCCTGGAAGCTACCCACATCATCACCCCAAGCTCAACCTGCCCTGCAAAGAGTACAGACAAGAAGTGACAAAGGGTCTCCTTCATGAGGAGGTGACCCTACTGTAGCCCAGACAGAAAGGTGTCCAGGACACTCAGTGTTAGGTCTGAGTTTGGTATGTTTGGACTATTTCCTTGTATTTATGATTAGTTTTCATCTGGTTTGCCCAGATTACTCTCAGACAACATGACTTAGAAAACTCCCCTAAGGTTTCCATGCCAAGTAGGCACAGCTTTGAATAAATGACCATCACTACCACCATACCCTTGCATGAGTTGGCCCCAAGACCTGAAACAGGCCATCAGCTCTGCCCTGCAGGCAAGGGCAGTCATCCAGCCTCCCCTCCCAGGAGCATATGGAAACAGAACAGAGCAATACACCTGCTCACTTGGATTTGATTGGGGTCAAGGCTTGTTTTCTCCTCCAAAGCTCACTGGAAAAAAAGCCTGTAAAATCACTTGGATCTGCAGAATGGGGTAGGAAGGTTGAGGGGCAGGAGGGCAGTTTGTCATCTCTGCTTCCTCCTCCTTCTAACTGAGGTTCTTTTAAACTCTTTCCAACATAATCCCCCAAACTATGTGATCTTTGTCCTGCAGGAGCTGTGCTGTTTCTATGGAGCCCCTAAAGATACTGCTCCTTTCCCCTTTGATTTAATTTAGTAGATTCAAGAACTCCAGCAACACAGTTAAGGGAGAATACAAATACTCATTAGGGAAAGGCTTCAGAGGTTGCAGAAGCAGCCAGGAAGGTGCACACAACAAAAGGCCTTGACTTTGCAATTCTCTACGCTTCATACCCCACCAGGCACACGTCAAAGGCTGGAGATTAACACCTGCCGAGTGCCTCTGCTCCCATATGAGGCTTCCCCCAACTCACAGCAGTAAAACTCAACCTCAAATCAAAAGCTAAGCTTGCTGAGACTCCAAAATAGCTCACAGCCCAAACTCAACCCAGCAACATGCAGGCTTCTGTACAGGTATGAATGCCTGTGCCTGCTGAACACCGTCCCTGGAAGAGTTTGAAACACCTGTAGATGTGGTGCTTGGGGCCATGGTTTAGTGGTGAGCATGGCAGTGTTGGGGTGGATGGTTGGACTCAGTGATCTCAGAGAGCTTTTCCAACCATAATCACCAAATCACAGAATCATGAAGGTTGGAAGAGACCTCTAAGATCAAGTCCAACCATCAACCTGTCGCTACCATGCCACTAGATCATCTCCCTCAGCACCACATCTCTGTTTTTTAAATCCCTGCAGGGGTGGTGACTCCACCACTGCCCTGGGCAGCCTGTGACTTGACAGATCTTTCAGGGAAGACATCTTTCCTCATATCCAATCTAAACCTCCTCTGGCACATCTTGAGGCCATTTCTTCTTCTCCTCTCACTGGTAAACCAGTGAAATAATTGCATCATTCTCAGCCTCACAGAGGCTCTGCAGGTTGTGGTGAGAAGCTACCAGCAATGCTCAAGATGTCCCTACATGGGGTTTAGCCCCTGCACCCTTCCCTTCTTCTCCATCCACCTCTCCCCAGAGTTGGCCAGAAATACTAAAGCTCTCTGCTAACACAAGAGCTACTTCCAGCAGAGGATCTCCAAGTGGCCTGAAAGCCTTCAAGTTCATTATCTCATCCTTTCCATGAGATAGGACATTAATTGTTAGGCATTAGCCCAGGCTACCCAGGGCAGTGGTGGAGTCACCATCCCTGGGGTTGTTTAAAAACCATAGAGATGTGGTTCTGAGGGACATGGTTTTGTGGCAAGGTGGTGACAGGTTGATGGTTGGACTTGATGATCTTAGGATCTCTTCTAATCTTCCTGATTCTGTGATTCTGTATTTTCCATGTAGGGAAAGTGAAGCAGGAAAGCACTGAAGGGAGCTGCAGGATTTGTAAGAGAAAGGAGCTGTGAGCTTTTACCAGTAGGTTTGGAGAACTAAAGAAAAAAAATCATTTGGGACTGGATTAAACCCAGGCATTTTTCTTTGTCTTTACATCCTTTTGGCACAGGACAAACTGCAGGAAAAGTAGAATGGGTGATAGACAATGTTCCATTTCAATCCAACTGGAACCATCCCTCTCCTTGATTTCTGGAAAATGCCTTGGAATCACCTAGACAATTAAGGGAAAGCTTGAAATGAGACTTGGAATGGTACCTTGGGAAAAATGTCCAAACAAGACCTTTGAGTGTGATTTCAGAGTTATCTCTCTGCTTCTTTCCAAAGCTAATCACTGAGCACAAGGATCAGAAATGGATGACAGGTTTCTCCCTGATGGAATTTGCATTTTCCATCAAAAAATAAAAGAAGGGTTGCAGGAAAAGAAAACAAGTTTTTCTCCAGATGCAGCCAGTCCAGAGGAGAGGTTGGAGCAGAACCTAGTGAGTCAGCTGGACTTGATGATCTTAGAGGTCTCTTCCAACCTTAATAATTCTGTGATTCTGAGTCTGGAGGGGGAGACTGGGCTCAAGTGCCTGGAGACAGCAGAGCCCTGGGTGTGCGTCGCTGACTTCTCCTCTGGATCCTTCCATTGGCCTTGCTGTTGGGTTTCATCCTCCTCCTCCTCACTTTCTCAGTCTCTAAACCCAAGAACTTCAATGTTTCCCCACTCTGTAGAGCATTTTGAACAAGGGGTGAGAAGCCTGACTGCTAGGTGTTAGTGTGGTCAGTGCAATGGTCTTCTCTTCATACAATAGTCACTCGTTTTCATGGGGAATTGAACTGATTAGAGATGCTATGGAATATGCAAGATGGGGAGTGAAAATCCTGCAGCAACAAGGGCCAGATCCTGCATCCTGCATCTCTGACCCTTGCAAGCCACTTGGAGGAGGGACTTAGTCTCATTCACTTTAAGAGAGCCCTGAGCTGGAGTAAACAGCCCTTGCACAGTCAAGTCTTCCTCACACACAAGGAAACGTTCTCCCTCCCTCCCCCAGTTCCACTGGCTCACACTTTGCCATCCCATGATTTCTTTATGGGTTTAGTGATGATTTAAATTACAAAGAGACATCTGTAGCTGCATTCAGAGAGTGGGTGGGAAGTGGTGGTGGAGAGATGCTCCAGACCAAAGCCAGCCCCAGGCCCCAGCTCAACCTGTGGCAACTGTGGCACAACACAGCCATGGACCTGCCTCCTCAGGGGTGGAGATGACCTCGTGGAGCAGCACATCACCATCAAAGGCACTTCAAGCTGCTTTACCCTTTCTTCTGCTGAATACCCACCTCCAGCTCCAGACAGTCATCTCTGGGGTTACACCTCACATAAATTCCTCCCTGACCTCAAAATATTCAAAGCACTTGAAAGCTTTCCTGTCCCAACAGACCAGTTGGAGCACCTCGAAGCCTTTGCTGGTGAGTCCCAGCAGCAGGTGCAACACCAAGAGAACCCAAAGCCAGCAGCCAACATCCCATGCTGCTCCCTCTGGGACTGAAGGAATGGGAGGAAGGTTACAGGCAGTAGCAGAGATGAAAGATGCTGCAGTGCCTTTTTGCTGACATGTACAAATGTGATCCTGACTATTAACTTTAATGACCTGCCATTATGTGAGGGGAAAAGAGGGAGGGAGCTAATTTTTGGTAATGACTTTAATTGCCACCCTGTCTTGTTTCGTGCTGCTGGTTTTGCAGGCAGGTGGGAAAAAAACCAAACCCCAAACCCAACAGTCCTCTCCCCCCTTGATCCCTCAGCACCTCAGACTGGGGTTCTTTCCTATCCCAATTATGCAAAATCAAATCATCTAGGGAACCTAGAAAAATGCTTCTGCAGATTTTAAATGCTAAATGGAAGCTCCATTTTTTATAATATGGCTTTGAATTGGAACAGGAGTTGATGTTAGTACCAGCCAAATATGATAGCAAGAGGACAAGTGGAAATAGCCTCAGGTTGCAGCAGGGGAGGTTTAGGTTGGACATTAGGAAAAACGTCTTCCCCAGAAGGGTTGTCAAGCCCTGGCCCAGGCTGCCCAGGGCAGTGGTGGAGTCACCATCCCTGGAGGGGTTTCAAAGCCCTGGAGATGTGGTGCTGAGGGCCATGGGTTAGTGGTGACCTGGCAGTGCTGGTTAACAGTTGGACTTGATGTTCTGAAAGGTCTCTTCCAACCAAAATGAATCTGTGACTATCAACCACTTTGCTCCATCCCATGCAGCACAAACTGCTTTTCCCCTCCTAATGCCTCAACTCCCCCCATTGCACACAAAGCTGTACAGATCCTGCTGCTGGTGGTGAGAAACAATGTCCTTCCAGGGACTCTTGGCATGCAGCTCATCTCTTCCTGGGCTCATTTTGACTTACAGAAAGGAAGGAGAAGGAGTGAGGTGCAGTTGGACTTGTAATCTTCTTTCTCCTGCTCCTCTGTACAAGGACAAAGTTTGCTTCTTTCCCCTGCTGGCATTTGTGCCTGGCTGGAGGTGGGAGGAAGACTTTGTCTCAGACATATAGAGAGTAATAATCACTAACAAAGGGAAACTGCTACATGCAGTGAACATGCAGAGAGATTGCTGATTTTATAGCAGCAAATGATACTAATAAATATGTGGGCCCCAGAGGAACCTGCTGTCAGGGGGGAAGGTCCAGGATTCAACCACCAGCTGCTCTGGCTGGTCTGGTATCAGAGCATGACCTGAGCAAAACCAGAAAGGATTCTTATTTTACATTTGATCCCAGAGATGAATAGTGTCTGTTCTTGCTGAACTCATCAGCAAGCCTCTCTCAATGGCTGAGTGTGCCAGAAGCTGTTGAATGATGCAGGCTTGATGTTATCCTAGGAGAACATTTCATTTCCCTGGTTTTAGGCTGGAAGGTCTCTGAACTGTTCCAGCTGCTCGAGAGGGAAGGTTCTTTGGGAATGATGCACCTCAGCCATACTCCTTTTCACAGAATCAGAGTTATTAAGGTTGGAAAAGGCCACTAAGATCATCAAGTCAAACCATCAACCCATCACAATCTCACTAGACCATGTCCCTCAGCAACATAGCTCATTGTTTCTTGAACCCCTCCAGGGATGGTGACTCCACCACTGCCCTGGGCAGCCTGGGCCAATGCCTAACAACTCTGTGTGTGGAGAAATTGTTCCTGATATCCAAATTTTCCTCTCCACAGATCAAAACTAGCTATGGCTCAACAGCATGAGGTTTTCTGGAAGGAGAATGGAAGATGTTCTTGCTGTGGTCCTTTTAGGGTGAAATGAGCCGTGTACCTGGGAGCCTGGTGAGGTCTGGAGCTGCTTTCCCTGCTCCTACCACCTTCATGCAAGGGCTGCACTTTCCTCTGGAGCTCACTTGCCCAGCACAAACATTGGAAGGTCCTTTGGTGAAGGAGACCTTTCCCTCCTTCAGGGGAATAAGGTTGTATGAATTCACCCATGTCTGACTCCGTTTGGGAGCCAGCTTCACCTTCCCCTTCCACAATCCAGAGCAGATGATGGCTTTGAACCCAGTCTCAGTTCTTAGAGGGTGTTTGCCTTCAAAACTCTAGTTGATAAGCACTACTTGCACCCACCTGCCTTTAGATGAGGGCTCAGACCTGGATTTATCTTTGACCTTCTCTTCACACCTTACCTAATGAAGCCAGAACCAGGACTGCAATAGTTCCAAGTCTGTCTTGTGGCTTCCAGTGGCTCTAAAAGCTGCAAATGCTGGAAATTCCCCAGCCTTGCCCATGCCTTTGCTGTGCAAAGTCTTAGTGCCTCCCCTATCATTAGTCCTCCTTCAGCAAACAGCTCTGGTGCATTCGATACTTTTATCTTTTAACAGTTTTCTTTTGCATTTTTCAGCTGCTAAATTGCATTTTTGTGGCCTTGTCTCTCCCTCTCTTTTTCTTTTAGTTTACCCTGGTTCTTTCCCTGCTGTAACTGTACTCTTAGGAAGATTTTAATTACCTTCCTTTAAAGCCAAATGACAAGCAGAGCATGTCATTTGGAGCTGAAGTATCACTTGAAAATGCAAAAAGCCTCAGCTTTATCAGGCTTAAAAGCTTTCCTGGAATATGTTCAAAAACTGCTGACTGGGCAAGATTAAACCTTGCAATGTTAAGTAAAAGATCTCTGCATGTGGTATTCTTTTATTCCCCTGGGTGATCAAGTTAAACTGCAGAGCAGCCCTCAGGCCTTCTTCTAAAATATTATTAAGGGTTGGGGTTTTTGTTTTGTTTTGTTTTGTTTTCTTCCCCTCTGTGCAGTAGGGGATGGGGATAGGGCTTTGGGGGTGGGAATCTCCAAACAGCTCTGCCCAAAAGCACAGAGGAGCTGCAGCCACCACGGTGCCTTCAAAGGAGATCAGGTGTTTCCCAGAGCAAAGCAAGGACACCAGAGGGGAGCTGAGAAGCAGCCCTGGTCCAAACACAGCATGTACACACCTCATGCTGAGCAAGAACCTCCTGAAGGCCTGGGTGGACTTGTAATCCCACAGCAGAGGAAGGGTCTGACCATTGCTGAAGATGATTTGTTGTGTGAGGGTCAACAAACCCAGCAGGGACTCAGCTCCTGCTTGCCAGCAGGATGAATGAAGGTGGGACTGGGGCATAAGGTGAGCAGGACAACACAGAATCACAGAGGGGTTTGGGTGGGAAGGGACCTTTCAAGGTCATCTAGTCCAACTCCCTTGCAGTCAGCAGGGACATCTGCAGCTAGATCAGGTTGCTCACAGCCCCAACCAACCTGATCTGGGATGGTTCCAGGGATGGGACATCTCCCACCTCTCTGGGCAACAAGGGCCAGGCTCTCACCACCCTCAGCATAAAACACTGAGAGAAAAAGCCATGGTGAAAGCAGACATGGTCATGCACACTTGCAGACACCCAGAGGTGGCTCTCACCTGGCCTGGAAGCACAGCATTGATTTGCTACATGTCTGTGGTATAAACCTTCTTAGATAGCAGCAGTGTGCTACCAACACTGAGAGAGTCTCTGCTCCAGTGTAATGCAGAGCAACCAGCAGTGAACAGCCAGTCCCAAGGTGTTTCCACCAGGCATAACCCCCCCCAGGACACCTACTAGAGCCTGGAGGTGTGAGCCATGCTGGTGGACACCATGGAGGATGGGGATGGAGTGGGGGTGTCATCTCATCAGGGGCAGAGCCTCCACCCACCCACAAGCAGCTTCAGTTTAGATCTCCCTGAAGGCTGCAGGGAGCAGGGAATCTCTTAATTTATGGTAACAGGTTTTCCTCTCCCTGAACACAGTGAGATGATCCTGACCTGCTGGCCAAGAGCTCCTTAAAAAAGACTTGGAAAGGAGAATTCTGGGATGTGGAGAGGAAACACTTATGCTTTAAAAGGCAGATTGGACTTCCAGGTCTGTGCAGATTGTCTCTGAAGAAATCCTCTGAGAGCTTGGATTACTCATTTTTAATAGGAACAGGAACCACCTGTCTGCAATCACACACACAAACTGCTGGTAACTGCAGTGGAAGAGCAGATTGAATGTGGGTTTTTTTTCACTGTAATGTTTAACCCACTCTGTGTTTTAGAGCTTTTTTTTTTTTCTTTTAATGGGAAACATGCTTTTCAGATGTACAGCGTGCCCACCCCTATCTCCAACTGCCTCCTCCAGCCTCCCCCACGGTGCAGGAACCAAACCCAGCCCTTGCAGAAGCTACTCTGTGATTTGGGGGCAGTTGGAGTGACAAAGTGAGTTGAAGGACACAGCCTGTCAACATCACAGAGGAAGTGCTGATAAAAGGCTCAGCTCACCCACTTCATCCCCACAGCAAGAGACCACCACACCTTTGTCCACTTCACTGGCTTGCTGCTGCTGAACCTGTCCTTGGCACACACCTTCAGCTCCCTCTGACCTGCACCCACACCCTTTTCACAGCCTGGTGGGGGCTGGAAGGGACCTCTGGGGATCAGCCAGTCCAACCCCCCTGCTCCAGCAGGGGCACCCACAGCAGCTTGCCCAGCATCACCTCCAGCTGCCTTGGCAATCTCTCCACACAAGGAGACTCCACAACCTCTCTGGGCAGCCTGGGCCAGGGCTGCAACACCCTCACACCAAACAAGCTTCTCCTCCTGCTCAGATGGAACCTCCTGGCTTCCAGTTTGTGCCCAGTGCCCCTTGGCCTGTCCCTGGGCACCACTGAGCAGAGTCTGGCCCCAGCCTCTTGCCTCCAGCCTGCAGCTCTTGCTCAGCATTGAGCAGCTCCCCTCTGGGGCTGCTCTTCTCCAGGCTCAGCAGCCCCAGGGCTCTCAGCTTTTCCTCCTGCCACAGATGCTGCAGTGCCCTCAGCATCTTCCTAGCCTCTACTGGACTCTTTCCAGCAGTTCCTTGTCTCTCTTCAGCTGGGGAGCCCAGAACTAGACCCAGGATTCCTCACTAGGACAGAGTAGAGAGAGAGGAGAACTTACTGAGGGTAAACTCTGTCCTTTCATCCAGTCACTGATGAAGATGAGCCACACCTAAAAGCACAAACACTGATTTGCTTCTCCCCTTTGCCCTCCTCCTTCCCCCAAATCCCCCAGGTTTATAGACACATCCTCATCCTGCAATGGCTGGAACCTCCCAGGCTCAGATCTCCCAGAGAGATCTCAGCCAGCAGCCAGGAGATGTTCTGTGCATGATGTCCCACCCTCTCCCAGGCAGGACCCTGCAGAGAGAGGACAATCCCCAGCAGACCACCATCCTCACCCCAGCTGACACTTTTGCATCACTCAAAGGAAATCTTAGAAAGGTTGTGGGTTTGGGTTTGCTTTGTTTGGGTTTTCTTTCCCCACTTTTTAAAGCCTCCTTTCAAAACTCACTGAAAAAAGCAAGCAGGTGAGGAAACCCCAGGAGAAATGGGCTGAGGTCCTGGAATAGGTCACCCAGAACTATTTCCATTTTCCTTTCTCCAGATTCATTGAACCTGTTCAAGTTTTCCCTCAAAAAAATCCCACCAATGAAGCCTTCCAGATCCTTTTCTCTGTGTTTTGGGCATCCAGGCTCTGAGCAGTGCTCAACACCTCACATTTTAACCAGCTGGGAAAAACTGCAGCTCTCAGTTTGGAGCCAAACATCCAACATTAGGCTGTTCTGTTGTTGTTTTGCCTTTCTTTTCCTCTCCCTCCAATCAGGGAAATGCAAGAGTTTTGCATCCTTGACCCCTCTGTGTGTGTCTGTGTGTAGCTGGGGGTGTCTCAGCAGCTAGAATCACCTTTTGTCCACCTTTGTTGGGTTTCCATAGGGACTGAGCATTCCCTGCAATAAAGGGCTCCAGATGAATGTAGCCTTCTCAGGGATATCATACAACCAGGCCTGCAAAAGCCTTTTATTAGGACATTCACCTCTGATGGGATAATTTTACCTATCAGATCACATAATCTCTTCCCCTGATGCTGAGCCAGGAAATGAAAAAGAAAAACAAGCCCAGTGGGGAGATTTTCACCTCAAGAGCCAGGTTCTGCTGTGATGACAGCCTCCATTACCTGGTCACAGGCATCCTGAAGGAGCAGGACAGCAAGCAGAGCCTAAAATGCACAACTAGACAATAAGTGGGGCAAGAAAGAGAGCAGCCACCAGACACTTGTAGATCAAAGGGTCAGCATTTAGCCTGTTCATAACTATTTTAGCAGGTTAGGTAGCTAGTGGAGCTCCTCAGGCTGGAAGTGAAGGTATCTTCTGCCACTCCATTTGTTGTCCATACTGGGAATGGTTGCCAGAAACACAGGTGATTGAAGGAAAAAGAAACCAAAAAAAAAGCCAACACCCAACAAACCCAGAGAGGTTAAGAGGATTTAGGAGAAGAGGATTGAGATTAGCACAGAAGCAAACTGAAACATTAGCCTTCCTCTGCTCCCCATGCCCTGACTTGTTACCACAGATCCTTTTTCCTGGGGTAACATAATCAGAGTGCAGAGAAAAGGTTGTGCAGTCAGGTGGAAGGTAGTTAACAGATACCTGCTTGCAAGAAAGAAACTGTTGCTACCCCAGAGGAATGGAGCTGAGGTGGCCACTAAGCCCTTTGGAGTGCAACTCCTCAGCCCCCTGAGGACAAAGCCAGGGTGGAGATGGCTGATGGACAGTGACCCCATTGCTCTCAGGTAATCCTACAGCATCAGCTCCAGGAACAAGGATGGGGTTAGTCCCCACTGCACAAAGGCAGGATCACCTTCTCCACTGGCCTTTCTGGCCAGGCAGCTCTTCAAGAAGACAAACCTTGACAGGAGATCTGTAAGACCACTTTGCTATCCTCCTCCCTCAGCAGCTCCCAGCAGAACCCAGCCTGAACCTCTCTTAGTGCAATTCAAGCCCTCTCTTCCTCACCACACAAGGGGAGAGCTGATGGTTCCCTCTCCTTTTTACAGCCAGCTTTTGAAGACTTCTCTCATCTGCTTTTCCAGTTCTCTCTTCCTGAGGCCAAACACCCCACATCCCTTTGCTTTCTCCACCAGGCTGTTGATTCATGCTCAGCCTGTGACCTGTAACCATCTTCAGGCTGCTTTCTGAAGAACCTCTGCCAAAAAACTTGGTTTGCATCCTCCTCAGCTGCCCACAAGTTGTTCCTGCAACACCTCACACCTATTCCTCCCTTGGAGTTCCAACCAGCCAGCCACAGGACAGGGCAGTCCCTCCAGCACAAAGGCCACCTGTTCATTTAGCAAGAACAGACTTGGTTTGGGTATCCTGATCATTAATTAGAGGACATCAGACCTTGGGCATGTTCCTCAAGCCCATGGAATCCAGCTTCCTGATCCAGGTGAACCATCATTGGCTTCTCCCCCTGAGTTCCTTGTTTCACAGCTGGCTCTGAAAGGTCACAGAAGGTGGTTTGGAAAGGCCAAGCAGCAAAGTCTTGTACATCCACCAAGAAAGCAAGCCTGGTGCTTTGTGCTCACACCTCTGTCACTGCACCTGAACAACCTTCTTCTGGAAAGATAAGGCAGAATATCAGTGTTTTGCTGGAAAATGGTGGCTGGTACTCAAATGCCACCATTGTTCTCCCAAAATAACTTATCTGCTTGTGTAAGATATTAGCTATATCCACTGGGCTGCTGGTCAGAACACCAGTTTTTTTCTCATTAGCCCATCCAAAAGGGCTGGGTCCTCTTATTCCATCTTTTTCACCAGAAATAAAGTGACAGGGTTGGTATTGAATGCATATTATGGCTGTGGAGTTCATCTGACTCCCATCAGGAGTGAAATGTTTAGGGAAACTTCCCCTCTGACATAAGCAACTATGCTGGAGCAAGGTGCCCAGGTCTTCCTTGCCCCATCAGCCACAAAGCAAAACCTCCAGCACAGCCAGAGCCACGAGATTCACCTCAGGTAGGTCAGAAACCCCAGGGGGAGAAAGGGCTCTGGGGCATCATCATCAGGAGTAAAGGCTGGGGGAGCAAAAAGAAGAACTGTGGAGAGTACATCCCTGCTGCAAACCTGTCCCTAGAACCTGGATGGAGTCCAGACCATGCCTCCTGAGTTCAAAGGCATGATTCCAAACTGACAGGAGTGTCACATCAACAGAAAGGCTTCTTCAGAGCTTAGTGGAGGGCAGCCCTCTCCTTCACTGACAACCTGTATCTATTTATAGAGACCTGAGGTGTGGAAGACAGAGACTGTCTTTGTGCTTACCTCAGGATGATAATTTCTGGGAATTCCACCTTCCCCTCACCCTACAAGTTCATTATTGACTTATTGTGGGGAAGCAAGGCAGAGCACAGGCACACAATCCACTGACAAGCCACCTCCTAGGGTATTTTCTACCCAGAGCAGGAAGTTGCAGCTGGGTTGGTGGTAACAAAGACATCTTCCCTTTGATTTTTTTTCCCCCCTGAGCCATTCCCTGCAGCCTCAGCTTGTTGCTTCAGTGTTGAGCTGCCATTTCACCTCCACTGTGAGCCTGCCTTGAGAATATTCCAACATGAAAGCAAAGGGAAAGCCACATGGGAGCTGATTCTCTTACAGCCAGACAGAGCCATTATGATCATCAAGTCTGACTTCACACATACTCCAGGACATACCTTTCCACACCAAGCTCCTAAGCCCTCTGTGAGCCACAGCAGATCTTTGTGGAAAAACTCCTGGGATTAAAAGTCTTCAAGTGATGGAGAATCCACAGCACTCCTAAGTCATTCCTGGCTCCTTCATACTGGTGGCTGCAGCTTGCAGGTCCTGGAGAGGGCATGGACAAAAGGCAGGCAGAGATCTTCCTTCTTCTGCATCAGGAATGTTGAATTGGCTGCTGGGCACTGAAGGCAACCTCCATTCCTGGGAAGATGAGAAGATCAGGCTCCTTGCTAAGCTGCTTCTTGTTTAGGACACAAAAGCACCCTTTAGAGATGTTTGTAAACTAATGTCTTTAAAAACAAAAACGTTCCTGTGGTGGAAAAGGGGATCCTGAAGGGTCAGGATGAACTAGGAGGTATTTGCCATGTTATTTTGGAAAGAGGTAGAGTACCTCTGTCAGGACCTGGGTGGCAAACCAGCCAACCTGAACACCCCACACCCCTAAGTCAACCCACAGGTTCCTTTCTCCCTTTCATTGCCACCTCAAGCCAGCAGCTCAGGATGGGAACTGCCTCACCAAGGAGCTGCAACAGCTTCATGGTGCTGGGCCAAAGGATGCAGAGATCCACACACCCCCCTAGGACTTCTTTGTCCCATAAGGAAAATCTTTAACAGGACCTGTTGGGACAGGACAGGGGGTGATGGTTTGAAACTAAAAGAGGAGATTTAGACTAGTGAGAAGGAAGAAAAGTTTTACACTGAGCATGGTGAAACCCTGTCCCAGGATGCCCAGAGAGGTAGGAGATGTCCCATCCCTGGAACCATCCCAGGTCAGGTTGGTTGGGACTGTGAGCAACCTGATCTGGTTGCAGATGTCCCTGCTGACTGCAGGGGGTTGGAGCTAGATGACCTTGAAAGGTCCCTTCCAACCCAAACCATTCTATGATTCTATAAGTCTATGACTGCATATCTCCTGAGGAGGACATCACCAAACTTTGACTTGTCTCCTCTTCTTGAACATCTCAAAACCTTTCCAGGGGGAGCACTGGGTGTTAAAAGGGTTAATCAGGGCTATCTGCTGGTTCCTGGTGGAGGCTGGAGCATGTATGCCAGTGACCCATTAATCAGAGCAGCCACTTTCCTCCTGCTTGGCCAGCTGGGCTGTGTTATGATCCTGAGGGCAGATGAAGACAGGAAGGAAGGAAGATGCAGAATGTCAGTGGAGCAGATAACCCATTCCCAGGCAGATCCTCCCAGTATTAGGCTGGAGGAAAGCAGATCACCTCCTCTCCCAGAGGGGGTTCAGAGTTCAGCCTCATTAGTGCAGGCTGAACAAGAGCTAGTCAGGGAGGAAGGGCTGATGTCAGAACCTCACTCACTCTGCCCTCATCCCACTAGGGAGGAGAAGCCCTGGGCTCCCACAGCTCCTGCATGGCCATTAATGAGCTCATTGACAAGCCCTGACTATCCTGACCTGGCACTGCCTCTCCAGTGCCCTGACCCTGGCTGGGATACAGGTGTCCCCCCTGGGTCCCCCATGAAACCTCTCCACCACATTGCAACCTGGGAGGGGAAAGGTCATGTCCATAGGTTGCCTTAAAGGGAAAAGTCATGTTTCAGGTGAAACACAGTCTTTGTAGAAGCTGAAGGGCTGGGTAGAGTCATGGCATTCATTAAGATTGGTGACAAAAAGCACATGGAGCTCCCAGGGTTGGGATTGTATCCTGGGGAGATCCCCAGCAGCAAGGCAAAGTCACCCCATGTCACCCTTGCAGAGCTGTGGCACCATCCTCTCAATGCTGCATGCTGCTCAAGATGGACTGAGGTTCCTCCTGCAGGAGAAGGCTCCATTGATTTGAAATCATTAGGGACTGTTGATGTGGCTGAGCAGGCAGGTCTGTAACAGCTTAATCCCAAAAAAAGGGCTGCTGAAGGACATGGTTTCAGTTGAGTCCAGCTGGGTCCTTGTGTTGCATTTGTCATGGTGGTATTGGATGGCAGAGCAAGGGAGCGATATCGGGTGGAGAGGCAGAGATGAGACTGCCAGACATCTGCTATGCAATCCATACCCAGCCAGTTGGGAGCAGCCAAAATCCTGAAACCATTGCACACAGCAACAATTTGGGAGCCTCAACCCTGCTGTGCTTACACAGTCACCCCTTGGCCCACTTGTCCATCGCAGGGGGGGTGGGTTTCCAGGTGAGCCACATCTCTGCAAACAACCTTCTCAACCCAGGCAAACTCCCAAAGTCCTGGGTCTGCACACCCAGTTCACCTGCAGCTGGTAGGACCCCAAAGAGACCATTCATGGCAGAGCAGCCTGGAGTCAAAGGAGCATCATCTCCCTGTTAAAAACAGGCAGGGGAAGGGCTGCCCTTGGCCAGGTGCAGATGTCCGACTGCACCCGCACATTCCAGGCTGAATTCAATTTTCTGCTCCTCACCCAGGGCCCTGGAGAGCAGCAGCTGCCTCAGACTGCACCTAAGATGCATATAAATAGAGGCATAATACCTTATTATAAAGGAATGCATGCCTAAGCAGGAGATACTGTTACTTTCTGAGGAGGAAGAGGGAGGAGGCAAAATGCTGCAGGGAGGAAGGAGAAGTGAGCTGACAGAGATCTAAACTGACTTACAGTAACAAGATATTGTCAAGAGAAAGAAACATGTTAGCCACCTCCCCTTGCATTGCAGCAAAAGAAAAGGCTGAGTCCTGGCACCCTCCTGCAGGAGGACCCACGTTTGCTTCCAAGGTGTTGGGATGAGCCCTGTGTCCTCACTTGTGTGGCACAAGCACACACTCTGCCACCCACCCTTCTGCACAAGGGGACAGAGCTAATTGGGGGATTCTGGACACTAACCACCTCTGCAAGTGGAGGTCTTGAGGCTAGGTCTGCATCTGAGGGCTGAAAATGACTTTGGGTGCAGGGGAGCATTTGGTCCATCTGACATGTTTCTGGGCATCCCTCCTCAACAGTGTGTCCCATGGCATGCAGGGACTGGTATGACATCCCTGCTGTGTACATAGCCCTGCTGTGTAGGACACTCCCACTGTGCATCCCTGGAAGCATCCAAAAAACCTGTAGGTGTGGTGCTTGGGGCCATGGTTTAGTGGTGAGCATGGCAGAGTTGGGTGGATGGTTGGACTCCACGGTCTCAGAGGGCTATTCCAACCAGAATGATTCTAGGATTCTACATGGAACATGGAGAGCACCAAGCTAAGTGACCTGGCAGAGGCCAGATGAGAAATCAATGGCAGAGCATTGCTCTGACCCTGAGTCCACCTCCCAATCTGCTGTTTGTGCAATCTGGGGATAATCCTGCCCCAGCAAACACAGGTAGATCTCAGTGCTCTCCTCCAGACCTGGCAGAACCCCTGCCTGCCATAAATCAGAGGGCAACAAGCAGTGAAGCAGAACCAAGCCAGACCCCAGCTGTGTGCCCTCTTCCAGCCCAGAAGCCCTCAAGGACCCTGTGGGTCTTCTGAAAGGCTGTGTTGTGCCCATGTAGGTCCCTTGAGAGCCCAGCTGTCCCTGTGGGCTGTGCCCTCAGCATGCCTCACGCATGGCTGCTCAGGTAGGTTAGAGCAGAAATCAATCTGTGTTGGGTTGAGCTTGCCAAGGCCTCAGCTTTGATCTTCCCAGCCAGGGATGTGATGTAACACCTGCAGAATTAGACAGTAACAAGGGAAAGGAAAGTTTCTGGCAATTAAAAGGCACTGAAAGAGAAGGTTGGGAAGACAGCAGGCAGCCCCAGCTCAGCGTTTTGGGTGTCTCCAGTTCAGGGAGCTGGTTTGCAGAGGGATTTTTAATGTGTGTTTGTTTCCCCAAGACCTCTTGCCTCAACTTTACACTTGTGCTCTTGCATTTGTCTGGGCAGCAGTGTCTCCTGTGAGCTTTTCCCACTGCCCACCAAGAAAGGGAGGCTGGGGCAGCCGTGCTGGTGGCACCATACAGACCCCAGAGCAGTGGCTGTGCCCACCCACGCTGATGGCTTCATGCAAACTTCCAGGTAGTGGCAGTGCCCACCCACATGGGTGGCCCCATGTGGACCTTGGGGTAGTGCTTGTGCCCCTCCACATAGGTGGACCCCAGGGATGTGACTTTGTCCACCCACACTGGTGGCCCTACATGGACCCCAGGACAGTGGCAGTGTCCACCCATGCCCATGACCCCAGGTGGACCTCAGGGATGTAGCTGTGCCCATCCACTCTGGTGGCCTCATGCAGACCCCAGGACAGTGGTCATGTCCACCCACAGTGGTGGCACCACATGGACCCCAGGACAGTGGTCATGTCCACCCACACTGGCAGCCCCACATAGACCCCATGGCATCTCTCCACTCCTCTGGCCAACTTCTGAGGTTTCCTAGCCATATTATGTGCTACCTCAGACCAAAGAAAACACATTTGTGGAGCATCTACTTTAGAACAAGGACACAAACCAGTGCCAGCAACCATGGAAACCCCAGAGAAAACAACTGAAAGTCATGTTTATATGCAGCTCCTGGTAGCTGCAGAAATTGGATTCCCACATGAAAGGGGAACCTTCAGCAGGCAGTGTGAACACTGGCAGCCCCTCCAGATGTGACCTTCCATGGATGTGCTAGTTTAGAAAGCCAGGGAGAGAAGGGAAATGTAAAGCTCTGTGCTCATTAGTTAATGTTCCCCACAGTACTTGTTAGGTGAAGCTGAAAAGCCTTCTGCAAAGGCTGGAGATTCATCTTCTAGAGATATTCCTCAGCAAACTGAGGTAGCAGAAGCTTTGGGTTAGACATGGAGGGACTCAATGGGATTTCACAGTGGCAAGGGAAGGGCAGGACCTGAGTCAGTTTAGCTTGCAGGATTGGGGAGACCTTACTGCAGCCTTTCAGTACTTAAAGGAGGTCTGTAAGAAAGCTGGGGAGAGAGTTTTTAACAGAACCTGTTGGGAGAGGACAAGGGATGATGGTTTGAGGGAGATTTGGACTAGAGAGAAGGAAGGAATTGTTTGCATTGAGGGTGGTGAGACCTTGTCCCAGGTTGCCCAGAGAGGTGGGAGATGTCCCATCCCTGGAAACATTCCAGGTCAGGTTGTCTGGGGCTGTGAGCAACCTGCTCTAGCTGCAGATGTCCCTGCTGACTGCAGGGGGTTGGACTAGGTGACTCTGAAATGTCCCTTCCCATCCAAACCAGTCTGTGGTTCTATGATTTACAATGGGATAAAGTAGAGAGATGGGAAATGCACTCAAGACTTTTAGCAACTGTGTCAGAGAGGTCAAACCAATTTCCAGGTTGAACCCAGCTGGAGCAGTGGGTCCCTTATTCCCTGGATGAAGCCAGATCCTCCAGTCCAGGTATTTCTGTGCCCCTGTCAGCAGATGGAGACTACCACCAGCAGAGTCATGTGAATTTACACCACCCAGGACCTGACCCCCAGCTGACAGAAGCAAGTGTCCTGAGTCTGGTTTGTCTTTGGGTTTTGTGAAGAGGCTTTTCAGGGAGATTCCACATTAAGGATCCTTCCATTTCTGATGATTTGTGACAAGCATAATCCCATACTAATTAGATTTCAGTGCCTGTGTTGAAAGCACTGTGCACATTGAGATGGGTTGAGGTTTATGGAGACTCTTGCTTGTTCTGCACAATTGTTTCAAAATTAATCCTTGGAAGCCAGAAAGCTCAGACCAGATAGAGCAGGCAAAAATCCAACAAGAGGGGAAAAAAACAACCCTTTTTGTTTTGTAATTCTCCTGATCTGCTTGGGTACTAGGCAGGTTACATTTCTGACATTACACTACCACTCAGAAATGTCCCAAGCTGTCCACTTTCATTGCATCAATGATATCAGCTGTGTTGACCTGCTCTTACAGAGTTTTAATTCTGTTTGCTCTTGGCTAAACTCCATTCCTAATCCTATTTTCACCCATTTCTATCCAATTTAATACAGCTTCTCTAAGTCAAAATTAATTACTCAGTGTGCTCTCCCAGTGCTGTGCTCTAAAGGAATAATAGAGAAATCCCACCTCATCCTTAGGGGCACCTCATGGCTCCTCTCATCCCAGGAAGCTGCAAGAAGGGAAGGGAGTTGGATCAGAAAATCATAACACTGCTCATTTTTGCCATTAACACTTGATCCTCACATCCCTCTGCTCAGTAAGTCTCCACATGCCCATTTCCTCCTTATTAGATGATGATACCCATGGAGGAACGTTGATCTCCTGGGGCAAAGGAGCAAGTCAACACCTCTAGGTCACCTTCTCCCTTTTCCTTCACCTACTCAGAAATAGTTCATTTGCCTTTCATTTCCAGTATTAATTACTCCTTCTGTCCAACCTTTGCCAACAGGGCTCCCAAGGGGAGGAAGGATGCTTGTCTGCTCACACGCAGCTCAGGTTTCTTCAGCCAGGCCTCCTGGTGGATGACTGACCCCACCTAGAAACTGGGTTTGCTCTTTGCAGGGATGCTGTTGGCTGGAAGTCACAGACATTCAGAAAGTACCCTGAAAATGTAAAGCAGAGCTCCTACTAAGCTCTACAAGTATTATTTTATCCCTGGTTTGTAGGCATCTAGGAGCTCTCCTGTGTCTATGATGATATTTATTCCTATTATTTTATTCCTAATTCTTTTAGGCTATGTGCATTCTAACATCCTTCTCTCTCTTCTCTCTCTCTAGAGGTATCATCCACACACAACAAAGCTGAGAGGTGTTTGAAATTGGGGGCCCACTCTCTGGTTTGATTCCCATGGCAGAAGAGTCACAGACCATGTCAAGGACATGAGAGCTCATCCAGCTGTTTATGGGTGTATGACACCTCTGCACATCTGCATAGCCACCCTATCCCCAGGGACCTTGTGTAAGAGAGAGCTCTCAATGACTAGGACAGGATAGGGCAGGACAGGACAGGGTAATACAGAGGCTATCTATGCAATGTCTTTTCTCCTTCACACAGATCACTGATGCCCACTGGGCACAAACTGGAACCCAGAAGGTGCCACCTGAGCAGGAGGAGAACCTTGTTTGGTGTGAGGCTGTTGGAGCCCTGGCCCAGGCTGCCCAGAGAGGTTGTGGAGTCTCCTTGTGTGGAGAGATTGCCAAGGCAGCTGGAGGTGATGCTGGGCAGGCTGCTGTGGGTGACCCTGCTGGAGCAGGGGGTTGGACTGGCTGATCCCCAGAGGTCCCTTTCAACCCCTGCTGGGGTCCTGTGAAATGAGTGTCCTACAGCTGACTATAACAGACAGATACCAACCTCGAGTAGCTACAGTGTCTAAGTACCAAGAAAAACTTGTTTGCAGGCTGGAAATCATTATTTCTCTATAACATCATGATAATTCATGTAAGAAAATTGAAAAAGAAAGCTTTTCAAAAATAAGCTTGACTTCCATCCCTTCATGCCCATTATTTATGCAGTCCTTGCATTCCTTTGAATCTCAGTAAACTGCTCCTCTTCCAATTGTTCAGTGATTAGCACCTCAGTAGGTGTGGGTCAGAAAAAAATGGAATATTAGTGGGAGGTGTTGTGCTTCTCCTAAGGGCATGGGTCCTACAGAAAATAAGAACATCCTGTTGCTGTTTCTTGCTAGAGTTCCCCCTTTAGCTGGAGCAGCAGGAGTTCATGTTGCAGAGCTGACATATCTTGTGTAGGACTGGCCAAACAAATTATCTTCCTTCCTAATGTAGAATGTCAAGGTTTCACAAGACCTTTTAATCCCCACCAAGGTTTGTTTGGAAACTATTTGTGGAAGAAAAGGCTGAATGAAACCAACCAAAACCCACAAAGAAGTGAAAGACCCTGATTGACCCAACAGCCCATGGCAGCCAGAGGCTTGCTCAGTGGTAAAGCATCTCCCAAGGGAAGCAAAGGCCGAAACTGCTTGTTCTAGTTGATCTGCTAACAGAGTTGTGTTCCTAAAAGATGATATGGAAATGCTAAAGCACAGCAAGCACAAAGGTGCTCTTTCATTCCTGGAAGCCATCATCTTCAAGTAATTAACTGGGGATTAGTCAGAAATGATGCCCAAACAAATGAGATACGGAAGGGCATGAAACTGTAGTCAGAACCTTGCGTTACGTGGAGCCCTGCCAGAGCAAACAGCCAGGAGAACAGAGCCTGGTGTCTTCAGAATGATGGCAAAACTAAGGTTGGCAACTGGAGCTGGATGGTGGGTTTCAAAACAAAGCCTCTCAGGGGTGGATTGTGCTCCACCTGTGACCAATGTTGTCATCTTCTGCTGCCTGGCATCGCTGAGCCCTTTCTTCTCCCCCCCGTAGGATGCTGAAAGGGATTGCATGGGACTTGCTGCAGCTTCCAGGGATGTAAATCAAAGGCTGTGTCAACAGGATGTCAACAGCATGAAGGAACAGCTCCTCATGTGAAGTTTTCTTCTAAAAATCTCCTCCTTTCCTTTTTCCTGCCCAATTTCAGAAGCAAGCAGAGGAACCGTGGTTTTGCTGAGAATGAAACTGCACCACCTCTTGCATCACTGCCAAGCACCCACCCAGCAGCTGGGCTGCCCTTCCTTGGAACTAAGTCAAAGAATCATAGAAACATTTTGCTTGAAAGAGATCTTTCAGATCATCAAGTCCATCTGTTAACCAGCACTGCCAGGTCACCACTAAATCATGTCCCTCAGCACCACATCTTCTAAACCCCTCAAGGGATGGTGACTCCAGCACTGCCCTGGGCAGCCTGGGCCAGGCCTTGACAACCATTTGGGGAAGAGACTTTTCCTAATGTCCAAACTAAACCTCCCCTGCTGCAACCTGAGGCTGTTTCCCCTTGTCCTCTCAGGGGACAGGGAGTATAAGAACTGCTCCAGCTCCATGTCCCAAGGTTGCTCACATCAGGTTCTTTGCAGACTAAAACCCTGCTCTGATGCTGCCTCCCCAGTGCAAAACTGGCCATGAGCTCCCCTCCAGAGCTTGCTTTCTGTCTCCACAGCACAGAGAACCAGTGTTCCCAGCTCCCTGGCTGAGCTGGAGTACCCCAGGGAAACCAGGAGTTGACTCAAAAATCCCAACCCTGTTCTAAAAGACCCTTGTGGTTCCCCAAAAATCTTCTTGAGGCACACAGGCTGCTTTCAAAGCCCAGCAGCTTGTATGTCCATGCCACTCCTCCTGCTGATGCCTTGAGAAGTGCTGAATATACTCCCTTGGGAGCATCAACCAGCACTGGAGAATAAGTCTTGTGAGGAGCAGCTGAGGAGACTGGGGTTCTTTAGTCTGAGGAAGAGGAGGCTCAGGGGAGACCTTATCTCTTTCTACAACTCCCTGAAAGGAGGTTGGAGCAAGATGGGGGTTGGTCTTTTCTCCTGGGTTACCAGTGAGAGGACAAGAGGAAATAGCCTCAAGTTGCACCAGGGGAGGTTTAGGTTGAACATGAGGAATAATTTCTTCCCTGAAAGAGTGCTTAATCATTGGCCCAGGCTGCCCAGGGCAGTGCTGGAGTCACCATCCCTGGAGGAGGTCAAGAAACATCTAGACGTGGTACTCAGGGTTTAGTGGTGATAAGTTGGTAGCTGTACTTGATGATTTTGGAGGTCTCTTCCAACCTTAATGACTCTGTGAATCTACAGCTACTGAGGAACTCCCCAAGCCCAGGGCTCCAGAGCTCTGCAGGCAGCTATAAATCCTCTGACCTCAGCCACCTTCTCGCTCAGCAGCCACTGTAAATCCAACCCTTGCCTGGCTGCAGCGCAGCCACCCAGCTCCCCCGGTACCAGGCAGGCTGCTGCCTTGCAGGCTGGTTGTGCTGGGAACAGGACCTGCCTCCTTGTAAAAACCCAGCTGGAAGAGAAGGGAGGTGACTTGTACAACCTGAGAGCAGTAATTGAGTGCGTGTGTTAAGTAGCTTTACAAGCCTGCTTGGCTGGGAAGCCAATAAAAAAGGGGCAGAACACCATCGCCCCGGGTTTAATTAAGAAGGGAACATTTAAATGAGGGGCATCATCTGTTTGTGTTAAAGGTGTTTAATTTGATTTGTTGTAGTACACTTATTAAATAAATCAGCTTTATTGAATTTGCAATGCTGGTGGCACACCGAACAGGAGGGAATGGAAAGAAGCTGGGGCTGGAATTCTCTTTAGTTTTAAACCAACCTAGGCTCTGTCTGCATCCAGCAACACTCAGGAAATTTAATTCCAGTTAATTAAAGGTGTGGATTTAATGCAGATCAGCTCAGCCAGCCTAAAAGTGGAAGCAAGAGCTCTTCCTTCAGGATTCAAATGCCATTGATTCAGCTCGGGGTGATTCACTTGGCATCTGATGTGAGGAAGCGAATCGAGGCCATTTTAAATCTCAGTGAATGTCTTCACCAACCTTCCTCAGGGCTTCATTTGCCTCCTCCTCCTCCTTTTTCCTGACCATCTCAGTGTGGACCAGAGGTTTGCAGGAGCCACACAGGTTGGGTTGGCAGCTTCCACTTTCCCAACCTTCAGCCTTGTTAGGAATTGCCAGCAGGCAGAGAAGCGAAGTGCTGACAGTAAGAAACTCTTCTGAATGGCACCATCTGGCTGGTCTCTGCCCTGCTCTGTCCTCTCCTCTCTTCACTCTGCTGTGGAAATGCAGTATTTCAGCTCACTGCTCTAGGAGATCCAGCACACAGCTATTAATACATACCAGCTGGGAAAAAATTTTTGCTGCAAACTTCAGCCTCTGTCCAGACTGCAAATCACTGGATACAGAGCTGCTGGGGTGAGGACTTTGGCTCTCCACCAATACCTGGTCTCAGGCTTCAGCTCCTTCCCCTGTATCATGGTTGGTCTTACACCTTGGTTGGGAACAGATAGACCCCAAGCTTCAGTGAATCATTTAGGTTGGAAAAGGCCTTTAGGTTCAACAAGTCCAACCATTAACCAGCACTGCCAGGTCACCACTAAACCATGGCCCTCAGCACCACATCTCTAGGGCTTTGAAACCCCTCGAGGGATGGTGACTCCAGCACTACCCTGGGCAGCCTGGCCAGGCCTTGACAACCCTTTCTGGGAAGAAATTGTTCCTCATATCCAAGCTGAAACTCCCCTGGTGCAACTTGAGGCTGTTTCCCCTTGTCCTATTTGTTTGTTTCTTGGGAGAAGAGCCCAACCCCCACCTGGCTCCAGCCTCCTTTCAGGGAGTTGGAGAGAGTGAGGTCTCCCCTGAGCCTCCTCTTCTCCAGGCTAACCAACCCCAGTGCCCTCAGCTGCTCCTCACAACACTTGTGCTCTAGACCCTTCACCAGCAGCATTTCTTTTCTCTGGCCACACTCCAGCACCTCAACATCCTTCTTGGAGTGAGGGACCAAAACTGAACCCAGGATTGGAGGTGTTGCCTTTCCAGTGCCCAGTCCAGGAGGACAATCCCTGCCCTAGTCCTGCTGCCACCCTAGTGCTGACCCAAGGCAGGACTGTGGAGCGTGAGGGTTGGAGGTGCACATCCAGCAGTGCTGCATCCAAACATCCCCCTCAAGCAATACCTACTGCTTTCACAGCATAACCAGGCAAGTTCCAAAGCCCTTGCAAACCCTTCAGAGCTGAAAACCTCGAGCCTGGGGGGAGCTCACTAACAGGACACATCCTCTGAGCTCTGGAGGGGAGCAGCACAGGAGCACAGCTCCCCCAACCACTGCATCCCTGCGGGGAGGACACCACATACGCCAGAGCCCTGCTGCCATCACCCTGTCTGAAAGGGCCCTTGTCCTCCTGCTGCCAGGCAGCTCCTCCTCATCCTTTCAACTTTGTGCTTGCTTTTCCTGGGAGGAAAATGAAATTCCTGCCTGGGAATCGGCGCCACTGTGCCAGAACAGCAGTGACCTCTGTAACCACACAAGATTTAGTGGTTACTTTATTTCAGCTGTAATGAGGCTTTGGAAACCACTAAAAGCCCAAATGTTTTCTCCTCCTTTAACTCTTGGTGGATCATGGGGAATAAATAACTCAGCTGAGGGTGCTGCTGGTGCATGAACTGAGAATTCACTGAGAATGACCTGCTGTCTGAAGTGGGTGGAAAGGTGGTACTGGGAGCATGGAAGTGCTGAGTGAGGAGTTCTTTGGAGCTGTGAGCCCTGAGCTCCTTCCAGCAGGTGCAGACACAGCTGGTTGTGAGCATGTCACTCCAGGTGGATGAGAGAACCCCATCTTCATCCCTGCTCTCGGACCTATGGGGTGGTTTCCTCCAAACCACACTCAAGGATATGTGAGGGATCATCTAAGCTCAGCTCATACCATGCCTGCCAGGAGAAGCATGTGTTCCTCTCTCTCATTCTCTCTAAAGGCTGCATCTGCAGGAAGGCTCCTTCCCATCATCAGGTGGTCCTGGGTGCAGCCTGCCAATGACCACCATCTGCCCTGAGCACCAAAGACACTGACTGATAAATACAGTTGGAATAGTTGTTAGAGGGCAAAGATTTTTAAGATGAAGTGGGTTTTAAAGACATTGAGGTGCTGGAGAGTGTCCAGAGAAGGGCAATAAGGCTAGTGAAGGGCCTAGAGGCAGTAGTGTTGTGAGGAGCAGCTGAGGGAACTGGGGTTGGTTAGCCTAGAGAAAAGGAGGCTCAGGGGAGACCTTCTCACTCTCTCCAGCTCCCTGAAACAGCTTCAAGTTGTGTCAGAGGAGGCTCAGGCTGGAGATTAGGAACAATTTCTTGCCTGCAAGAGTGGTTAAGCCCTGGCCAGGCTGCCCAGGGCAGTGGTGGAGTCACCATCCCTGGAGGGGTTTCAAAGCTGTGGAGATGTGGTGTTGAGGGACATGGGTTAGTGGTCAGTTGGCAGTCTTAGGCTGATGGTTGGACTTGATGATCTCAGAGGTCTTTTCCAACCTTAATGATTCTATGAAATGCTCTTTCCTTAAATGTCCTCCTTATCCCAGAGCCTGCCTCACCACACCAGAAATCCTTAAAGATGGAGATGATAGACATGTGCTGATGTGGTTGTGCTGTACAGGGAACTTCCTCACCCTCTGCTGCAAATAAAAATAGATTAAAATCTGAGATTTATGCTTTGGAACAAGTGTCCAAACATCTGCCACTAGCATAGCAGTCACCTGCAAGGGCTTCAAGGCAGTGAGGTGAGTTGTTTGGGGATTCAGCAGAAGGGCTAAGGAGTGATGATGCACCTAGGAGATAGATGATGCCACCACCATGCCACTGCTGCTGCCAGGAACGATGGATCCACGTAGGATTCAGCCTGGGTGACCCAATTAATTTGGAACAACTGGAAACATCTTTCTCCAGGTTTAATTTGCTGCATGAATGAATACAGCCTGTGTGATGATTTCATGTGGGAGAGGGGCAGGGCCCCAGGCTGGATGATGGCACTGCATCATGGAAATGAGAGCTCCTTTCAAGGTCCCTTCCCCAGATGGACCATCCCTGGGGTCTGGGAGCTACGTGGCACCCAGTGACCAGGCTGCTATAAAGCTAACACCTGGTGCAGGGCACCCAGAGACTAGGGATCTGCTGCAGAGCATGCACCCAAAATGAGAAGGACATAACTTCTGCTGCTGTTAGCAGAGACAGGCTGCTCCCCACGGGGGACTGTTTGTCCTGGTTTGAGCTAGGACAGAGCTGATTCTGCTGAGTGATTTGAGTTCTCAGCTCAGTCTCTTCTCAGGGCTGCACTCTCTGCAGCTCACAGCATGTTCTCACAGACAGTGGCTGCTGCTAGCAGTGACAACACTCCATGGGCAGAGTTCCTGCCAAGCCTTGGGCTGCAGACCAAGGGCACTGCTAAACCTTGTGCCCCACCTTGGGCTGCAGTAAGTCAGAGGCAGCACATGTGGGGAGAGGTGACCCTGAGCTGACCAACAAGAGATTCCATCCCGTGGATGTCCCAGTCAGGATAAAGCTGAGAGATCACAAGGGTCAAGCTCTTCTTCAGTGTCAGTGTCTGAGGAGGACTCTGTCCTTCTGCCTTCAACCTTGATCTGTGTGTTCCTGAGTCCAGTTCTCAAATCCAGCTCCTGAATCCAGTTCCTCTCTGCCACTGAGTCCAGTCTGGGACTTCTGCCACAGCATCAGTGGTGATGTCATTGCCATCAGAGGGTTGGGTTCAAAACTGGTTTTTATGTTTTGCATCTATTTCATTTGATTTCTATTATTTTCATTAAACCTGGTTTAGTTTTCTTTTCTGCTCCACCAGTTTCTCTCCCTTATTCCCATTCCCTTCCCCTTTGGGATGCAGAGGGGTTCAGAGAGAGCTTCTGTCATTGATCTAGTGACCAGCCCAGCCCTGACCCTTGACACTACTAATTCATCAGTAAATATCATCTTCTGCTACCCAGACAGTGCAATGAGCCATGCCCACAGTTCCTCCCCACAAGAGGAACTCAGCTGCACAACTTATCCTCTGGGGCTGAGATCAGCCCTTTGGGCTGGAGACACCAAGAGTCTGCAGAAGGTGAACTCAATGTCAGAGGGGCTGGTTTCAAACCCCAGCTCAGCCCTGAGTAAACAATAGCAAGGGAGTAACAAGCTTTCATCAGGAGACTGCTCCACTCATGCTGAAGGAAGATCAAGAGTTCCCATTAAATTCCCCTCGTGGGTATGTTGTGCCCAACCCTTTGCCCAACCAAAGCTGTGCAGCAAGATGTGGCTGGGGCAAGAGGCTGGTTTCAAAGTGTTGGAGAGATTCACCAGATTTTTTCCAAGCACACCACCTCTTTGTTCATTTTCTGGTGAACTAACCTAGCCTGGTATTCTCCTTTCTGTTACAGCCATTACCTCTTCTATCCTAATTCACATCTAGCAGTCTAACCATTCTGGCATCTGTTGAGTTATTTGGTGTAACAATAATCTTGCATCAATAAGTTCCACAAGTTTATAACCTATTGTACTGCACCAGCTTTATTTGAATAGATAAAGTCAGATTCTCACCTGCATGAAGCTGGAATGGAGTCAATTTATGCCATCAAAAGAGCTGGCCCAAAGTTTTAATTTCATCAAACACCTCTTTGATCTTCTATTATTAGAGGAAAGGGAAAATAGAAGCACTTTATAACTGGAGGGGGTTATGCCATGCATTTTATCTTCTTCTGCCTCTTAATCTTTCAGAGAGGAACTGTGCTATCCCTTTCAACTGCTCCTAGTTAAGAGACACCCCCCACTGACTCTATGGTCTGCACTGACCCTCAAGAAGCCCTGGAAGACCACATATTTGGCTTGCTCTGCAGGACAAAGCTCCTGCTGGGTTATCCACTGTGAGAGGAGAAGACACCTACACACTGCAAAGGTGGCTTAGGAAAGGCAGCAATTAATTCCACAGCTCTTGGCAGTGGAGGGTGCAAGGCAAGATCCTGCTCCCCATGGACATGGTCTTATCTAATCTCACTGCTCTCAAGTTAAGGAAGGACCTTATCCTGTCATTTGTTCTTGCTACCAGGAAGAAACTTCTTCTCCTCACCTATGGTGCTTCAAACACCAGACAAAGCCTTTTCTGTGTGATACTCAACAGCATTCTCCTTCTCACCTTCCTCTTTACCCCCTCCCTTGAGCTTACTGTGTTCCCTCAGATGATCCAGTGCTCACATCCCATCGAGCAGCAACACAAGCTTCTTCTCCATGTTCCCAACATAACTTCTCTGTGATTTGGTTGATGAGGAACCTGTCAAGAGTTCTGGAAAGGCATCTTTATGCCCCCCTTGTTGAGTGGGCCAAGGTCCACTATATGAGAAGGCATTTTTCCAGTTAGATTCCTGGGCTTTATAGACCTTTTCTTTGAGTGTGAGATCAGTCTGAGCTACTGAAAGGGTCTGAAAGCTCAAACTAGGTCAATGTGCAATGACTACATCACTGGATTGCTGCCTTGGTGACATGTATCTCACCAAGGACAAAGCCACGTTGCCTTGGCAGGCCTCTGAGCTATCATTTCAACCTGATCATTTTCTATCTTCACCAGCCAGGGCTGGATATGAAACCCCAGGCAGTGATGGATGCATGAGCTGCTTACATGATAAAACACTTGGAGCCCCAGGAATCCCCACGCTGGGCTTCAAGTGAGGAATTTAATCAGGCTGAGTCTCCCTCATCTTCAGGAGTGACTCAGGCCAACTGCTGGAGAGCAAAGTGTGAACAGGCAGCCATGGGCCAACATGCATAAAAGGGAAATTTTGTCCTTTCTCCTCTTAGTTAGAGCTTTGCAGAGCACTGAAGCATGAGGATTTATAACCTTTCCCAACTATTCCTTCTGGGTGGTTCCTCAGGCTCCCTAGCTCAGGGTGCTGGTGTTACACCACTGCTCCTGCTCTTTCCTGAAGTCCTCTGCTCAGAGCCCCTGCCAAAGCACGAGGCATCAGCAAACCCAGCCCTGTGGTTATGCAATAAGTTCTTGGAAACTCTGAAAGGTTCCTTATAAACAGAAGAAGATCTCTAAAAGTTGTATTTCCAACCTTCTGCCTCTCCCTGGGTGCCTTTGAGTCCTACTCTTGAGGGCAAGGAAGAAAAAGCAGAGCTTTTAATTCCCAGTCTCTGTGCTGAGATCCACTCAACATAAGGAAGATGACACTGGGTGTTCTCTTCTGCTTTTACAGAGCCTACATGTGGCCATGCAGGATTTGTTTAGAGGTTCTGTTAATGGGGACAAGAAATAGACCTCAAGAACTATTGATTTGTGGCATCTAACACTAATACCAACTTGCAGCCTTGCACTGTTAAAGTGAGGAGTGGAAGCCCCAAGGACCCAATGCAGAATGTTCTTTAGGTAAGTCCATTGCATCCAAGCAGTCTCTAGTTCAGCAGGACCACGTTGATGTGTGAGTGCCACCTGCCCAAGCAACAGGTACAGCATCAGGGCTAAAGGGAGATTGAAGTCAATATCTCAGAGCAGGGGTAGGCAGTAGGTTTTCCATCCCTGTCCAAGGGCTTGGCCAACAGAAGGACAACCCTGTGTTCACATTCCCTTTAATGAATGAAGGGGATGTAAATCCAAACTCTACCTGCTGGCCTAGTTTTTGTGCAGCTTCATCAAACCAGCTCACACTCTTCACCCTGGTCTGCATTCTACTCTCCTTTCAGCTAAAGGTTAGTGCCCTGGGGGTGCTTGGTTGATGGTTGGACTTGATGATCTTAGAGGTCTCTTCCAACCTGAATGATTCTGTGTAAAGCTGAGTTAAAGCTGTGTCTCCAGAGACAAAACAGGTGGAGCAAGCCTTAGTGAATTCATTTTAACTAACTTTGACCTAAGTCTGATTTTGTCTTTGTCTAGGCAAAAGCAAGAGCAGACTCCTTGGTGTGTGAGACCATTGCCAGGCATCCACCTGGAGCAGCAGAGGCTGTGACAAGACCACGCAGGTAATCACCACACGAGCAGAGCTGTGACCCACAGGAAGACCCTTCCCAGCCACGAGCTGGGAGTTACTCCCTGCAAGGGCAGGAAAATCCATCCCAATCCTCAATGAAGTAAGCCTGCAGGCTGGAAGAAGGTGTCTACCCCTTGGCTGGGCGGCAGCAATCACGACAGAAGTCCCTGGCTTGTGAAGTTGTCAAACTGTAAAGTTAATGAGGTAGAAATGAGAGCTCGGTGCAGGCGTCTGAGCGGTGGAATGACTCCCCGACGGCTTCGCCCCTCCTCTGGTTGCAGCCTGCCTAAATGAAGTGACTAAGGGTCTCCTTGGACCCTGGCCAGGCAGCCCCTGCTGCTGCAGAGAGCACGCAGCCTTGTTGTGCAGGTTAATAAACACGAAGCTGCCAGGGAAGGAAGGACAACATGTGGTTTCTAAGAACTAGACGAGCAGGAAAAGCAGACAGACATTACACGGAGCCTTGTGCCGGTGAGGAACCCAAACAAAAGCAAAGCTAGCCCAGCCCATGTGTGCACCACCAGCCCTCTAGCAGCATGGGAAAGAAGTGGTGGGGTGAGACAGAGCAGGGGTGTTTGGAAGGAGGCTGGGGGAGAAAAGGGTTCAGGTGCTAGGTGGAAAAAGTTGGAGATTTGGGGGCTTGGCCGCTGGAAGAGGAACTGGGACTGGGTGGATTTGGTCTGGTTTACATCTTCAAGTTGACAAACAGGCAGCTGGCATGGCAGCAGGAGAAAGCACCTAGTGAAGGAAGGCCTTCCCTTTTCACAGAGTCACAGAATGTTAGGGGTTGGAAGGGACCTCTGGGGGTCATCTAGTCCAACCTGCCTGTCAGAGAAGGTTCATGTCGAGAAGGTTTGCACAGGATGGTGTCCAGATAGGTTTGGAATATCTCCAGAGACAGAGATTCCACCTCTCTGGGCAGCCTGGGCCAGTGCTCCACAACTCTCAAGGTAAAGAAGTTCCTCCTCATGTTTAGATGGAACTTCTTCTGTTCCAGTTTGTGCCTGTTCCCTCTTGTCCTGACACAGGGCACCGCTGGGAAAAGCCTGGCACCAGCCTTTTGGTGCAGGTGGCTCCATAGAGGAAGTCTCCTTAAGCATAGGTGTGCCTTCACAGGAGCCCAAGAGCAGAAGAGATAACAGGCAGAAGTAAAATGGACAGTCTTCTCTGCTATGGAAAGGTGAGGGATGAATTGAGACAGCCTTGCTGGCCAAGCAACTCATCTGTCCATGTAGATGTGCTGCTTAGGGACATGGCTTGGTGGTGATAGCTTGATGGTTGGACTTGATGATCTTAGAGGTCTCTTCTGACCTTAATGATTCTGTGATTCTGCTTGGAAAAGACCTCTGAGATCATCAAGTCCAACCATGATTTCAAACAAAACCTGTCTGTCCCTTCCTTGCTGTTCAGGAGATGGGAGGCCATGTTACAAAGCAGGGGCTCCAGGAACAACTTCTAGCTGAGGCTACAAGCAAGTTCAAAGGCATCTGAAAGTGGGAACAAGGCTTGCAACAAGCCTTTCACTACTAGTAAGACCACAGGAATTTAAAAGAGGATTTGGACCTCATTGCTGTGTCTTCCCCACACCAGAGGAACTGATCCATATGTCAGCCTTGAGAATAGACATCCCACCAACCCCAAACCATTCCCAACATGCTGATGATGGTGTAAAAGAGGCCAGACTCTCACTGCTAACATCTGTAGGCTCTGCATTATCAGCACCATCAAGTTTTCTGTGCTTCAGGCTGGAATCCATCCCCAGTGTGTGTTATTTTGGTAAAGCAGCAGCTGTTGAGATCTTCTCTGGTATCCAGTGTGCAGAGGAACACATGAGCACATGTAATGGCAGCCCAGGGGTGTTCTGCTCCCTGCTGATGACACACACAGCAAGGGGGAAATTGTGAGGATCAGTTTGACACCTAATTTACCATGAGTTAACATCTCTCTCTCTCAAGTTTCCTAATGGGACCCAGTCCCACTGCATGTCACTTGCAGCTGCTTCCTTTATTTTGTGACTTCCCAAATTGCACAACTTGTGACTTTAGGAAATTGCCAAGCTGTGGCTTCGAGTTTTGTCAACTCACATCTTCCAAGAGGCTCTGGAAAGGCTCCAGGGAAGCTCTCTGACAGCTCAGGGGAAGCCTTGAAGTGTCTTCTGGTGAGTTGGAATGTCTGAGATGACTCTAGAATGTGTTCAGAGAAGCTCTTGGATGCCTCTAGGACAAGATAGGCTCTAGAGAGGCTCTGGGGTGGTTTCAGAAAGTTCCTATGAGCTCCAAGAAGGACTCTCAAGAAGAGCCAGGACTGCTTCAGGACACTTTGTACTTGTGCTACAGAGATGCTCTGAAGGGAAGCTATGGTGAGCTCTTGGTTGCCTCTGGCTCTGTGGCACTCTGGAGAGCTCCAGAGAAGGTTTTCCTTGCCTTTGGAAAGTCTGTAGAATAGGTCTGGGATGGCTTTTGCCATGGCAATGGGGAGCACCAGGAAAGGTCTAGAAATACTGCAGGACCTACAAGTCCCTAAAGATCTGCAGATGCCTCTGCACCGATTTTCAAGCATTCTTCTGTTCCATCTGTTTTCTCTGGGAGACAAGAACCAGAAAGCAAAGAGGACAGGTCTTGAGCCTCCCATGTACCTGCACACCTACCTCCCCTTCAGTGATTTCTCCACAGATTCAGTGACTTCCCATGCACACTATTTTCTTCCAAGTCACTTCTTCATATTTAATCACCACTAGGAAGTCCACTCCCCTTCTTCTCCCCAGACAGGTTATGTTCTCTCACAGGTTTCGTACCAGTGTCCAAGGGCAGGCATTTCCCTCTGCCTTGACCTTCTCTCTGCTTTAATATCTGCTTCCCTGCTGTGTCTCTTTACCTTCCCAAGCAGGATCTAGGGGCTTTATTCTACACCTTTTCCAAGTCTTGCTGTATCTGTGATTTTAATCCCTATTTTCCCACTAGGGCATTGCTTACCCTTTGTAGTGATCTCTGAAGAGCAGGGCTTCATGAGAAAGTTTTCAGAAAGAATCAGATTCCACAGTCAACATTGCAATCCACTTTTATAGAATTTAAGACATTTTCACCAAAGCACATTTTGGCCTCAGACATTCAGAAAGTTTTGAGAGTCTCATTTCCAGAACAGAGATCCTCCCAGAGCTGCCAGGTCACATGCATTCTCCAGGCTAAGCAGCCCCAGGGCTCTCAACCTTTCCTCCTGCCAGAGATGCTCCAGTCCCCTCAGCATCTTCCCAGCCTCTGCTGGACTCTCTCCAGCAGTTCCTTGTCTCTCTTGAACTGGGGAGCCCAGAATTGGACCCAGAACTCCAGATGTGTCCTCCCTAGGGCAGAGTAAAGAGAGGGAGGAGAATCTCTCTTGACCTGCTGGCCCCACTCTTCTTCATGCACCCCAGGAGACCATTGGCCTTCCAGGCTACAAGAGCAGATTGCTGGCTGATGGTGAACTTGTCCACCAGCCCTCTGAGGTCCTTCTGCACAGAGCTGCTTTCCAGTAGGTCAGCCTCCAACCTGGGTCTCTTTTTGCCATAGCAGTCCTAACTGTAGAATATCTGCCCATCAGCTGCTTCAGCTGCAGAGAAGGATCCTGTAGCCCTCACCTGGTGCCATTAATAGGGTGAGATGTTTGCAGAAAGCTCTGCCAGACCCTAACTTGCCCAGGCTGGGACGTGCACTGGCGACAGCTCCTTCCCACCTCCCCAGACATGGCTCCTGTGAGGAAAGCAAACAGAAACTCATTCGGTGCCTGCATCACCTCCCAGGGCACAGAAACACAAGATCCTGTTCAGGGAACAGATGATGTATTTCCAGAGCTCAGAGGAGTTTACACACTGCAAAGCAACACTGTTAAAGGGGTGGCAACAGCTCCTGTCCTGAAAACCTCAACTTTATTAGTTCCCATCCTAGAGCTGGAGCTCAGGCTTGCTTGGGTCTTTTTTCAAACACAGGTTAAATGCTGCAAGGAACCCAAGTACTGCATCTCCCAGCTGCCTTAATCCTTGGGAAAACAACACAGTGGTTTAGCCCTTTTGCAGTTACTCAGGCTTATTTCTGCCATATCCAAAGCCGGATCCCATGCCATGTTCCCAATTTCACATGCTCAAATCCTCCTTTACCCAGAGATACAAATCAGGCACAGTTCACATCTCTCTCTGCCTCTCCCATGCCTGTTTTTTCCCCCCTTTTCCTCTGAGGACCTTTTCATCTAGGCTGAGCCACTAGGAAAAATGTGATCTGCCTCTCAGCTCCCTGGCTCCAGTGGATGGATGCTGGGATTACATGGCAGATGTTGCCTGTTCTGAAGGTGTAAGGATCCTACATGGTGGTGTCACAGCTGGACATCCCATTAATAGGAACAAGATTTGGGTTGAGCCATTTTAATTGAAACCACTGCTGGAGCAAGCATGGCTTTTCTTTCTTTTTTTTCCCTCTTACTCCTAGGCAAACTTGTTCCTCTCAGCCCTCCCCAACCTCCTCTGCAATAGTTATTGCTCTAAGACATCTGGTTTCACAGTTCAACAAGCACAGGCAGATTTCCACCATGTAGTTCTTTGCTTGTTGACAGGGCAGAATTTTTTAATATGGGGTTACTATCATCCAGACTTCCTCCACCTCCTCATTTATGTGAGGGATACCTCAAAACAGTCCCTCAGCTCCTCCATCTTCAATCTGCTGGCCCAATTTTATTAGCTCCAATACATGACACCTCCATGTCTGATTTCCCTCTCCCTGCCCCTCTGAGGTGAAATCCAAACCCTAAATGGGAACCGGACACAAGACTTGGTGGTTATTTTCTCTCTATTTTCCCCCTTTTGTTAAGGTTTGTTCCACAGAAACCAGAGCAGCAGCTTGGAGCCTCTTCAGCTTGTAAGCATTTTGCAAGTGGGTATCAGAGCAGGAGGAGCACCCTCCTTCATCCCTGACCAGGGCTGGAGGACAAGGCAGAGCAGAGAAGCTCTGGAATCTCCCATTTGTTTTTCTCTATAACCATAGAATCCTTTGGCTAGGAGAGAGCTTCCAGATCATGGAGTCCAACTGTTAACCAGCACTGCCAGGTCACCACTAACTCATGTCCCTCAGCACCACATCTCCAAGGCTTTGAAACTCCACCACTGCCCTAGGCAGCCTGTGCCAGGGCTTGGCAGCTCTTTGGGGAAGATATTTTTCCTAATACCCAGCCTAGACCTCCCCTGGCACAACTTGAGGCTGTTTCCTCTTGTCCTATCACTTATTACCTGGAAGAAGAAGCCAACCCTTACCTGGCTCCAACCTCCTTTCAGGGAGCTGTGGACCATCAAAATACAGCAGTTTTATCAACAGAGCACCCTAATACCTCTTCCTGGGTCCCTCCCAAAGAGTTATGTCATCTCCCACCACACTCCTTAAGTTGTGCCTTGTTCAGCCAAAGAAGCCTGTGCTGGCAGCTCCAGCCTAGCTCCATCCTCAGCATCCCAGAGCTGCTGCTAGCATTTCCCCATGACACTGACTGGGGTAACATCACATGCTGTAGCTGTGACACCCCAGGAATTCACCATGGCTCAACACTGCTCTTGACTCAGCTTTGCATCCTCCCATCTCAGAAGGTTTCCTCCAGATGTGAATTAGCTCCTCTAGCACTGGGTGAAAGCATCAGCTCCACAATTGATACTGAAGGTGAGGAGATGACCTGCAAGGGACAGAGCTGAGGTGACATGAGCTACCAGCAGCAGGGGTGAACACACAGACTGTGAAGATGAAGTTAGTTGATGCAGATGACTGAGCAGATGAGGAAAGGCAGAGTTTGTACTGGACTGAGCTGGAGGAAGCCCCATGGCAGAGCAAAGGCTGCAAGCCAGAAGACCTCACTCTCCAAACCAGCCTAGAGCTGAAGGTAAAATGAATGCAGCTACCTGAATTCATGCACCACCTCAGAGGGGTTGAAGCCTGGCTCACAGAGGTGAACTGTCCCCAGAACCATTGCACCTGTTTGTCCAAGGTGTGATCTCAGCTCTTTATTTTCTTTTGGGGGCTTTATGGTACAACATAAGTAAAACAACAACAACAAAAATAACAATAAAAAAAGGCAAAACTAAATTATTGGGTAAGGTAAAAACAAACCTTACCTTTCATTCCCAGTTTATTGGTTACTGGAAAATAAGTCTTTACAAACTATCTCTTGCAGAGGACTTGTTTTCAACTGGTTTATATAGTAGCTTTTGTTCACATAAAACTTTAGAAAGCTACTTTCCTCTTTGCCTTCCCCCCCCCCTCCCAATACATAAGGGAGGTATTACAGTGTGAAATATATCTACCGCTAGCAGGGCTGTGTTGTGAAGCTAAAATGAACACAGTAAATTCTGAGAAGGAATTTGTTTAACCTATAACCTTAAAGTAATAAGTGGAGTGCTAAATGTTTTGGCTCACACTGATATATTTTTATAACACTTGGCAAGGCAGCTCGGAGTCTGAAAGGAGAAAGGAAAAAAACACCAAAAACACTTGAGTGCTGGAGAAACAGCTCCTTGCCTCTCCATCTCCAGGAGGCTGAGTCCCAGCCCAGCACCAACCCCATCCATCTGTGTAGGCACCAGGAGCACACGTGTGGGCACCAGGAGCACACGTGTGGTCGTGTGTGAACGAGTGCGTGGACGCACGTGTGTCCTCAGCAGAGCGCCATGGGATGGTAAAGCCGGTGGAGCTCGGTCCAGCACACCCCATCCAGCCTGTGTGCTTCAAGTTGCATGAGTTGCATTTGCTTTTCTTTTTGGAAGGTAATTAAAATCCCTCTGGAGGGTTTTGGAGAGAGCAGGAGCACCAGGAGCTGGTGTTTGAGATGGAGCAAATCCTGCAAGGCGGGCAGTGGTGGCTCGGGAGTGACCCCAGGGGCCCTCTGGTGCTCCCCCAATTCCCCATCTGCCACCAGGAGCAATAATTCCCCCTCCTCCATCCAGCAAACACCTTTTCCCAAAGATTTAAGGGGGATGCAATACCCAGGCCTGGTTTTCCTTCATTAACACCCTTTTGACATGGGTTTCAATAACATCACCCCCTGCTCATGCCACCGCCGGAGCCAAGCAGCAGGAGCATGGATGCTGCTGGAGTTCTAACCTACTCCACAGCAGCTTGGGTGTCTGGGCAGAGGGCAGCAGGCTGACCTCAGCTCCCCTGCTGCTCCCTTGGTGGAAACCTGGAGTGAAGGTGTCTGGAAAGAGGGCAGTGAGCTGACCTCAGCTCCCCTGCTGCTCCCTCGGTGGAAACCTGGAGTGAACTGCCCTGAAACCGCCGAGCAGGAGCTTGGACGACCAAGATGCAGACCAGGATTTGGCCCACGGCCTGGCTGGGCTCCAGGGTACAGTCTAGCCTGAAGCCTGCCTGTGTACTTTGGTTGCAGACTCACACGCTCTGCAGGTCCCAGCAAATCCTTCTTTCTTTCCAGACAACGTCACTCCTGTTGCATCTCAGCCCAAGGTGATGTTTTTCCTGGGGAGAGACCAAGGGTGCAGAGCCCGTGAGGAGGGGAAGCAGCTGCTGCTGCTGCTGCTGCTGCTGCTATCTGGAGGGGATGTGGGGGCTCCAGCTCCAGCTCTCTATTTCTGGGGGTCTGCAAAGGTGGGAAATGAAGGGGTCTCCCATCTGGGAAATAGCCCAAGGACAATGGGCAGGATGGACCCTGAGCAAGGCCTTGGGGAGGAAGGGTCCTCACAGTGCAGCAGATGGGAACATGGATTTATGGGGGGATCATAGGAGATCCAGGAGGTTTCCAAGCAGCAGAGGCACAGCAAAGGACTCTCTCTTGTAACCACTGATCCTGCCTTGATAAAAGTGTTTGTGCTGAGCCTAGGGCAGTGTGGGTCCCCTCCTGCACTGGGTGCTGCCAACCACCCCCTTCCCTTCAGAAAACAGCATCTGAAAAATTCCTTTCACACATACTTACTTAAAACTATCTACTGGGGCCCACTGATGAAGCTTTGAGTACCCATGCCCCTTGCCCGTGTAGGACATAGCCCTTGGGAATTAGAAACTAGTAATATTCTGTGTTTAAAGGTGGGGAAACTGAGTCACAGCATTATTAAGTGACTTTCTCCAGTGCTCACAGGCAGCCCATGGCAGGTCAGGAGGTGCCATATGTCAGGACAACTTGAGAAGCTCAACCCATCCCTGACAGCCCTTTGAAGCTCACAGGGGATAAGAGGAATCCATCTTCTGAATCAAGGTGTTCCTCCTCCCATTAGCAGCCCCCCAAGGAACACACACAGCTCCCCCTGAGTCCTACCCCAGGGAGCAGGGATGGTGGCAGCAGGAATGTTTCCCACTCCTCATCCTCCTCTTTTCTTTTTTTCTTTTCTTTTTAATTTGGCATTATTAATCTCTTGGGGGGAGGAGAGAAGGATATAAATAACCTTGCTCACCCCTTCCCTGCCTCCACCTCCCAGATGATTTGCTGTGGATTAATATTTGCTAGCTGGTTTGCACAGTAGCCTGTAGATTTTCCAGCCTCCTTGCTGGAACGATGTTGACTTGCAAGAGAAATTACAGGAGCTTTAGGCTGGTACAAAGCAAACAGTGTGTGCTGTAATCAGACTCAACACCTCAGCAAATAATGAAAAGAGATATTATGTGGCTATAATTTCCACATAGGGATTTAGGTGTTTGTCTTGTAAAGCATTCAGGTGCCGCTGGGTGTCTAAACCCAGGGTGTAATTATGGTCATCAGGCTCAACAGAGGGAGCAGGAATCCAAGCTGAGGTTGGGACGTGCTCAGATGGGGCTGGTGGTAGCTGTTCCTTTGCAGCTATGAATGGCTCTTACAGCCCCTGGGTCTTGGAGTGACTTGGCTTCTATTTATGGTTCCCCAAAGTAGAGCCTGGTTCAAGGCTTGTGAGGGTCCACAGGAGCTTTTCCACAGCCCCCTTCAGCTTTGGCATGTTTTATTTTTGGGGTAAATCAATCACAGGCTGTCCTCTCCAGATGACACAAAGCCACCTTGTCCCACATCAGGAAATGGACCTCATCTGCCTGCAGGGTTTGTGTTAGATCAAGGAGAAAGATCTGAGATGGGAGACCATGAGGTGACATTACCATCCCAGAGGCACATCCCAAAAATGCCTCTGCTCTTTGGGTATGTTCTGGAGGAGCTTAGGGCACCGAGTGAGAAGGAGTGATGGGACAGGAGCATACACTAAATCTCCTCCTGAATTGGTTCCTTGTTCCCTAAAGGCTGGAGAGGGCCCAGCCTATCTTGCCCTGGCCAGCCAAAAGCCAACAGCTATCCCTGGAAAAACCACCAAAGGCACACAGGGCAGAAGTGTCCACCCACAGTGAAAAGGTGGAGTGGCAACAGGCTCCTGCCAGCAAACCCCAGCAGGGACCAGTGTGGGACAACCAAAGCCCAGAAATGGAAACCAGACAAAACCCAAACTGGGAATAAGGCTTGGTTTGGGCTGGGAAGAAGTGTTAGTGCCAGAGATCTCATGGAGAAGTGATGGACTGGGCACCTCTGGATGGATGCATGGGCATGGGCTCACTCTTAGGCTAGCACAGAGATAACTTGGTGACACCTTATGGCCAACAGAACACTCCAATGCCATCCCAGCCTCTGGCTCTATGAACCCAATGAGTCTCCCCTTGCAAGGGCTAAGCCTACCCAAGCAGATCAAACCAGAGACCCACTGTACAAGCAAAAAGTTCTCCTGGAGGGTTTGTTCCTTCCTGTGCCCATGCAGGGGTCTGGAGCTGTGGGGATGAGATGATTTCCAGGAGGCTCCTGAGCAGCCTGGCAGGGAGAGGAGCAGCTTTGCAAAAGAGGCATCACATGGTGGCTACACATCCCAGGTAGGCAGAGCTGGGCAGGAGCCCAGCTGCTGGGAGAAGGATGGAGGAGGCTGGANGGCGAAGGCGCCTGCCCAGGCTCTGGCACAGAAGCCGGAGGCCAAGAGGATAGTTTGCAGCCCCAGCAGACTCCTGGAGCCATCCAGGATGCCCAGCTGAGTTTACCCTGGAAGGGGCTGGGGGAAGGCAGGAGAACAACAAACCCCCAGAGCATCTCCCACATTTCCCTGCCAACTAGAGCCCATCCCAGGGCTTCCCCTGCACGATGGGTCAGTGCCTGCAAGGAGACAGGTCCACAGCCCCCACCACCATCCTCAGCCTGGCCAAGACGTCTACACCACTCTCATGCCTTCCCTGAAACAGAGTCGTGGCTTATTATAGCAACTGTTATTGCAGTGGGGAGGGAAGCTGCATCCAGGAGCAGGCAATATCCTGCCTGCAACGTTCAGGGACCTCTGCCATCTGCACATTCCTCCACGGTGTAATTACGGGTGGCAGGCACTGACGACAAGCATGGTCTGCTCAGGATGGGGCTCTGGAGTTGTTTTGGGGTTGTTTGGTGGGGGTTTGGGGTTTGGTTTGGTTTGGTTTTTCCTTCTTTTTGCAGGAGATTCACCTCAGGTGGGGAGCACACTGGTTTATTGAGCAGAAAAATGTTCCAGAGGAAATGGTTAAAGTGGAGTGGGGTGACAGAGCTCTGGGTTAATGTCACCACAGAGAAAAAGGGCTTCCAGAAAGGAAGAATTTGGGAAAGCTCTGCTGGTCCCAGATGCTCTCTCAGTGAGGGACAAGGAGGTGAAGGCAATGCTTGCCCTGGGGGAAAGGCTGCACCAAGCTGATGGATTCTGCAATCAGCACCCACTAAAAGCTAGCAGCCGGTGCTGTATGGCAGGAGGGACAAAAAGCATGGCCAAGGGGTGGTGGCAGAGGGGACAAGTTAGCTGAGCCATGATTGCCACCATCCCCAGCTAGGGATGCAGGTACTGGGGGGAACTGAAGGTTGTTCCTTGGCTACAACAGCATTTTGAACTGAAAAGTTTCAACTCTCTCTTTTCAATGCTGTAAGGCTTCTGATTTTGGCAGAGCCCACACATCCCTCCTCGTTGGACACTCGTGTTTTTAGAGGGGGTCCTTGCAGCTGGAACTGCTGAGCCTGATGAGTCTGGGCTCCTGACCAGCAACCCTGGTCACTCCATCTGTCCTATCTCCTCCCCTTGTAGAGTCTCTGCTGCTTAAAAGGGGTTGAGTTCAACCCTTTCCCTTAACACAGATATGAGCAACATCTCATAAGAAACTGGGGTTTGCACTGTGAGTAGACTCACAGGACTGGGCTGGGGGAAGATCTGCAGACCATGAGCTCTGGAGTACTCAGAGGGAAGGATGCTGTAGGTATGTGACCTGTAGTGTCTGGATGCTTGGTGCCCTGAAACAGTTTAAGTCCACTTCAGCTAGGGAAACACAGACTTTTAACCCAGACTAAGTAACCATAAAGTTCATCTCTTTAGATGGCAGGAGAATTAAAGAGGTGTGTGGGGGGAACTAACTGCAGAGGAGGCTTGTGTTTGTTGAGGATGTCTGGAAATAACTTCTTCATTCATTCCACCCTAGGTGGGTATATGGAGGAGATGTGTTACCCTGAGTGCTGTCTTTGGGTTTCATGCTGAAGCATACACTTAATATTTAGCTTGTTGTTTTCCTGTTTCCTCTCTAGGGTGACTGAGTCCCCAGGGAGAAACCTCCACAGCTATTTTGGAGCCTGAGGATGTGATTCACTTCAGGCATCCCCTGCAAACAATACCACCAACCTCTGCCATGCCTGTCCCTAGGAACTCTGTCCTGCTCTAAGCTTCTTGGTGGGCACATCAGTGCTCAGAGATCTTCTCCCACTAGCCACAGGGGTGGGTACCACTGCCAGGTGTTTGCCAGGCTGATACTCCAACCTTCAGCCTGAGCTTAGTGTAAGTTTGGGGACATCAACCCACTGGGAGCTGCTCTCTTCCTAAGCATCCACCCCTTTGGCCTCCTAGCTGCCCATCCCCACACAGCCGTGGTCTTTGCCTTCCCACTGCAGCAGCTTATCCCATGGAAAAGCAGCACAAAGCAACAAGAAATATGTGCCCCAGAAAAACAGGGCACCTTGGCTAAAGATGAGTAGCCACCTCCCAGCTCTGTGCCAGCTGGGTTTTCTGGAAGAGGCCTGGCAAGGAGCAGGGAGAGTGAGAGCATCCAGAGCTCAGTGACCCTGGAACAACCCAGCACAGCAGGTTGTCCTCTCAAACTCTCTCTGCATTCTAGGCCAGGCTGAGCCTGAGCAGGAAACCTCCTCACAACAGAGCAGTAAGGATGTTGATTACCACTGCCAGGATTTGGGAGTTGGAGAGTGGCAGAAGAATACAAAATCTAAGCTCAGGTTATAAAGCCTGAGCCCCTGGGGACAGGGAGATTAAGTAAAAGGGCTGTGTCCTACAGGCTAGAGCCCACCTCTTCTCCTGCTCTCTCTGCTCTTTCTGCTTGCATAGGAAAGCAATCTGAGGGCTGGAATACTTCTGCTGTGAGGACAGGCTGGGAGAGTTGGGGTTGTTCAGCCTGGAGGAAAGAAGGCTCCAGGGAGACCTTACTGCAGCCTTGCAGTATTTAAAGGAGGTCTCTCAAAAGATGAGGACAGACTTTTAGTAGGATCTGTTGGGACAGGACAAGTGGAGCTGTGCTGGGGAGAGATAAGGCTATTAAAAGGACAGCAGGATGGGATCCATGCTCTCCTCAGATTCCACATTCTGATTTCATCCCATCCCAAAAAAACCCAAAATGATCACACCTTCTGCAGGCAAGGAGCAATGTGTGTGGAGCTACACGGGGCTGTCTCCTTCAGGAGGAGCCAGAGAGACACGAGTAACAAGACCGTGGCCACCCTGGTCCTGCTTGTGTTGGGTTTGGCTACCCCAGTGCTGCCTGAGTCCCATGTCCCAGCAGAAACCCAAGGACCAACCCCCCAGCGGCAGCACCCAGCACTCTTTCCAGGACTCACAGGCAGATGAGACCTTTCCTCAGGCATGGGCCAAAGAGTTTTGATTGCTACAGGCAGGAAAATTCTTCCCTGCAAGGGATAAAAATGCAGCCACTTCTGGAAATATTGGGAATAGCCATGGGAGGGGAGGATTTAGGGAACCTCTGAGCCCCTGTATCCACCCAGAGGACTGTAAAACAATTCCCTCCTACCCTGGGATTGTTCCAAGCAGGCTTTGCATGGAGCAGATGATGCAAGTCCCTGCCTCTCCCTTTGCATCCCATCTACATCCCTCCTCCTGCACCCTGCCAGGCTGCCCAAAGGGTAGGGATAGGAACAGGGACATGGATGAGAATGCAGATGGGGATAGGAATAGGAATAGGAATAGGAATAAGGATGAGGACAAGAATGCAGATAGGGATAGGAATGAGAATAGGGATGGAGATGAGGATAGGGATAAGAATGGGGCTGGAGCTAGGGATGGAGATAGGAATGGGAATGGAGATGCAGATGACGATGGGGATGGGAACAGGGATGAGGATGGGCATGGTGATGAGGCATGGGTGTCTTCTCATCCAAGGCAGGGCACAGCTTCAGAGCCAGCAACATCAACTGGCATTTTCCTTCCTTGTCTCCTCTGTAGGAGCTGACATAATTCAGCTTTGCACATCTTTTAATGATGGATGGAAGCTGCAAAGGAGACTGATTGCAAGAGAAAATCCTAGGTCTGATCAGAGTGAGAAGGCAGGCAGGGAGCTGCCCCAACATCAGCAGAGACTATTGTGCCTGTGGTGTCTCCAACACCCCTCCTTGGAGAGGAGAAAAAACAGATACAGAATAATGATAATAATGATAATAAAAAACCCAAAACACCAACCTTTTGCTCTCAGAGTGGTCATGCAGCTCAAAGTAACTCCAAGAGGGTCCTCAAAAGCACCTGCTCCCTAGTTTTTCATCCTGGTGATGGGCCTGGGCATCTCCCAAGACCCAAGGTGACTGTGGCATTCTCAGCCAGCAGAGCCAAGACTAAGGAGCTGCAGGAAGCACTGAGGGGAAGCAAAAGCAGAGCCCCTCTGAGCTGAGAGCCCCCAGCCCACCCGTAGCCACCTGCAGACCTCAGCAGGTGAGAAGTCAGGAGATAATAATATCACTAAGAGTAATAAAACCCCAATTCTAGCTGTGATAGCAAAGCTGGAGGGTGGAAGAAACAAAAATTTATGCAAATGAGGCTTATCTGCTGATCAGAATAACAAGTGAAGTTGATCTGGGAGGGGAAGCTCCCTGGGTAATGAGGATTCTTTGTCCATCATTTCCCTTGCAAATCAGCAGTGAGTTCCCAGAGCCAGGCCTGCACAGGGCAATGCTCAGCACCCAGAGATGCCTCTCCAGGGCTGCCAGGCAAAGCCTAGGGAGCATCTAGGATGTTTGGCTAAGTCTTCAGGGTTTGGCAGTAAAATGCTGGCTCTTGGGCAAGTGTTTTGCTCTGTGTTGCTCTGGGGTTTGAGCTTGGTGCTTTATGGGCATATGGTTTAGCTTTTTGTGGCTACTCTGCATGTGTAAGGGAGAGGAGAGGTCATATAATCATAGAATCCTAAAATCAGAGGTTCCCAACATCATAGAAACATGGAATCCTAAAATCTTAGACACATAAAATCCTAGAATCCTAAAGTCATAGAATCCTAGGATCCTTGAATCATGGAGTCATAGAAGGGTTAGAGTTGGAAGGGATCTTTAGAGGTCATCTAATCCAAGCCCCCTGCTGTGAGTAGGGACACCTACAACTAGATCAAGTTCCTCAGAGTCCTGTCCAGCCTGACCTTGATTGGTTCCAGGGATGGGGCATGTCATCATCCATGTCACCCACAGCCTCTGCTGAAGAGGGAGTTGGAAGCTACAGAAGCAGAGTTGACATTTTGGCAATTAACAGTGTTCATAGCTCTTTTTTTCTCATCATTAGCAGGCAGAGCATCTGTCCTGGATCATGGAACAGCACTTGCCAAGGGCCTCCAAACCCTCTACAGCAAGGCTGGGGTCTCAGCAGGCTGTTTTTCCTGATTCCTCAGCTCTGAGGGATCACTCTTTATTGAATCCAGCTTCCAGGCAGTGTTCAGAGAGTTGTCTCTTCCAGCTATTTGGGTCTTCCCCATGCTTTCCAGGCCAGGACTATTCCCACATGCACAATCCATGTGTTCCAAAATATTAGGCTATTGGAAAGGTCCTAACTCAATTTCACTCTGTGTTTTCCAGGCATTTATTAAAACAGTGAGCTGTGAAATTCTGCTGAGGATTCCCCCTGGGCTCAATTCATGTCTGGGATGGAAGAACCTGGAGAAGACCCATCCAGCATGTAACAGCACAGGGGACACCCTAGCTGGGTGCTGACTGGAGTTTCTCACAGGAAACCCAGTGCAATTGGTGAAGTCAAAGCTTTTTCCTTCTGAATATTCAGTACAGGACACAAGGAAACACCACAAAGGCCCAGAGCCTTGTTGTCTCTGTAGCAGCAATGTTTGTAGAACTCTTGGGAGCATCACAAGTGCCCCAGGTCCCACTCCCAGCTTGCTCTGCAGTCTTCTGTTGCCCTATGGGAGCTGCAGATACCTGGAAGAGGGAGCAGAAGATCCACAGTCATTGTGCTCATGCTGCTGGAGATGGGCAAGATGTCAGGATCAAGCCCATCCCAAGCTGTGTGTTATCTTCCCTGTGCATGCTCTTCCAGGTTCCTGGGAGAAGGATTTCAAGGTGTCACCCATTGCTGTGATCTACCACTAGGGCCTTGGATCAAGCACAAAGGTGAAAAATCTCCAAGGTGAGGTTTCTGGTGGGCATACATGGCTTTTGTACTAGAGGGTTGGGCAGAGACCTTGCCCTCCCAAATGCTTCTGCTGAAGGACCTGCTATGGGACCATACAGGACCTCCCTGCCTTCCCAACCCATCTCTGCTGGAAGATTTTCCATGGGACAGTAGGATGTGGCTCCTTGTGAACAAGGGTGAGCATGTGAAGCTCCACCATGGGCAATCCTGCACTGCTGGCAGCACAGAGGAGCCACCACAGCCCTGGTGAGGGCATGGAGAAGTAGGAAAAGAGGAGAACAACGTTATTAAGGCCATGTGAATATTTGGGGCAGGAGTCCAAGTCTGGCAGGCTCAGTGTGCTGAAACTCACCACACCCATGGCCAACAATGCATATTCATTTTGGCTTACCAGGGGGGCAGAGGGCAACCACTCACAGGCTTGCTCTAAGACTTTGTTTGAGAGCATCCTGCTGTGGGACAGGGACATCCCAGCACAAACATTGTCCCATTGTCCCTCTGCCCTAGTGCTCCCACAGTCCAGAGCTGGGTTCCAAAGAACAGACAGAGGAAGGAGTTTGGGGTCATGTTTCCAGCCTTGATGTCCATCTGTGCTGTGTGATCTTGCCAAGCTGAACACTCCTCACCCCAGTGATCCAAGAAGGACTTGCACCAGTATTAAAACTGGAGAGGCCAGCTTGTTCCAGGAGTTAGAGGTTTGGTTTGGTGATGGTTTCATCAGGAGAGAGCTCAGAGGCTTCAGATGCTCTCAGGCCAGGTTCAGCTCTTGTTACACTTGAGCAAACCTGAAGGAATGTTCCCCAAGTCAGCAAAGGTGTTGCATGTTTGGAGGCTTATAAATGAAAGTAGGATTTGGGCTAAGATTTCTCCCAACAAACCTTTCTCATGCAAATAGATCCATTTGCATGTGCCTTGAATACCAAATGAGATGTTTTACTGCTCAGTCCCCACAGAACCCACACCACCACCATCACCCACACCATCACCTACACCATCTCCCACATCATCACCCACATCATCACCACCCACACCACCATCCACAGCACCATGTCTCTCCATGCTCAGGACTGGCATACAGCTTCCCCTGCTCCTGAAACCCAAGGGAATATTCTGGTGGTGTTGACTCCACTTGCTGCCAAAGCAACTTGCTGTAGTTACTCCAGGAGCAGTGTCACCCCAGCAGATGGGGTGGCCAAGGGTTGCTCATGTGGGAATATTTGGCCATGGAAATTGGGAGGAGAAAGCAATGTTCTCTTCTGACCAAGAAGGCCAATGGTCTCCTGGAGTGCATTCAGAAGAGTGTGACCAGGAGGTCAAGAGTGGTTCTTCTCCCTCTCTAGTCTGCCCTATGGAGGCCACATCTGGAGTCCTGGATCCAGTTCTGGGCTCCCCAGTTCCAGAGACAAAGAACTACTGGAGAGAGTCAAGCAGAGGCTGGGAAGATGCTGAGGGCAATGGAGCATCTCTGGCAGGAGGAAAGGCTGAGAGCCCTGGGGCTGCTGAGCCTGGAGAAGAGCAGCCCCAGAGGGGAGATGCTGAATGCTGAGCAAGAGCTGAAGGGTAGGGGCAATTCTCAGTGGTGCCCAGGGCCAGGCCAAGGGGCACTGGGCACCAGTTGGAACCCAGGAGGTTCCAGCTGAGCAGGAGGAGAAGCTTGTTTGGTGTGAGGGTGTTGGAGCCCTGCCCCAGGCTGCCCAGAGAGGCTGTGGAGTCTCCTTGTGTGAAGAGATTCCCAAGGAAGCTGGAGGTGACCCTGGGCAAGCTGCTGTGGGTGATCCTGCTGGAGCAGGGGGTTGGACTGGCTGATCCCCAGAGGTTCCTTGCAACCCCAACCATGCTGGATTCTGGGATTCTGTGAAATCATGACACAGCAGTGAACCTGAGAAGCCTGGAAGGAGCTTTTCTCTGGCTCTTGTTTCTGGATGAAGGTATCCAAGTGTCACAGCCCTGTGGAGAGGGTGGGTGGAAAACCCCCAGATTAGGTAAATGCCCATAAGGCAGAAGTGCAGGAGGAGAATGGACTCTTTCTATCACACCAACCATAACCAAGAAGCAGAACCCTCACTCCTTCAAGGTGCTGCATGGGACCAGAGCTGGGGATGTTGTCTTGTGTCTGGCTCCAACCCACTGCAGCTGGGAGGAGATTTCCCTTCAGCTCCCACCCAGCTGCTTTAAAAACCCTCTTCCACTAAGAGAACTACTATTGCATGAAGAAATGGAAGTGGTCAAGCCCCATTCTGTGCAGAAAGCCCAGCTTCCTGCCCATGAGCCTCCTTGCTACTTTCAGGGATCTAAATAACTTCACAGGCTCCTTCTCTGAGCCTTTCCAAAATAAAAGCAACATTCAGCTATTTGTTGGGTTTGGGGTGGGTTTGGGGGGCTTGTTTTATTTAATTTTATGCAAATGCTCTTCTGTTCTGTGTTATTATGTAAAGGAGCCAACTGAAATGGTAATGAGGGAACCCAGAAGCATGCATACATTAACTGCTGCTAGGGAGCTTGACACCTCCAGAGCTGGCACCGGAGTTCTCTTTCTAAGGGAGGGACAGGTGTCCTGAGGGGGAAGCTTCTCCTCCAGGACTTGTTACTTCTGAAAGCCCTGGATCTGAAGGCTTCTTCCTTGCAAAGAGCAAGCCAGCACTTCAGGCAGAGGTTCCCTGGGTCACCATGGTCTGCAGCAGTTCCCATCCCACCTCTCCTACTCCAGCAAGCCCACCCCAGCACAGGCACCTCAGACTGGCCACCGTGAAGGCAGAGCTGTAGGAATTTGTCTCACTCTGTGCTCCACTCTGATATGGGAACCTATGAGGGAATCATCCCTGTGTGCACTGCTCCAGGGCTGGGCAGAAAGGAGAGTTTTTGGGTTTGGGTGAGCCCATGCCATGATGAGGGTATAGGGCAGGGTAAGGGGTTTCTACTGAAAAAGGGAAGGTTTAAATTAGATCTTAGGAAGAAATTCTTTACTGTGAGGATGGTGAGACACTGGAACAGGCTGCCCAGAGAAGCTGTGGATGTCTCATCCCTGGAAATGTTCAAGACCCAGGTTGGGTATTGCTTTAAGCAACCTGCTCTGGTGGGTGGCATCCCTGCCCACAGCAGTGGGTTGGAACTAGGTGGTCTTTAAGGTCCTTTCCAACACAAACTGTTTTGTCATGACACACAATAACAGCAACTCTTTGAGTGTTTAAGGAGGCAGAGGCAAAGCCCATTTCCAAAGGCTGTGCAGCCTCCAGTGAAGTCCATGGCAAAACTCAGTGGTGTTAAAGGAATTAAAATGCTTTTGCTTCCTAAACTGCATCCTTGCATGCTCAGTGAGGTCTTCTACCTGCTCTCCTCCAAGGTGCCACACAGGACACACTTCAGCTGATCTGCCCTAAGAATAATAAGTCATATCTTCATGAATATTCAAGGTTTTTAATCAAAGTGAAAGCATCAGAGTTTCTCATCTTTATAAAACACCCTGACAAAGCTGAAGCTCAGGTCTCAGGTGAGCAGAAGCCTCAAATCCTTCCTAATCCCCATGCCCAGTGCTGATGTTTGAAGCAATCAGAGGCACAGCAAGTGCCATTCCAGATCAGGTGGAGCAGAAGTTCCAGGCAGAGGTGCATTAAGCTCTCTGCTGTGGCTGCACTGCAGAAATCTTGGTCAAAGTCCATCTCAGGATGTCTAACTGTTGGGATTGCTGGGTTCCAAATGCAGAGGAGTAGACCTCTAACATAACAAAGTGAGTCTGGTTTGCACCATTTGTGAGCTCACTGCTGAGTTAGGAGGCAGAGTGAAATCCAGGGACCTCCTGAAAGCAATGGGAGTCTCCTCCTTGATTTTTGAGGCATCTGGAAGCTTGATACCTGCAGCTTCTGTTTAATAATTAAATGAGAGGCACCAAAGAATGGATAATTTGTCATAGGAAAAACTAGCCCAAGTGCCTAGGTCTGATCCAAAAGCCTTCTGTGAAAGCCTTCTGCTGAGCCAAAGGGAGTTTGGAACCAGCCTGTAGTGGTAATCAAAACAAATCCCTGTAATTAGGCACAAGGGAAAATCCAAAAGATGCTGTCTGAGCCATTTAGGGCTCAAAACTGTATCCTAGGGTTAGGGCTGGGTGACCCTGAAACCTCAGGGAACCCCAGGAGCCCACAGGAGGTGGGTCATGGGGAAGCTCAGCCATCCTCACAGGAGGGGATGAAGGAGCAGCTTCTGCACCCAGGATCTCTGCATCCTGGAATGGCAATTCCTGGGTAAGCCTGAGCAGGATGAGGAGACATCACCCAGTCTGGATCTGGCAGTGCCATTCCCAGCCTCTGATTGTCACCAGAGAGGTGGGAACAGACACCAGGTCCAGCCCTAGCTCTGCCTGTCCTTCCCTAAGAAAGCTTCATCAGCTCCACAGGGTCTGTGCATCCTTCCTGCAACAGGACAAGGACTGTCCTGCTGTCCCAGCTGCCTCTCCATCCAAGACACAGATGTCATTCCAGGCAGTGCTGCAACCTCTTCTGCTTTTTCTGCTTTCCCTAGAGTACATTTTCCCAGAGATCTAGAAATTTATCCCTCAGAAGGCATGGCCCAAACCCCAGGATTTATTGCTCCAAACCAGCAAACACTGACTTTTAAAGCATGTTTAAAGTCCATTTGTCACCCTGGGGTGAGACCAATGTCACCAACACCAGAAGCAGATCAGGTACCAACATGGAGTCAGAGATAGAGATATAAGTTCAGCCCAAAGAGGATAATTTAGGCTTGAAGCTGAAACATGGAAATTGCTTCTAGCAGGTTCTTGCCAGCCCAGAGTGAGGTCTTTTGGTGTAGGCAGTGAAGCACCAAGTGGGGAGAGGAGAAGGAAAGGAGGCTGATGGTCCTTGCCATCACCTGCTGTGTCTCACCATGCAGTACCTGCTCAGAAGGCTGAAATGAGAGAAAAAGAAAGACTTTCTATTGTGTTTCAGAGCAAACCATTCAGCCACAGAGCTCTGCCTCAGGGTTAGGAAGGTTCAGAGGAGGGTTAGAAAAATTCCTGGAAAATCTGCAACTTCTAGGCATGGCATTGAGGCAATGAGTGTCTCCCAACAACTCCTGCTTACCAGAGGCTACCAAAGACCAGGAGAAGGACACTATTGCATACAAATCCTGTTTGGTTCCTTGGTTTGACTTCAACATAGTAAGTTCCATCTAAATAGGAGAACCTTGTTTGGTGTGAGGGTGTTGGAGCCCTGGCCCAGGCTGCCCAGAGAGGCTGTGGAGTCTCCTTGTGTGGAGAGATTCCCAAGGCAGCTGGAGGTGATGCTGGGCAAGCTGCTGTGGGTGACCCTGCTGAAGCAGGGGGGATTGGACCAGATGATCCCCAGAGGTCCCTTCCAAGCCCTAACATTCTGTGATTCTGTGATTTGAGGGTTTTTGTTTGTTTGCTCTCACATGGGCAAACCCACACGTGCCTTTGCAGGATGTTCCTGAGATAGACCTTTGCTCTCTTCCAGGGCAGATATTTCCACTTTCCCTCTTTCTTCCAAGAAGATCTGAAGATCTACATAGTTAGGGGCTGATTGTTTTAGCATTTTTTCTTTTTCTGGGGGGTTTCAGAGGATCTTTCCTGCCTTCCCAGAAATAGAACACAAACATCTACTGCTTGGATGTTTTGTTAAGTTCTTTTCATTAAAAAAAAAATAAACATGTTTCCATCTGGGAATTTTGTTAAGTGTTTTAGATATGTTTTTAACTTCTCTGTATCCCATCACCAGGAGTGGACTTCAGCCAACTCCTCCAGGCTCCAACACACAGCTCTTAAGGGATGGCCAGAATCTGGCTCTGAAGCCCTCACCTGACTTCATTCTGATAGACATCTTTCCAAGCTCCTCCTCCACAGAGCTGATTTCTCCCAAATGTTGAAGATATCTGGATTCCTGCCTGAATTTTTCCTGTTTGGGTCCAGCTTTATCCCCATCTCCATCTGGTGACCAGAAGAGGCTCTAAAAGCCAATAGACTTCCTGAGCTTCAGGTGTCTCTGGAGCAGGGAGAGCTTCAGAGGGACAAGAGCAAGCCCTGGGGGACCTGGACAGCCTGGGAAATCACTACCCCCCACACACACACCCCTGCAGAGGGTCTCAGTGGGGGTTACAGTAGATCCTTGGTAGGAAAAAGGAATGTTTGCAAGAAGAGGTGACTCACTGGGCTCAAGTAGGATGTGGGTGACTCAGAGCTCAGCTCCAGGGGCCAAGATGCCAAGACCATTGTGGTGAGAGTCATCTTTGGTGGCACAGCAAGTGGTGGTGGCAGGATCATCTTTGGTGGAAGAGCAAGTGGTGGTGGCAGAATCATCTCCAGTGGCACAGCAAGTGGTGGTGATATGTCCCAGCTCAGCAGGCACCAGCACACCTTGGCCAAAGGACCTCTTGTCACCAACCTCAGCTCTTCCCTTTGCCTCCTCCCCAGCTGCGGTGTGATAGGAGGAGTACAAATGGAAGTGCACATTTTTTTCCTCCACTCCCAGCATTAAGAAGCTGAAGTCTCAGGAGAAACATGACAATTTCCAGTGGAACCAGCTGCCTTCCCCCCTCTTTTTCTGTCTTGTATTTTAGCTTTGTTTGGCATGGATGCCTTTACTCTCCTGAATGAAGAGTGCCACTAGCTACCTCTGAAAATATGGTTACAGAAGGGCTGGAGCCTATGGAGAATGGTATTTTTGGTAATAACTCCATTTTCCTTTGCACTTATTCTTACCTAAAAAAGTTTCAGAATGCATCTCATCCATCTGGGTGGATGGATTTCTGGGGTATGGCTGGGAATGCAGCAACTCCATGTTCTCAGAGGTCTTTTCCAACCATAATGATGATATGATTCTATGACAGAGATGGCAGCTCCATGCTGCCCATGGGAGCCAGGACAAGTCAATCTCAGAATCCAGCCTGATGGGGGTTGGAAGGGACCTCTGGGGGTCATCCAGTCCAACCCCCCTGCTCCAGCAGGGGCACCCACAGCAGCTTGCCCAGCATCACCTCCAGCTGCCTTGGGAATCTCTCCACACAAGGAGACTCCACAGCCTCTCTGGGCAGCCTGGGTCAGGGCTCTGGCAATCTCCCAGCAAAAAAGGTTCTCCTCCTGCTCAGCTGGAACCTCCTGGGTTCCAGTATGTGCCCAGTGCCCCTTGGCCTGTCCCTGGGCACCACTGAGCAGAGTCTGACCCCATTCTCTTGCCCTCGTGCTTTAGCTATTGATAAGCATCCATCCCAGTCCATCCCAGCGCCCCCAGAAGTCAGCAGGAGGATCCAGGCATGCTGCAGGAGCAGCTGGACAAAGTGCATCAGCACTCAGCAGCTTTTGCCCCTCTATTCTTTGGAAATCCAGAGTTCATCCATGACATCATGGTCCCTCAGCCAGAAGCAAGCTCAGAGCTGTGCAGCTCCCTGGTACCGGGCAGGTGGAGAGGGACATCTGCTGCTGGTTATTCGGGAGGGAAAGGACATCTTGCCCTTGGTTACTGCCCAGCAGCGAGGTCAGGTGGCATCCTGAGGACAGGTAGGAGGTTGTCAGAAATGGAGTTGTCTTCTGTGAGCTTTTGAGCAAAATTCAGAGCCACCTTTGTGGTGAGAAGCTCTCTAGCCTATGTGGAGGTGACAGCTTCTTGTTTCCACCAGGCTGGAGTGAATCCCTTCCTGTATCTTCATTAAAGTTTCTTTTTCCTTCCCCCTCAAACTCAACCAGATGTGCACAGACTCTGCAGTAAACTACTATTCCTGTTATCCTTTTCAAGACTAAAGTGCATCCCTCCTCCCAATGACACCTCCTTAACCTGCTGGGCTGTTCTCTACTTCTTTCTTTCCCTTCTCTCTCTTCCTCTGTGTGTGTGTGGCTTTTCTTCTAACTCACAGGCAACTGCTGAACATCAACAACAAGAAGGAGCAGAAGGAAACTTTGGCAGGAGCCTCCTCCACGGGTGCGTGTGGGAGATGCTCAATGAACTTCCTAGCGACCGATCCTTCCAGTTGGCTGCTCCTCCTCGAGCTGCATCCTCCCGGTGCTGGGCTCTGGAAGTGCTCCGTGCCCCATCGCCAGCTGCACCAGGCTTCCTCGGGTGGTGGCTCCTTGGGAACCCTTGGAGAGGGCTGGGGGGAGGAAATGGAAGAAGTTTGTTAGCTCTTTTCCTTTGGTTAAATGAAACTACCTTCTCCTGAGTCTAAATATTTACTGGACACACACCCCCCCAAAAAAAACAACAAAAGGAGCCTCTTTCTGTGGAGGGAGATGGTGACCATTGCCAATTATTTTGCCTTCCTTGAAGATCAAGACCAAAAAAAATAATACTAATAAATACCTAAAAAATCCCAACTTTGTTTGTGCATTCTTCCTGCAAACACAATGCCAACAATGGCTAAATAGACAGCATAATAAATAGCACCACAATACTGACATAAAGGCCTTTCTGGTACTGCATACAAAATATAAACTGTGCCATGCCATTATTATTCCAGAGCCCTTGCTGAAACAGTGCAGTTGAAATTCCACCCCCAAATGTGCACCTAATCAGCCATTCAGAGCCCCTTAATGACTTGTCAGTTCTTTGCCCTGCCATTTTCTGTCCAATTAATTCTTTTATTGTGCACCGGATAAAGGAAGACAAAGGCTTTCCATGCAATAATGAATCATTAAAATTCAGCAGCTCCTCTCTTCTGCTCTTGGCTCCTCACCAGCGATTCAGGCTGGGTCGCATTCGTTATGTGTGTGGTGGTTAAAATTCACTCTACCTCAAACAAGACCTTCCAAAATACTTAACCCTTTCCTGGCTGAAGACCTCCAGCACCACACGCTGGGAATTTAGACACATACACGTCATCCNAGGAGGAGGAGGTGGAGAGGGGAATAAGAGGAGGAGAAAAGCAGAGCTGAGGTATTTTGGGTAAATGTTTTAATATCACTTTGCTGACAGTCACAATATTGCCTGTGCACACACATCCACAAACAAACACGGGGAGCAGGAGGCGATGCCAGCGCTGGCTGCGAGAGCCGGTGGGGCTGTGGAGCCAGGGTGGTGGTGGGACAGGGGCTGGGTACCACCACCCCTTCCCTAAGGCACTGCTTCCTGACCCATGGCAGCAGTTTTGCATGGCTTTCCCTAAACCAACAGAGCCCCAGGAGCGGGTGGCAGAGGCAGGGAGGGACACTCTCTTCTCTTGGATTAGGAGTGGCTTTGGGTTTTCATCCCTAATTGGTTTAAGGTAAACTGAAAGGAGCTGCTTTTGAAAACAGAACAAGTGTGTCCAACTGGCTTTTTTTTTTTTTCCCCTGCATGGGCTTCACTAAATCAGGTCAAAACCAACACTCCAGTTAAGCCAGTGACACACTGTGCATGGCTGAGCTCCGTGGCCATATGGGAACAGCTTAATAGGGGTCAGCACCAACGCCAGCAGCTCTTTCAGGCAGGGGGAGGGCAGAGCCCTGCTTTCAGCAGCACCCACTGTGTCTTTCCAAGAGCCAAACCATCCCTGAGCAAGAGCTCTCAAGCTGGTGGCAACGGGCACCCCACCAGTGACCCCCAGCCCACCGTGGTGGGGTAGCACCATGGGCAAGGCTGCAGCAGCAGCCAGAGGCAGGTTTGGTTTCTGAGCCCTGTTAAAAGAGATCTGCCCCCCACCCCCAGTGCAGACTGGGTGGGTTTATGGAAAGCTGTTGCCTGCTGTTTGCTTCCTCCTGAAGCCACCTTATGCCAAAAAATCAACTCTCTTTCCCCCCAAGCCACAGCTCCTGCAATCTGCATTTCTCTGCCCCTCAGGAAGCAGCTCCTGCGCCGCATCGTGTCCACCCCAGCGGCAGGGTTTGCCCTGCAACCTCTGGAGCTCCAGCACGGGCTGGGCTTGCAGGAGGGCAGGAGAATGAAGCATTCGCTGTGGTTTTGGGCTCCCAGGGGACAATTCTGAGCTCCTGCTGACTCATTTGGGAAATGGCTTCCCCTCCCCAAGCCTCATCCTTTACCACTTGGTGCCATCCTTAATTCCTGAGTACAACGCATGCGAAGTGAACTTGAAATGACACGGTCCTGGCTCAGCTGGGTGGTGGCAGAGGAGATGGGACTTCCTGGCTCCCACGGTCCTGTGCACCTCTCCTCCCTTCATTAATCAGAGTACTGTGGGATGAACTCCCCCCCCCCCCCCAAATCCCTTGTGGAGCCTCTGCAAGGTCTCCAAGGCAGAGCAGGCTGGTGGTGAGGTACAGGCTGTTATCTGTCTTGGGAGCTGGGGTTCCTCCATGCCTTGCTCAGGGAGCCCTCAGGAGTTAATGTGATGTTCCATTCCCTGCTCTCACTCCTACACCTCAGAAAGAGAGTTTGGAACCCTTCTGCTGTTGGATTCATGCTTAAGAATTTGACTTGAGATTTAAAAGTCAATTGGACTCAACCTCATGCTCTCAAAGACTGAAAATACAGCAATATTGGAGTCTCCTTAAAGCCTTCCCTGAGGGCTGGGTCCATCCAGGATCCCTGAGGACCAGCTCTGTGTCATGCTGTACTCACCACAGCACCTCCTCAGCTTGCCCAGCCCTGGTCTTCTGGCTCCAGTGGCCACTAAACCACCAAAATCCCAAGGGCTCCCATGCTGCTGCTCCTGCTCCCCAAATCTCTCTGGCTTTGCATGGCAGTGGAGCTCTGCCCCACCTGGGTCACAGGCTGCAGCATTGATGTTCACCTAAAAATTGTTTTTCCTCCCCTCCTGGTGCTTAAACACCACATACTGCAAACAGCAGTTATGTCCCCAGTTATTTCTGGGGTTTATTTATCTTGTTTTCCCCCCTCCAAATCACAAGCAACATGTAGCCACGGGCTGTGAGCACCCAGCCTTGGCAATGGGAGGATTGCCCCAGGGAGGCCACATCTGGAGTCCTGGATCCAGTTCTGGGCTCCCCAGCTCAAGAGAGACAAGGAACTACTGGAGAGAGTCCATGGGAGGCTAGGAAGATGCTGAGGGCACTGGAGCATCTCTGGCAGGAGGAAAAGCTGAGAGCCCTGGGGCTGCTTAGCCTGGAGAAGAGCAGCCCCAGAGGGGAGCTGCTCAATGCTCAGCAAGAGCTGCAGGCTGGGGGCAAAAGGCTGGGGCCAGACTCTGCTCAGTGGTGCCCAGGGACAGCCCAAGGGGCCAAGAAGCCAGGAGGTTCCATCTGAGCAGGAGGAGAAACTTGTTTGGTGTGAGGGTGTTGGAGCCCTGGCCCAGGCTGCCCAGAGAGGTTGTGGAGTCTCCTTCTGGGTAGAGATTCCAGAGGCAGCTGGAGGTGATGCTGGGCAAGCTGCTGTGGGTGACCCTGCTGGAGCAGGGGGTTGGACTGGCTGATCCCCAGAGGTCCCTTCCAGCCCCCATCATGCTGGCATTCTGGGATAAGCATGGCAGAGGGAAGAGGTGGCCATACATCTCTTCCCATCTCATTGAGCATCAGGCTGGAGATGCTGGGTGACAAGAGGCAGTCCCACAGCTGCTGCTTTCGGAAGCAGCACATGAGGATTGCCAAATCATTACCCTTTGATCCCCAGGGATCCTGCAAGGATCAGTCCTGCTAGGGAAGGTCCTGGGATCTCTCCTGACAAGGGCTGGCCTGTTCCTCTGCTCTTCAGCCTCCTGTCTCAGGTTGCATCCAGTGAGAGCAGGTGGGAACAGCAGACATCCTGAGAAGGTCAATCCATAGGCAGGGAACAGGGCTATAGCCCTGCAGAAGTGTGTTAAAGCTGAATCCCCTCACAGAAACAGCCCCTCACAGAATGTCTTTGCCATAAACCTAACATCCAACAGTAAAAGAGATGTAACAGGAGTTGATATCACTCCAGGAAAAATTATGGGGAGGATGGGAAGGGACTTTTTCCACCATGCAGAAGGAATGTGGATAGAGTCTATAAAATCAATTTCCCCTTTCTTAGCACACAGAACCTTCTGAGCAATTCAGATAAATAACAACATTCATCATTCCCTGCCCCCCCCCAACCCCTCAAATAAAAAGAGGAACTTTGTGTATTCCTGCAGTTATCCTGAGAACCCTTTTTTCTTGACAGCCAAAGGTCAAAAGCCAGCCTGGGTTTCACCTGATCTCACTGACTTCTGCAGAGACATTCCAGATTCAGGCCAACACAAGAACCATCAGAGCCCAGGACACACAATGCTGTTGTTCAGGTCTGGAAGACTCTCAGCTCATGGAAAATCACTTCTCTTTCTGTAGCTGCTATCTACACAGAAAGTGGAAGGGAAGGACAATGCATAAAAAGGCATTTCTGGAGACAGCAGGAAATCCAGCTCAAAATGTTGTTCTCTCAGTCCAAACTCTGGCCCCAATCAGTGTTTTCCTCTCCTGAGGAAATGAAATGGGAGACTTGTATGTTTAAGTGTAAATCTTAGTGTGGGGAATGAACTTTCTGGTGCTCTTAGAGAATTCCAGCTCATCCTAAAGCCTGAGCCCCTGGGATTATTCAGGCCAGTGAATTTTACCTGCCTGTCACCTTCTTGAACATCCATTCTGTAACTGCTGTGAATCTGGCTCCAGGGCAAACGTGCAGCCAAGCACCTCCCGACACCCAGGGATGCCAGAACCACTTGAATGTCACCATTCAGCTTTAGCTATTCAAAGGGCAGTTGCTTCCAGGAGCTCCAGAGGGGTCTTCAGGGCTCACCTTAGCACTGGCACCCACTGAAAGGTCCAGATCTACAGTGTTTTGCTTCTGCAGATATCACTGAAAGCTAACTGTGTTTTGCAAAGCTGATAGAAAGCAAAACTAAGCCTGGCCAGAAGATTGAAACTCTGTGGTTTTGGGATGTGCCTTCCCTTGGTGTCATGACCAGGTTGGTCCAGGGGCTCCATGGTCACCAAGGGAAGGAGATATCTCTGCACAGACATGCCAAGGACTCCCTGGATGTCACCCAGTGCCAGGAAAACAGGGCTGGTACCATACACCAGGAGAAGGGAAAGGAGAAAGGGAAGAGGTTGGTAATGTTCCCCAAGGCTGCTCCTGGGACCCATCCTGCTGGGTACACAGCCCCTCATCATGCTCTCCCATTAGCCAGAGAAGTTTCAGTGCCATTTCTAATGCCAGTATTTTGGGTGATTTACAGTCCCATGCTGGTTTCATTTAACTGTTTAATTCAGAGAAACTTTTAATAGACATATTTTAATACAGATACTTTAATTGCTTAGTCCAGTGCAGTCACTGTGAGTTTGCTAGCAACCATCAAGAAGAAATAAACACTTCTATTCCCATCTCACCCCAAAGTGTGTGAACCTGGGAGAACACCCATGAAGGGTCTTCTACCTCAACACCCACAACAGGCAAAGCCAAACCACATCTATTTCTCAAGATTAAGACTTGAAACTTGCATTTGAAGGGGAGGGAGGAGAAGGGAAGGAAAGAAAGTCTCCTCTGAAAGTTCTTCTGCAGCTTTGGCTTATAGCATAATAAAGTCATTTTGCCAACAGTGCTGTAAATGAGCACAGGGAAAATGGTCTCCAGTTACAGACACTCTGGCAAGATAGTTCTTGGCACATCCTGCAACCAGCACATTTGTATTGGGACTTTGTTGTTCAGACTCTCTTCATGTTCCTCAGCTTCATTAATTGTCATCACATTTCTTTCCCTCCCTCACCATGTTAAAAACTCTTTTCCACAGAGCTGTGCTGCAAGCAAAGGGTGAGCTTCCCTCAATCCATCCCTTCCCAGCCAGCTACAGCCCAGCCTGAAGCTCCTGCACTGCTTTGCCTGAGCTGGTGGAACCAAACTGCAACTTCCTTTCTATATCCATACATATAAATCATATCTATGATTAGATAAAAATTTATATCTACAAAAGAGAGACAGAAATACAGAGAATATATATCCAAAATATAGAATTATATGTATATATGTCACAAATGTAACCATTTTAATGCCTATATTTAAAACACAAAACCACCAACCACTGCTTGGAACATGTAATTTGGTTGCTCTCATAACTCAGAGGTATTTCCAAGGGCTTGCCAAGCAGCAAACAGCATTGGTGCCTGTAAAATTCCTACGTGCTCTACAGGGTAAAAATGAACTTGGTCTCAAAACCATGCAGCCTGACCTTGCAAACCCTCACTCATGTGAACAGTCTCACTGAAATCCTGTGAAATCCTGGGGATTATGGGTGTGGAAATAACACTTCAAGGAAAAAAAAAAAAAAGAAAGAAATCAAGAAATTAAACCAAATCTCATTGCAAGATATTGTTTAAGTCCAGGAAAATGGAGCAAGAAAGGGAGGAAAAAAAACCAAACCCACCCCAACTCTCAAACCAACAAGACCTCAGGAGAAGAGCAAACCTTGGTCAAAGTATTTTATTCTGTCTCCTTCCAAGCTGTTCTCCACGTTGGGTTTCAGCACAGAACTAGGCTCAAAGCAGAAAGAAAACAGACCACAGACTTGATAAAAAGCCATTTTTTTTAATTTTATCAAATGGATCTGTACAAAAGTTAGCATTGCTTAGTCAGAAGCTAGTGAAGAGAACAGATAAGTAACAGCCAAAGTCATTCAAACTTTATACAGAAAAATAGATTGCATAAAAATGAGTTTTTTCTGTCTTTTGTTTTTTCCCCCACCCCCAGGTCCCCCCAAAGGAAATATGCAAAAAAATATCTTTTAGAAAAGAAGAGTAGGAAAGGTAGAAAAGGTAAAAAGGTGATCACCTCTGAAATGTGGGGGTTTAGATGTACAAAGTTTTTAAAAGGCACAAGTTACCATAAAATAGATGGTTATTATATGCTCAGCATACAATGGAAGAGAAGTAGAAATATATCAAATGAAATATTAGTCTAAAACTAAAGTACCTAACCATTTTTATTTTTTTTTTAGTGGAGAAGATTTTTAGTTTCACAGCTTGATGGATGATATCTGGTCCCTAGAAGCCACAATTAAAGCAGAAGTTGATCATTTCTCATTAAATTACATCCTCCTAGAGAGTAGTCCTGGCTCCCATCATGTACCCAGCCTCTGCAACGCCTTCAATCCCCTTTGAACACCCACAAGCAGCTAGCCAGAAAAAAAGCTCCTGCTTCTCTTTTTCTGCCATCATTTTAGCCTCCCAATTTAATTAGTAAAGTTTTCCCCCCCCCACCCTCCTTATTTTCCACTCCCATTTGAGTTCCCTGCTGGGGATCAGGTCTGCCCTGGGCAAATCCCTTCAGTCCTTCTCCCAACCCAAAAACCAACGGAAAACCTCTGGGCTCATAACACCACTTTATTGTAGCATCTCCACTATTTTTATGCTCCCTCCCTGGCCCCATCTTTAAAAATCTTTTAAAATTCTACTTTTTTTTTTTGCACAGAATTACTTCATTAATTAAAAGACAAAATAATACAGAACATAAATACATATTTAACAGATTTAAAAACAAAGAAAAAAAGAACAAAACAAAACCAAACCAAAAGAAACACTTGAATCTCCCCCCCCCCCAAAAAAAAAAACAACCCCAAACCAAACTGTTAATTACAGCCAAACCTTGCTTAAGAAGAACTCGTGACTAAAACAACAAAACACTTCAGACATGGAATTGGTTGGTCCCACCAGGCTCCTTTGTTCCCACGAGGTTGTCACCCAGAAGAAGGTTTTGGGGGTTTCATCCACCTTGGTCCGAGTGAGTTCTTGCCCTCAAGGTTGGTCCTTTCCTCACATTGCAATAGACCCTGAAAGTCTCCAACAGCTTCTTTGTTTTTCTCTCTCTCCTTCCCCTCCCTTCCCACCCCCCTGCTCCACTTTTGCACTTGTCAACTTCCACCAGTTCGGTTCAGTCCTCACAGAGGAGTCGAATGGTTTTTGTCCTTCATTTATTCAAAAGGAATCACAGGTCCTTTCCATTTTATTTTTTCTTTTTTTTTTGGAATTCTTTTTGTTTTTAAAATGTTGTTTAAATCATATTAATTAAAGGGAGGGAAAAAAAAAGAAAATCAAAATAGAGCTCTGTCCTTCCGGAGAGTTTCGAAGCAAGGAGACATCCAGTCACAACGAGCAGAGTTCCCAGCGGCTCAGGAGGCACTTTGGAAACTTAATGGTGGCACTCCACGCTCTCTTCTTCTTCTTCATTCCTTCATTAGTGCATATGTCAGGGAAGCCCTCGGGGGCTCCACAGAGCCTTTATGGCCTCGTCAGGGTCGTATAGACTGGCTGGTCCCAGTTAGCGGTGGGGCTGTGGGCCGGCGGGATGGACAAGCCGTTGAGGATGGGAGTGGCGTAGGGTCGGCGGGAGGAGTGGAAATAGGGATACTGGTAAATGCTGGAGGGGTAGCCAGGGTAGGGGTTGTAGTAGTTGGAGCTCTGGAGGTCCGTGTAGTCGCACTGGGAGCTGGAGAAAGAAGTGGCAGCCGTGGCGGTGGAGGCGGTGGTGGCACAAGCCTGGGCACTGTAGGAGCCGTAGTCAGAGTGCGCCGGGGAGCCGTGGGACTGGTCGCTGTAGTGGCTGGGGCTCAGCTGCTCCGTTTTGATGTGTGGCCTCTGCTGGCCCGAGTCGGCCGAGGACGGCGATGCCGAGGCCGGGCTTTTGTGAGTCCACACCTGGTTGGTCCCGCCGGTCGCCGTGGCTGAGTGGGAGTAGGATGTACCGTAGGAGCCGCCGGCGGCGTTGGGGCCGTGGTCGGCCGGCATGGCAGCGTGGCCGTTGAGCGGCAGGTACTGGTCGAATTCGTGCACGTCGAAGGTCTCCATGTTGTTGATGACTTCACTGCTCAGCTCCGAGATGTCCACGTTGCTGAAGTCGATGTTCTGGCGGCCGCTCTCCACCAGGCGTCGGCCCTCGTGCTTCAGTTCCTGCTTGCTACCGTGGTGGAGGTCGGTTTTGGGGGTGGTGGGTGGGGTGGGTGGCCCGTGGGTCTGCCCTGGGGATGAAGGGACAGCAAGGCTTTAACAAGAGCATCCTCAAAACAGCCAGCTCCTCCACAGATGACTAAAAACCCACACGTTTTGCCCCCCTTCTCATTGCAAGAGAGAAAGGGGCATTTGAATCTATGGCCCCACACTGAAGGTGGCTGATGTGCCCCTGTGACCATGCCAGGGCCCACGTCCTCAACTGGGGTAAACCACCCACATAAGTGATGTTTTGCAGTGGGGAGAAGCTGAGGAGCACACTGTGCCCATCAGGATCCCTTTGGGACACGGCAGGACACCCTCAGCTGAACAACCTCCCTAACGCCTGCAAAGCAGAACCGGGGGGTGGATTTGGTGGGACCTGCTCAGCCTCTCCCTAAGGGCAGTCTAAAGCCAGCCCATCATTCCCAGAGGCAGAGAAGCCATCCTAACAGAGTGGGCCAGGGCTGGGATCCCCAGCCAGGCTGGGAGAGAACACAGACACGTCTGAAGCTGCAGGACGTTCGCAATCCTCCTGGAATCTGTCAACACGCAGCCTGTGCCAACTCGCAGTGCCGAGGAGAAGCAGGAGCTTCGGGGGGAAGCCACGTCTCCAGGACCCGCTCCCTCTGACACCCTTTGGAGGGCCAAGGGATTATTAACCTTTGTTAGCTGGCAATTCATTCTGCTTGTCCCCAGACCAACTGGGAAACCAGGATCCCTGCGCTCTGGGGATTTCCCACCACAGTAAGTCAGCTTTGTAAGCATTTACTGAAGAAAACCATAGCCATGGCCACAACATGGTGCAAACCCACAGCTCTCAGGGAAGCAACTCCTGCTTTAGGTCCCAATCCCACTGATATTCACCCAGGAAGGGGCAGATGAGCCCGTGCCCACCAGCAGGTTCACATCCCAAAACAACACGCCTGGGACCTGTGGATGTTTTCCACCCGTGGACATCCTTTACCTGTGTGATCACCATGATGGTGGGGCTCAGCCATGCCTCCCAGGCCACTGTCTGCCTTGTAGAGCTGCGTGCCAGCGTGGTGGCTGAGCTCAGCTCCTGAGTCGGAGTCACTCTGGCCAGCTTTCACGCTTTTCCTCCGCCGGGGCTGGTACTTATAATCCGGGTGATCCTTTTTGTGCTGGACCCTGAGCCGCTCAGCTTCTTCCACAAAGGGACGTTTCTCATTTTCACTCAGCAGGCTGATGGAGGGTGGGTATTTTGAATTTGAAATAAGGGGGGGGAGAAATAAATAAATCCAAAATTAATATCTTTTCCTTAGAGGTTTTCAGCCTCACAACCCCACTTCCCGCACACCGGTTGGAGCAACCAAAAAGCAAACTACAAACCAGATTTGTCATGGAGAAAAGAAGAAAAAAAGGAGCTAAACTACACGGCAAAAAGTTATTAAAATACCAATCACAGAGGTGAAAAAGCTACATCAACCACTATCGATAACAACAACAAACCAAAATCCCTCTTTGCCAAATATTATCCCTGCATTTGTCCCACAAATGCTACCCCCTCACTACTGTGGACACCACTGCCCATTTCCAGCTTTGTTTGGTGCTTACAAAGAAACCACGAAGGTAACAGCCATGGGATTCTTTCTTTCCAAACTCTCCCCTCTCCAGACCTCTCTTTGCAAACTCTTGGGAGAGCCTCAAACGGCAGCAGGAGCATCGCTGGCTCCAACGGGCAGGAAAAAAAGGAAGTTCGGTCCAGCCAGACACTGTCTGGATGCAGAGGGTACTCAGATGCCACTCAGCAAAAAAACAAAGTTTGCATCAGTGAGGGCACAGATAAGAAGGGAAATTAGAAAGTTGATGGAAAGAACTGCTAAAAATTAGCTCTTTCGGTTTTAGAGGTTGTTGAGCAAGTATCAAGCAAGGAAGCTAAGGAGAAAAACTTGTAGGAAAAGGCACTGTAAAAGAAGCAATTCGAAAGGTCTCCCAGGGACAGGGACATGGGAAACCTTGAGATGGAGAGAGAAGGGCCCAGGGTGAACAGCTTGGTGCTGGAGAGGGAAAATCCATGCGTGGGCCACTGCTAGGACAGGATCCACCGGCAGCACCGCGTCCCCTGCACGGGGTTTTTTTTGGAGCAGGGACCAGCATGTCCTTCGTCGCAACAAAGCTCTAGGGGATTTTTACACTTCAGTTTAAAACTCTTCAAGAATCCCCCGCGGGGACAGACAGCCGCAAAAATAAATCAAGATTAAAAAAAAACCTAAACAGTTGAAAACAGCTGTGGGAGGTAGAATCTAGCTGCGCATCAGGAGGCAAAGCTCCCACTGCCTTTCTGGGCAGCCCGCGGGGGTCCTGTAGGTCAGGCCCCGCAGCGAGAGGAGTCTGTGCGCTGCTCAGCCCCTGCGGAAGGGATGCGCGGGCGGGAGCGGTGTCCCCGCGGAAGGGAGATGCACGGAGTGGCGACCCGCAAGGGATGGGATGTGCGGCCCGGGAGCAGTGGCCGGTGGAGAGGAGGGTGATACGCGCGACCCAGGAACGATGCGGTCGCGGAAGGGAGATGCGCAAATGCGCGGCCCGGGAGCGGTGTCCCCGCAAAGCGGGATGGCTATGCGAGATCTAAGAGCAGTGCCCACGCGGAAACATGCGCGAAGTGGTCCCCTGTACCAGAGGGGATGCGCGGTCCGGCAGCTGTGCCCCCCGCAGAAGGGAGACGAGCGGAGTAGTGCCTTCGAGGAGATGCACGGCCCGGGAGCGATTCCCCCCGCGGAAGGGAGATGCACTGCCCGGGAGCGATTCCCCCCGCGGAAGGGAGATGCACGGCCCGGGAGCGATTCCCCCCGCGGAAGGGAGATGGGCAGCGAAGGGGTGCCCTGCAGGAGATAGGGATGCGCGATCTTGGTAACGGTTCCCACGCGGAAGGGAGACGCGCGGATGCGCAGCCCAGGACTCACCGCCAGAGCTTGCCCAGGGTCTTGCTGAGCTCGGCGTTGTGCAGATGCGGGTACTGGTCAGCCAGTTTCCTGCGGGCGGCCTGCGCCCACACCATGAAGGCGTTCATGGGCCGTTTGACGTGCGGCTTGGCCTTGAGAGATCCGTTGCCGCGGACGGGCATGGGCACCAGGCTCCAGTCGTAGCCCTTCAGCACCTGCGAGACGGCGTCGCGGATGCAGGCGGGGAAGCGCTCATCCACTTCGGCCGCGTCCACCTTAGCGCCCAGCGGAGCGGTACCGGGAGGGCGCGGGGCGGACGCGGGGGCGCAGCCTAACCCCTCGGAACCGGTAGGGGAAAGAGGAGAGTCCGAGTCCGAGTCCACGTGGGACATGGAGCTGGTGGTGGTGCCTGCGGGGCTGCACGGAGCATCCAGCGCTTTGTCGTGCTCCTCGGTCATGTTGAGCATCGGATAGCCGCAGGAAGAAAGGGGTAGGGGAAAAGAGGGCGAGGGCGGCTGAGCCGCCCCGAAAGGCGATGAGGATGTGCGCAGTGGGGAAACCGCACACCCCTCCGCGGGCACCTGAAGAGCGAGAAAAAGATCGAAAAAAAAAAAATAAAATAAACCCCTAGAAAAATCAAAACAAAAGGCACAAACGCGTGGAAAAAAAACAAACAACAAAACCAACAACAAACAATCAGCCGAAAAACAGCAGCAAGCAGCCCGAAGCAGTCGCAGTCCTTGCCGCCGTCCCGGTACCCGCTCCGCGCCCGCGCTCCAGCTCCAGTGCGAAACTCAGAGCCTGGCAACAAGTTACTATAAGGGGCGGGCGAGCGGTCCCGCCCCCGCCGCAGCTTCCCATTGGCGGAGAGGGAGAGCTCATTTACATAAGGGGGCGGAACGGCTCCCACCGGAGGGGCAGCGTTGTCTGCTCTTTGCTCCCTATTGGCTGAAATTAGAGTTAATTTACATAAGGGGCGGGGCCAGTCTGCCCGCGCTGCTCTCCCGCCGCTCTGCTCTGCCGATCGGGCCCGCCGCCGGGTCCCGCTGTCCGCGGGCGAGGGCTCTCTTTTGGGGTCTGTGAAGTTTCTTCCTGCCTTTGCCGCTGCAGTTCTCCCGGAGGACACCTCCCCTCCCTCTCCTGTACCGGTGAGGGTGTGTTTTATACACCCAGTGTGCGGACCGATTCCCCGTTTTTGGCGGCGGGAAAGGGAACGACGCGGCCCCAGGGCTCGGTGTGGGGATGCTGAGCCCTTCTCCGAGCCCCACGGGTTGGGGCTGGTGCCCTGAAGAGGTGCGGAGTAGCACTAGGATGAGTTGGTAGCATTTACCTACCTCCTCGGTGTCAGTGCGGCGGGAGCGATAGCATCCACCTACTTCCCCGGTATCCGGTCCGGCGGGAGCGGTTCGTGCCCTGCGGACTGCTGGTTGCTTTTTAAGCTGTTTTTACCGAGGCGTTTTCTGGGGAGGTCGGTACTTGACAGAAGTAGAGGCGCGTCCCGCGTGTAAGCGGGGCTGGAGCTGCCTGTCCCCGCAACCGGTGCAGTCGAGCTCCGATACTCCCGTCCCGGGCAAATAACGGGGGGAAAGCGGCGGATTGCTGGAAAGAACGGAAAAGAGTCTCTCTGCCTCCCCTCGCTCCGTCTCTCCCCGAAGCCTTCCCGTGCGCCGGGATCGGTCCCGGGTACTGTGGAGCATCCCCGGGAGGGCAGAGCCGGGGCTGCCTCGGCCACAACCCGCCTGGCGCCGGAGGATGATGCGGTACCTCGGGGTTAGCCTCTGGGTCTGGAGAGAGGAAGGTTTGCCAGCAAAAATCCCCAGTTTAAAGGCTCTCCTCTCCTTGCTATCCGTCTCTAAGCGAGTCCTGGGTTTGCAGCGCTTATTTGGAGCATTTGATTCTAATTACCGGCGGAATCCAGCCTCCTAATTGCGACTGGAGAGGAAAAAAAAAGCAGCTCCCCAAATTCCAGTTTTATCCGTTGCTTCCCCCAAACCTTGCTCCCTCATGGATAAAGACAGGGTAAAGTACAAGATTTACAGGGGGGGAAAAAATGGAAATTGTGGGAGTGCTTCAAGCATTCCAGCACTTAAAAAGTAGCAGGAATTTTGCGGGGTTGGAGAGTATTTTCTTTAATTACAGTGATGCATAATCACCTTGAAATAAAGCATAGGTTTTGAATTTAAATGTAACGCTGTTTAAATGTCCCTGGATGTCCTTCTGCTTTCTAAGTGGAAATGAAAATATTCTGTGAAAGTAGGATTGGATTTGATTTAAAAATTCTCTCATCTCCTTATTAGCAATTTCTCAAGATTTCAGCTTTCAGTTTGCAGAGTCACAAAGCAAGTTACCTTTGGACAACAGTAGTTTAAATATAATTTTACAAAGTGTCTTTCAAAAAATATATAGTCTTTAAGGGTCTTGGTGAACTGAATATGTTGATCATGCAAGTCAGAAGAAATAGCTGAACTTTTCTTCCAGGGCCCAATCCTAAGCTTAATGAGATTGTGGAAGCATTTCTGTTGCCCTGGGCTTCAGAACGGTGGCTTTGCGGTGCTGTGGATACCGGGCAGAACTTTTTTCCCCCCCTCAAGCAACATACAAATCTATTTTTCTAATGCCTGTTATTGAGGTCTCATAGATCTTTAATAACTTTACCTTACTGAAATTCTGAGAGTCAGGTAAGTTGCATTTCATCCTGTTTAGAGGTGGCTGAGTCAAAGCAATAATCACTATTTTTAGTCCCTCTTTTCAAAGCCTTTCCTGCAAAGCACCTTCCTTGGAAGATCCGAAGATCATTGCGTGGCTGAGGCTGGGGTGGGATTTGTGGGACACTCAGAGCTTTGGGGCAAGCCCACAGAGGTAGAAATAAAAACAAGAGCCCCTGTTTTCTGATCCCTGCCTTCAACTGCAAGTCAAATTCCTGCAGAAGAAGCCCCCAAGGACAGTAGGAACTGGAGACATTGGTTTTCTTCCCCTTTGCATGCTGCTGCCTTTCATGGCTCCCCAGCTCTGCCCCAGGCAGGGAATTGCATTCCCCAGCCCACAGGCTTGAATTCTTCTTTGTCCAATGCAGGTAGAAGGAGGAGGACAACTTTTAGTACTTGCTTCCTCTTACTTCAGAGATCGGCAGGGCGAAGAGGTAGTGCCTGGAGCCAGAGCTCCAGGATGGAGGGGACGTGCCCTGCTTCGTGTCTGGTTTTGTGATCTTGCACAAAGCATTTCATGTCTCTGAGGGTCAGTTCTCAGCTGAGCTGGTGGAAGGAGCAGCTCTGTCCTGCCTTGCAGGCCCAGCTGAGCCGGGAAAGGCTGCAAGAAGCTAAAATGACACAGGGAGAGGGGAGAGCTGGAGCACCTGGGAAACTTCAGTCGCTCCCGTTTCCTGTGAAGGTCACTCATCCATGAAATGGAACGAGATTACCTTGGGACAACAAGTGGGTTCAAGTGGTGTCATCTGTCCTTCAGGGTCTCATGAGCAAATTCTGTATGACAAAGTACCAGTAGTGTTTGCCCAGGGATGGGCAAATGATGGAGCTGCAGGGCAGGTCTTGCAGTGATCTCTCACCTGTTGCTTTTTCTAGACCTGGCCTAGTGCTTCTCTGTCTTAACCCAGACTGTTGCAGTGTGGGCTCCGACACTGAGATCTCCAGGAAAAAGGGTGCAGATCTGAGAGACAGAGATTGTGTTGCCCAGTGGAGTCTTCAAGAGTTTACCCAAGTAAGGTCCATTTAGAGAGGAACTGGTGAAAGAGAGCTGACAGAGAAGGGCTCAGCAGAGGGCCACCACCTGCCTGTCAGTATTGGTAATATTGCTCCTTTTCCCTTAAAGCCTGACACAGTCTCCCATGCAGTTTCTGGCCAGCTCACAGCAGTGTTGCTGAGGATCAGGCACTAAATACAAGGTCTGCATGCTTGGCTCCATCACATTGTCACTTGTCACCCCCAGAATCCCTATGGGATGGAGGTGGCTTCACCTCCCATTCTGGTTCTTCTCTGCCATACCTAGTTGTTACAGAGGAATAAATGTGTGTGGGTGCATCAGCTCCAGAGAAGTCAGAGCCCCACTAAGGTCAGGGAGGAGAAATTTCACCCTCAGTAGAAGACAGGGGAGGCATTTTCAGAGCATGAGAGCGAGCTGGAACCACTGCACATTATGGGATGTCCTCTGCAATGTGCACACATGCTGCATTCCTTCCCTGGCTGGGTGGAAGCCCAGCCCAAAGGTGGGCTCTGTCACTTTGCCTGATCAAGTGGTAAAGTTACCATTTTTCACAGGCTGCCTACCTTTGAACTGTGAGCAGCTTTTCCATGGGAATTTCAAAGAGCAAATAGAAAGAGCAGAGCAGGGGAAGAGAAAACAACCCCTGATCAGATAAGGGTAACCTATGCATCGTGTTCAAGTAAGCCTCTGACATCTGCAGGATTAATGCTCTGCCCAAAGGATACAGAGGAGTTCAGCAGCAGCTCAGGGATTGCTGTGAAACAGTGTCCAAGCCTTTTCAGTCAAGCTCCTGATGGCTACGAAGGAAAACAACAACAAAACCTACAAACCTGTTGGTAAGTTTCGATTCATCTCAGTGCAAACAGCAGCAGAAGAGGCTTTGCCCTCAGGATGAGCTGCAGTGATGGGTCCAGTCCGACACTGTGTGTTTGTGAAGGTTCCATCACACAGCCTGTGTCTGCTCACACAATTTTAAGGCTAAGTTTATATGGCTCAGTTGCTTTGCTTGCAGATCTGTTTAGGTCCAGCCTTTCTCTTCTGTTTGCATGAAATGAGCCTTGCTGCTCTGAACCATTCAGGACTAGAAGGCACAGAAGGTTTTTACAAAGTTTAATTAACACTTGGGGTATTTAGTCCTTGGCATTTCCATGTCTCCCTCTGCTCTGCTTAGCTGTGCTCTTGTGTTTTCACTTGCACAGCAGGAGTGAGAAGTTACTGGGTGCTGTCATGAAGGTCACTGGGTGCTCCCACCACAGCAAGAACAAGTTTTTATTGCACAGCCTCATCCAAAGCCTGTCATTAGAGGTGTTTCCATGGATTGGGAAGAGCTGGAGACTTGTGGCTCTCACCATGGTGAGTGGATGCAAACCTGCACTTCTTGCACAGCTGCTGCACTCTGCTGAGAACAGGGGAAAAGAGTTAAATATGACTTTAATATTAGTTTTTACTGTGTTAATGGGGTGCTTAGCTCCAGCATCCCTCTCTTTTTTTTTCCAGACAGGAATAGTTTGGCAGCTGCAAGGTGAACAATGGAGGAGTATGTCCCCCAGCAGCTCTTTTCCAAGCCATGATCATCTACCTGGCGTTGAGACAAGAAACACTGCACACCTGCACTGGGCAGGACTCCACTGACCTCTCCTGCTCAAAACACAGGCAGAGAGGAGTGCATAGGATTCCCAAGCCCTTTTCCAGGTTTTGTCATGGCAGTAGATAGCAGAGAAAAAGGACATTTATTGTTAGAAATCTTTGCCTTCAGCATGAGTTAAAGGCAGCGAGGGCTTGATGAAAATCTTTGCATGTTATAGTGGGCCTCCTGTGGAATTTCTGCTAGAATATAATCAAATAGCTCTGGTGCTTTTATGATTATGAGTTCTTTAATATCTCAGTAGGAAAAAAAAAGTTCACTAGTGGCTTGTTCTGCATTCTTATCTCGCAGCTTTGCCAGCCTGAAGTTGCACACCAGTGGTGCTGGCAGCCAAGGAGGTGAAAGCAATAATGAACCTGACAGGGATGACCTTCTCTTTCAGTCTCAGAACACAGGCATGCACAGAGACCAAAATGAGTGGCAAGGAAAAGACAGGTCAATGTGTTGTTTCTATTCAACCAGTCTAAGCTACCAGCAACAACCCAAATTTTGGTTTTGCAGGATCAACACAATGTGTCACAGAGTCACAGAATGTTAGGAGCTGGAAGGGACCTGGAAAGATCATCTAGTCCAACCCCCCTGCCACAGCAGGATTCCCTAGACCAGGTCAGTTAAAGGCTAGGTGAGACACTGGCAAAGGATCTCTTCTTTCCTCCTGCACAGCACAGAAACTGTTCAAAACAAGAAGCACAACTCTCTTAATTAAGATTACTGTGGTTATTAATTGGTTGTCCTATGGTCCCTCTTCTGAATCAGCACTCCCCTCATTTTAGATCCTGTACAAATCCAGGGGGGGAAAAAAAATGGTTATTCTTCCTCTGCAAATCCTTTTCAGCCTTAATCCTGCTAACCCTGAAGGTAAAAGATCAGATTTCCAGAGGGAAGGATCAGAGATTTTGTGTGGAAAAAAAATACTACCACTGGAAAAATCTTACCCAGTAGAAGGAAGCTCCCAAATTCTTTGTGAGATCCCCATCTCCCATTTAGCAAGCCCAGCTGAATGCTCAGGGGGGTGGTGTATAGCTGCATTCTAGATAGCTGAATGTATGTTTTCTTTAGAGGAGCCCCCAAACGTTCCTGCTGCTCTTACAAAACCGTTATTTCTGCACACATTCACTTGCTCTGTTTTCTTTAAAACCAATTCCTGGCAAGCCAGAGAGGCAAAAGGCTAGACCTTGAATGAACACAAGAGTAGTTTAGGGTGCCAGGGACAGCAGGGTTGAGGTGCTGGTAGGGACAGCTGCTGGGTGCTGTGACAGTAAATGCTTGTTTCTCTGTCACTTTTGCAGCTGTTTGGAACACAGCAAAATAGGGTCGGGCGGGGGGACGTGGCGGCACGCATTTTGTTGAATGAAGATCAGCATCAATGATGCCTCAGCCCCTGCCTGCCAGCCTGACATTTATGAATTGCTTTCCCTTGGAGACTTTAGGGCTCAGAGCCTTGGCTTCTAAACATCTCTTTTGCCATCTTTGCTCAGTTCTTCCATAGATTTCTTTGCTGATACCTTACTTTGGAAAGAGGGAAGGCGAGGGGAAAATCACTACGTGAAAAGGAATGCTGGCAGGAAATCACAGAATGTCAGGGGTTGGAAGGGACCTCAAAAGATCATCTAGGCCAACCCTCCTGCCAGAACAGGAGTCTTCCCTGACTGGGAATCAAACCCAGGCCCCAGCAGTGAAAGCACCAAATCCTAACCACTAGACCATGATGTGACAGGTGAGTGAGCAGAACACCTGGCATAGATGATGGCCCACACGAAGCTCGGTACCAGCAAGAGCTCAGGACATACAGGAGGTCATTTCATGGTCTAATCTACTGGTTTATCACATGTTTTCCTTTACAACTTGATTCATCTCCCAGTAAAGCTAAAAGAAAGGCTTCTACTGCCTTTTACAAGAGTTGGATCCTGTAGAGTAATGACATTTTTCTGCCACTTCACAGACATAAAACTTTGCAGCTTGTATTGTTGAAAGATGCTACTGAACACGAGGTTCCCTGAGCTCAGGTCAGCTGAGGTTGGTGTTTGCTCCTGCTACTGTCCCAGCCTGCTCCTCTGGCAGAGCTCAGAGATCTCCAGCAGTAAACCCCAATTATTTCAATGTTCCCTTCCCACCTCCATTTAGCCTTTTCCTTTTATTTTTGCTAAATCTTTAGCCTAAACCCCCTGCTTCTCCTCAGTAACCTCCTCAATTATCCAGTTTGCTTTACAGTCATTTCCATTTAATGTGGAATTTGCCATAAAAGTTTCCTAAAGACCCCACAAAGGAAACTATTAGCTTACATCTATTGAAATCTATCTAGCCAACCCTCGTGGCTAATCCAAAGGGAGAGTGAAACTGCAGTATACCAAAGGCCTTTAACAAATAGCTTATTTTTCTTTCCCCTATACAATGCACCATTATGTAGGGCTTTTTTTTTTTCCTAAGGAGAACAATGCAAGCAGCAGTGATGGGAAACAGGAAAAACAAAAGAGGCATTTAGAAAGGACTGGTTTACAGGCTGAAAAGCATTGAATAATGTTACACCTGATAACAGATACTTTCTCAGAGCCCGTGGATGGTTTAGCACAGCGGTGTTTACTTCAGCAGGGTATGTCTGAAGTCATCAGTGACTGCTGAGCCTGCTTTATTAAAGTGGTTTTGCTAAAAAGCAGGATTTAGGAACTCAACACAGAGTCAAGTGCTTGATGGATGTACAAAGTAGAAAACACAGCAGCATCTGAAGCAGCCAGTGTTGAAAGTGTGAGGAATTTAACTGAACCTTTTCCCTCAGGAATGGAGCCCGGGTGTGGAGGGGTGAGCTTGGGGGGCCCTGGGGAGCTGCAGAGGGCTCTGGCCTCCATGGCTGGGAGGTGGGTGAGGGTTGTGAGCCAACTCCTTCCATTTCTATGTTTTTCAAAGGTCACTGCCTGGGGCCAGGGAATACAAGTGCCATTTTTTCCCACAAAAGCTCCTGCCCAGACCCTGCTGTAGTGACAAGTTCAAGGTCCTGAACCTTGGGACAAGGTGAAACTACGTGCAAGGTCCTGCACTTGGGTCAGGACAAACCCTGGTGTTAACCCAGGCTGGGGATGAAGGGATGCAGAGCACCTCTGTGGAGAAGGACTTGGGGGTACTGGTGAGCAAGAAGCTGGACATGAGCTGGCAATGTGTGCTCAGAGCCCAGAAGCCAACTGTGTCCTGGGCTCATCCCCAGCAGCGTGGCCAGCAGGGCAGGGAGTGGATTCTGCCTCTGCTCTGCTCTGGAGAGACCTCACCTGCAGTGCTGGGGCCAGCCCTGGAGTCCTCAGCACAAAAGAGACATGGACTTGGTGGAGTGGGTCCAGAGGAGGCCACAGAAATGATTGGAGGGTGGAATCTCTCTGCTGTGAGGACAGGCTGAGAGAGTTGGGGTTGCTCAGCCTGGAGAAGGCTCCAGGGAGACCTTACTGCAGCCTTGCAGTGCTTAAAAGAGATCTATAAGAAAGATGGGGAAAGATTTTATAGCAGGGCCTGCTGTGACAGGACAAGGCCTGATGCTTTGAAACTAAAAGAGGGAGATTTAAAGCAGATAAAAGGAAGAAATGTTTCCCACTGAGGGTGGTGAGAGCCTGTGCCAGGTTGTCCAGAGAGGTGGGAGATGTCCCATCCCTGGAACCATTCCAGGTCAGGTTGGTTGGGGCCGTGAGCAACCTAATTTAGCTGCAGATATTCCTTCAAGGAGGTTGAACCAGACCCTCAAAAGTCCGTTCCCACCCAAACTAGTCTCTAACAAGCCCGACCCCAGCTCCCCGGCAGGAGCAGAGGCTCCAGGGTCCGGCGGCAGTCGCTGGGGGCCGGTCCTGTCTCACGCATGCTCCTTGCGGCCTCCAACATGGCGGCGCCCAGCGCGGAGCTGAGGCAGAGGCACAGGCGGGAGGCGGCTGTGGATAGCAGCGCCTCCGAGGCTCTGCAAAGGGCTCCGGCAGGCAGCGGGGCCAAGCTACCGCAGGGTACCTTCTGGCTGACCCGCATCGTGCTGCTGCGATCCATCGCCCTGATTTACTGTGAGTCTCTCCTCTGCCCGGGGAGCGGGGGGAGGTTCAGGGGAGCTCTGGGCTAAGCGGGTGATGGTCAGGCTCATTGCCACTTGTCCCTCGTGGTCTTCCCTGCTGCAGAACCTTCAGCTGGGGCAGGAGGCAGCCCTGCCATGAGGAAGGGGTGAGCTCCCCGGGTGGTGGAGTCCGTGCTGCTGCTGAGGTACCAGGTGGCAGCGTGGTGGGAGAGGAACCCAGTGACGTTCCGAGCTCCTGGGTGGTGAGCTTCGGTGTGCAGGATTGGGGCCGAAGGGTGCTTTGTCCCAGCTCCTCTCTCCAGACCCTGCAAGATGCAGCAGTGAGGAGTCCTGCCTGCCTTATACCCAAGTACTGCTTAGTTTGAGGTGTTGGGGGTGCCTTATACCCAAGTACTGCTTAGTTTGAAGTGTTGGGGGTGCCTTATACCCAAGTACTGCTTAGTTTGAGGTGTTGGGGGTGCCTTATACCCAAGTACTGTTTACTTTGAGGTGCTGGGGGTGTGTGTTTTGTGTACTCAAAGCTTGAGGGGATGACTGAGGTGTGAAATGGGAAGAACTTCTTGTTGTCAACTCTTGGTCTGCTGGTGGGGAGCCAGTTGGTGTTGGGTGGTGTTGGGGCTTTTGTACAGGTGGAGCTGGAAGGAGACTGCTTACACCATGAAGCTATTACTTATCACAGAATCCCAGCATGGTGAGGGTTGGAAGGAATCTCTGGGGATCATCCAGTCCAACCCCCCTGCTAAAGCAGGGTCACCCACAGCAGCTTGAGGAGGATCACCTCCAAGTAGGGTTGGAATCTCCCTAGAGAAGGAGACTCCACAACCTCTCTGGGCAGCCTGGGCCAGGGCTCCAACACCCTCACACCAAACAAGTTTCTCCTGTCCAGACAGAAGAGAGATCCTCCAGTCCCCTCAGTATCTGTCAACAGAGCTGCTTGGAGCTGGTCATTCTTTTAATTCAAGGTAGATGTTATGAGTTCACTGCCAGAAAAGAGCTCTTTATTTTTACACAGCAGCAGGTCTTTAGTATCTTAGGTAGGACTGGAGGGAGGTGACATCCAGTGCCAAACACTACGAGTCAGGACCTGAAACTGACAAATCGTTCAAGTACTTAAGGGTGAAACCTGTTTCCAACCTCCCTCTGTGCTCTTTGGGCTCTTGACTTTGGCAAGGAACACTGAGAGCCATGCTCAGAGCCCACCAGTGGTTCCACTTCAAAAATATTCGGAGTGAAACCTAAACTGACATGTAACAAATTCTAAACTTGCCCCAGATTTGTCCACCGGAGCGCTCGGATTTGTAGGCTGCCAGCCTGCTTCCATTATTTGGCATCAAAACCATGCAGGAGTTGTAGTTTTCTATGGCTTTGACACGTGCTCTGTTTCTAGTTTGGTTTCAGCTCTCAGTGAAATGTGGGGTTATGACTCTTTCAGTCAAAAGGAAAGTGATTCTGCTATTCCCCCGTGTGTAAATCCAGGCTGCTGAGTTTCCCAGAGCTCACTTTGCCATTTCCTCATGAAAAACTGATTAGTGTTCCCCACTCTGTGTTCCATGGAGGCTGCTGCTGCTTTCTGATGGTGGATTTGAGGTTATAAATATGCCACATCTAGGATCAAAGGCTGTCCTGGGTGGTGGTGGTGGCATGTTTGATGGGAAAGGGCTGGCGAGGGGAGTGGGAAGGGAGCAGGTGGTGGCTGGAGGAGTGGGAGCTGGGGAGGGGGTAATGAGGCAGAGGAAGGTGAAGAGTGAGGCAGATGTTTGGGACCTTCTGGTGAGGGGGAGGCCTGGTTTGGGACCCCGAGAGCCCTAAGACATGAAGAGCAATTACCCGATTCAAGGTCAGGTGAGTTTCAGTGTGAAGATGATTGAAGCCTTCAAGCTTCAGGGAGAAAGTGACAGTGAAGGATGCTTAAGGCAGAGGATCAAGCTGAGTTTGCAGGCCTGTGAGTGAAAGCTGGATGACAGAAAACAGAGAGAGGAACTGGATTCAGCACTTATCCAAACAGGAGAGGGGAATGGGAACACCTGGGGGTGGCAGAAGAGGGGAAGTGACCCTGAAATGCTTCTGCAGTCCAGAGTGGGGAAACCTTGCTGAGAGAGGAAGGATTTTGGGTAGCAGAGCTGGAAGGAGCAGGCTGGGAGGATGGTTCTGTCTGTAATGTCTGTAATGGAAGAGGTGCAAGAGAGTTCACCTGCTCATTATGCAGCTTCTGCTTGGTTGCAGTCAGGTAACAGTGCTTGCTGCTGCTTGTTTGGGTTGAGTAAGAACCAAACAACCCAAAGCCAGAAACCTGGTCCAGATTGAAGACAGGTTGAATTCCAGCTCAGGCTGTCACTTGCAGCAGTGTTGGGGCTCCAGGTCTGATCCTAACGTGGGAGAGAAGCTGCACAACCTGCAGCTGAAGTGTTCATAGGGTGGAAACTGTGTCTGAGCTGATGAGGTTGTGAACAGGCAGATTCCTCTGTCAGAGGCTGCCAACCCATGACACGGCTGTTGAGATGGGATGCTCTCAAGGGAAGGTAGGTTGCCTTTTGATCTCTTCTGAGAGCCAGGGTTTAGAAACAGCAGAAAACAATTTAAAGCCTCTGTGCCAAGCTGCTCTTCCAAGCTCCTTGCTGAAGATGGAAACATTTACTCTGCCAGATGATTTTTCTCCTCCCAGACGTGGTGATCCTGCACACGCCAGTCTCAGACTCGCTGAGGAAACACTTGATGCCGTTGTGACAGGCTGACATTCCTCAGTCGTGGGAGATGCTTTTCCCCCTCCTTTCATTTCACCCTTTTACATGTAACCCTTTCATTCCTGCTGTGTTAAGCAACAAATCTTTTAGGAGGACCTTGTGTGAAAGGATCAGGGAAGGGGTCACCCGCTGCTGATGGTAGCTTTCTGCCTGGGAGTGTGGCTGTGTGGGCTGAAAGCTTGTTCTCCCTCCTTGGTGGACAGGAAGGGATGGGAGAGTGAAGGACCCTGTGGATGGGATGAAGAGAAACATGATTTAGGGTGTACAGTGATGCTGAGATGAGAGGCAGAAACACTAAGCATGGTCTGGGGGGGCTGTCACCTCCATCATGCCCCTCTACTCTCCAGAGGCTGTTTGGTTGCCTGCTGCAAGCTGGGGAGATGCTTTCCCTTTGGATTTTCTCCTGCAGAAGGAGGCTAGACAGAGCAAGGCAGGTGTGAAGTGTCCTTCTGTGTGCCCTCCCTTCTCCCTCACCCCCTTTGGTTATAACAGCTCTACTCTTCTTTCTGGTTTTTTTTCTTTGAAGGGAGTTTCCAGAAGCAGCCAGAGCCTGGGAAGTCCCTGGCAAAGCAGCTGCTGTCTGAAGAGGCAGGTTAGAGATGGGAAGGTGGGAAAGGTTCATGGAGGTCAGTGACCAAAACCACCTGCTGCTTGCAGGAATGGGAAGGAAGGGGAAAATGAATCCAAGCTGCAAGTGCTCCATGAGGTTTGCTCTTCACAGCAGGGCTGTGCCAGTGGGGTCCTCCCAGCTGAGCACTGAGGCAAAGGAAAGGATAGTTTGGATAGTAGCTAGCACTGTGCACTTGTAAATTCAGTGACACTTCAGCTCTTATAACTGACAGCTCATCAGAGACCTTTTCAGGTCTGGGACTCTTTCTCCACTTCACCAAGTAAGTGTGGGTGGACCAAGTGGTAAAACCCTGTCAGAGGAGGAGTGTGTGAAGGAACACAGAATCCAGCCCTGCATAGAGGAAGAGAACAATTGTGAAGGTCTTAGCCTGTTCTCTGCTGCCCAGACCTCTCTCTGGTGAGGCATCTTTATATGCTGCTGCTGCTGTGCCAGATGAAGAGACTTGTCTGCCCACCTTCCACCATTGCAGCCTGTCCCTCAGTGACTGATTGCAGTCAATTCATGGGACAGGAAGGGTTGGAGAAATGCTGGTTTGAGATGTGAAGGTTTTCCATCCTGTTCTTTGTGGCAGGGATTGACATCTTGTCAATACAGAAAGTCTTTGAGGTCTTGTTGGAAGAAGGAAATAGCTGGTCCCAAAGCTCTTGACAACAAGTGTGTGTTGTTTGCTCCTTTCACTCTCCTTCTAAATCATTAAGTGCCCTTTGTGGATGATTACTATCATCAGAGTCCAGATGTAGCAGTTCAAGTAATGAGATACCACTCTTCCCAATTTCAGCCAGGCTCTGTAGAGTGCTTTGAAATAAAAGCTATTATTTAAATCCAGTTTCTCTTCCTTCTCCTTATGTACTATTTCATAGTAGTATTTTCTTTCCCCAGAGCTAGAGCTGTGGGAGGTTCATGCTGCTTCTTCCTAATTCTGAAATCTAAAGCCTTCTCAGGGGGGGTTGGGCTTCCTGGAGGTTCCTGGCTCTCCCCAGTGTCCTTCCTCCTCTTTCTCTCTGCCATCTCCTCTGCTTTCCCCCTTCTCTTCCCTCACCAGCTTTCAGCTTGCCTGGTCAGGATTCTAGTACATCTTCTAAGGCTTTTTCTCCCCTGCAAGGTTTTATTAGCAGGTCTGCAGAACAAGAGCAGTCTGTCAGCACTGTGTCCTCTCAACAAGCTGTTTGGGCACAGAGAGAGCCATGCAGGTGAGACAGGGTCGTGTTTGGTCCTGAGCAAAGCACTTTCACCCTGGGAAGAGAACTTCAGAGCAAGCAGGGGTGGTTCAGGGGAAAGGATAGCAAGTACTCAGAAGGAGAGGATCTAGCTCCCAGTCTGCTGCTTGCCCTGAGCTGGGCTGGAGCAGAGGGATCTTCTTGGGGCATCCTCCAGCTGCAGGCTGCTGTGGTTTTGAACAACTTGGGTCCTGGGGAAGCTTTTTAGCAGTGCCACAGCCCAGCCTTTTCTCTGTGCTTTCATATGATTTCAAACAAAAAGGCAATGAATGGGGAGATAAGGGCTTAAAAAGCCTCCAAAGCAACCACCCCAAAGTCTTTAACTTTGCCAGGAAGGGTAATAAACCACCAAAAAGTGTTAAGAACAGGCTGCTTTGTTGTGTGTTTGTGGCTGTAGGGTTTGCAGGATGAAAAGGGGCTGCTTAGTTTCCCTCAGGCTCTTTGCTCAGTACTATGGTGGTGCTGCTTCTCTGTTGCAAAACTTTGCAGGGGAATTTATCAATTGAAAACTTATTTGATTCCTTTCTCTGATAATAATGAAAATACCATGAATATTCTCCCCTTTCTTCTTTCCAGTAGTCCAACCTCAGCTTGCCAGCAGCCAGCATAGGGCTTTTTGGAATGCCTTGTTGGGTCAAAGGTGCACTTGATATATGGCTGCAGGCAGATTTTTCTTCTGTGTGCAAAATGGAGTTTGGTTTTCATGCAAAGCTCTGTGCTCTTGGTTCATTTCTTCTTGTGGTTTGGGCTTTGAGTAAAAGTTAAGACTTCTTTTAATGGGGGTAGGAGGGTAGGGGGAGAGAGAAAGCCACATGACCGGAAAGGTTTGGATTTCACATCTTTAAATCTTTCCAGAGCATGAAGAATGGGATTCTCTTATTCTCCTACCATGACAGGCTGAGCCTAGGCCAGGGGAAAGGAACTGAGGTGACAGGGCCAGATGGATAGACCAAATCATTTCAGCTGGGCAACTCTTGTTCTGCATGCTTGGGTTGGGTTTATTGGTAGCATGTGGGTTTGAACGAGGTACGTGTTCAGGTTGG